>JAAWVA010000041.1:5370854-5847246 GCA_015227895.2 Colaptes auratus | reverse complement strand
TTCCCCGGGGCTGGGGATGCTTACTCATCCTCTTATTTCTGCTATCCCGAGAACCAGCCTTCTGCCAAGCCCTCTGCTGCATGTTTAGGCAAGGGCAGAGCTGAGTTGCGATCCCACCTCCCTCAGCAGAAGTCAGGATTGCAAAACAATACCAGAATTAAATAAATAAAGGAAGAAAATAATCCCAGACTAAACAAAGCCCCAGAAGCAGGCACCTGAAATCAAATAAATCAACCCACAAAGGCACTGACTGATCTGAAGGAAAACAATCAGCTGGGAGCCAGCTTGTTCAATCTGCCTAATGTAAGAAGGTTGCAAACAGCTCACTGTTTATTCTAGGATTTTTTCCCCACTCTCCATCTCCCCCCACCTCCTCCTTTTTTTTTTTGGCAGCAGTCAAAACAAATAACACAAAACCACTCACTCCGAGGTCTGGATACAGCAGCAAACTGAAAGGCAGCAGTGGAGGAGCAAAAGGTATTTGGCCCAAAGCCTTTTGGAGAGGACTCCAGCAAAAGTCACTCTCTGTAAATCATTTTTAGGAGGAGTTCTTCTCGCTGTGACCACACACTCCCAACATGGCAGGGTTGGGAGGGACCTCTGGAGATCATCCAGAGCAACTCCAGGGGCACCCACAGCAGCTTGCCCAGGATCACAATGGCCAGGTGGGTTTGGAGGCTCTCCAGAGAAGGAGACTCCACAGCCTCTCTGGGCAGCCTGCTCCAGGCCTCCAGCACCCTAACAGCAGAGAATTTTCTCTTTATCACAGAATCACCAAGGTTGGAAGAGACCTCAAAGCTCATCAAGTCCAACCTCTCACCACAGACCTCATGGCTAAACCATGGCACCAACTGCCCCATCCAATCCCCTCTTGAACCCCTCCAGGGATGGGGACTCCACCACCTCCCTGGGCAGCACATTCCAATGGCTAACAACTCCATCAGTGAATTTTATCTTCAAGTGAAGCTTTTTAGGTTGTAGGATAAAGGGCAATGGGGACAAACTATCACTGGGCAGCACTGAGAGGAGCCCAGCCCCATCCTCTTGCCCCCCCACCCTTCAGGGATTCCCGTGCCTGGATCAGATCTCCTTCTCAGGCTGCTCTTTCCCTGCTAAAATCCCCAAGCTCTGCACAAAGCTGCTGCATTTTTCTTGCCCTGATTAACCATCTCAGTAATTTCCTTCACTCTCCCAGACGTGGGCTCCTGTCACACCTTTCTCCACTAGATTAGAAGCTACTTTGTACCTGGTACTTTCTCCCTGTGAACATATTTAAACAGCACGATCAGGTTGCTTTCTAATCTTCCCTTTGATAAGCTAATCAGATTGATCTCCAGCAGCCTGTCACCGCCAGGCATGTTTTTCAAACCATGGAAAATGCCTCACACCTTCTGACAAAGCCAGCTCCTGTCCCCAGGGACCAGGCAGCCTCCACATCTCACAGCCAGGGTGGAGACCCTCAAGGCACTTCAGGAATAGATTTGTATCCCTCTGTGGCTCACACTAATGAGTGCCTTGGCCTAATCACCTGAGAGCATCGTGGCTTCCAACCAGACAGATGATACCAAACCCAAGAAGTTACCCTTGGAAATTGCATTGATTCTCTGAACTGGTGCAAAGCCCAGGAGGAATGTGCCCAAAGCTAAGCAAGCCCCCAGGCAGCCCCCACCTGGGCTTTCTAAACTGGGTTTATTTAGTAGCAAAAAAAAACCTCACAGCACCTTTGTGAGGAGGAAGGGCTGAGAGCCCTGGGGCTGGTAAGCCTGGAGAACAGCAGCCCCAGAGGGGATCTGATCAATGCTTAGCAAGAGCTAAAGGGTGAGGGGCCAGAGGATGAGGCTGGCATCTTCATGGTGATGCCCAAAGACAAGGGGCAAAGGGTACCAGCAGGAACCCAGTCAGTTCCATGTGAACAGCAGAAGCTTATTTGGTATGAGGGTGCTGGAGCAGGCTGCCCAGAGAGGCTGTGGAGTCTCCTCCTCTGGAGAGCTTCCAACCCCTCCCCCGGCCACTGTGATCCTGAGTGAGCTGCTGTGGGTGCCCTGCTTTAGCAGGGGGGTTGGACTGGATGATCTCCAGAGACCCCTCCCAACCCTACCGTGCTGGGATACTGCAACATGAATCTATATAATGCATCCATGCAATTACTTCTTTACACATCCACTGTCCAGGGCATCTTGGCCTGAAGGATGCATCACCTCTGGGACAGCTCTGCACCCCTCCCCTGTCCTGCATCGCCTCTGGGACAGCTCTGCACCCCTCCCCTGTCCTGCATCGCCTCTGGGACAGCTCTGCAACCCTGCACCCCTCCCCGGTCCTGCATCGCCTCTGGACAGCTCTGCACCCCTCCCCTGTCCTGCATCGCCTCTGGGACAGCTCTGCACCCCTCCCCTGTCCTGCATCGCCTCTGGGACAGCTCTGCACCCCTCCCCTGTCCTGCATCGCCTCTGGGACAGCTCTGCACCCCTCCCCTGTCCTGCATCGCCTCTGGGACAGCTCTGCACCCCTCCCCTGTCCTGCATCGCCTCTGGGACAGCTCTGCACCCCTCACCTGTCCACTGAAACTCAGCCCAAGCTCCCTGTGCACTGAACATCCTGCTGGGAGGAGGACAGCCCAGGGAAGCAGCAACACTTGCAGTGCTGCTCTGCCCCAGCTCCAGACAGACCTTCCAGGATGTATTTCTGGTCCCAAACACCTCCCTGGCATCGTTAAGCCACAAATTTGCTCGGAAATCCTTGTGTTGTATCCCAGAGGAGATGAAACACAGTGGCTTGCAAGGGAGAAACAACAATAAAAGGAGAATGAATGCTCCCTAAGTGCTTCCTAAAACAAAAAAAACTGTTGATCTGCAGCTTGTGTGCCCACACAATTATGAAGCTTCCAGCTCTGAGCTGTAACAGATGGAATTTTTCCCCCCTGTCTCTCTTTGGTGATAAGGTGAGTGGTTTCCTCAAGGGAAGAGCAGACAGAGTTGCTGAGCTGGCAAGGCTTGTGCCAAGCAGCTGGTTGCTGATAGAATTATAGGTCTGGCTAGGCAAGGTCTGGGGGGGAGGCATAAGGGCTTTTCTGTCACCAGCCCTTCGGAGGATGAATGGCAGCGGGGTGTGGAGACAGTCATGAAAGCAGCGAGATGGGAAAAGAGCAGAGTTGTGCCACAGAGCTACCAGCAAATGCTGCACACTTGCCTGTGCTTAATGAAGTAGCTGATTTCCTTTGGACCTTTCTGTGTTGCAGCTTATGAATTCAACTGAATAGAACAGAATTAACCAGGTTGGAAGAGACCTTTGAGATCATCAAGTCCAACCTATCACCCAGCACCATCTGATAACTAAACCATGGCACCAAGTGCCTCATTCAGTCTCATTCAGTTAAACACCTCCAGGGATGGGGACTCCACCACCTCCCTGGGCAGCACATCCCAATGGCCAGTTTCTCTTGCTGGGAAGAATTTCTTCCTAACATCCAGCCTAAACCTCCCCTGGCACAGCTTGAGACTGTGTCCTCTTGTTCTGCTGCTGCTTGCCTGGCAGAAGAGACCAACCCCCACCTGGCTACAACCTCCCTTCAGGGAGTTGCAGAGAGCAAGAAGGTCTCCCCTGAGCCTCCTCTTCTGCAGGCTCAGCAACCCCAGCTCCCTCAGCCTCTCCTCCCAGGGCTGTGCTCCAGACCCCTCCCCAGCTTTGTTGCCCTTCTCTGGACACCTTCCAGCAGCTCAACATCTTTCCTAACCTGAGGAGCCCAGAACTGGCCACAGGACTCAAGGTGTGGCCTAACCAGTGTTGAGCACAGGGCAGAATGAGCTCCCTGCTCCTGCTGGCCACACTGTTCCTGATGCAGGCCAGGATGCCATTGGCCTTCCTGGCCACCTGGGCACATTGCTGGCTCATGTTCAGCCTACTATCAACCAGCACCCCCAGGTCCCTCTCTGTTTGGCAGCTCTCAGCCACTCTGGCCCCAGCCTGTAGCACTGCCTGGGGTTGCTGTGGCCAACATGTAGAACCTGGCACTTGGATGTGTTCAATCTCATGCTGGAGCTCTGGATACCTGGGACAAGCACAGAGGGAAAGGAGGCCTTAGAGCCTCACCTGAGAGAGGAAGGAGACCTCACAGCCTCATCAGGGAAAAGGGGAAGGGAAGAAATGATGATGGTGAAGCTTTGCTCTATAGCAGTTGTTGTTCCAGAAGGTCTCAAAGTCCTGTTTGAATATTAAGTCACTTTGTACACACACAGCCTGCACTTGCTACGAGCACGTTGTTATTGACCTCATTTTACAAGGATGAAACAAAGAGGCTCAGGAGGGGAGAGGAAAACTGGGCTTGCTCAGTACTGGAGAGACACTGCAGAGGCAGGGAGGGGGTGATGGCCATCCAAGAGAGGGACTCTGCCTTCCCTGAGAAATTGTTCCCTGTCTGGTGTCAGGGGCTCTGCCCTCCATTCTCTTCCCAATCATAACACAGCAAAGCCATTTGGATTTCTGAAATGTCACAGTGTCTACCCAGAGACCTGGCTCAGACAAGGTAATTATCCCTCCCTGTCACCCTTACTTGTTCTGACTTGTTTAAACAGAAGTGGTTTTTACTAAGTCTGTCAACCAGCATCCCAGAAAATGTTTCTGGCTTCCAGCTCTTGAGGTGGCACAGGAGAATCCCAGGGATCCCATCGTGCTGGGACACCCCATGGCAGCCCTTCGAGGATGAGGTCTGCACTTTTTATAAGGGTGGTCTCTTCTCCCAGGCAAGCAGCAGCAGAACAAGAGGACACAGTCTCCAGCTGTGCCAGGGGAGGTTCAGGCTGGATGTTAGGAAGAAATTCTTCCCAGCAAGAGAGATTGGCCATTGGGATGTGCTGCCCAGGGAGGTGGTGGAGTCACCATCATGGGAGGTGTTTAGGAAGAGCCTGGATAAGGCACTTGGTGCCATGGGTTAGTTGATTAGATGGTGCTGGGTGATAGCTTGTACTCAACCTCAAAGGTCTCTTCCAACCTGGCTAATTCTATTCTGTGATGTAATAGGACAAGAGAGAATGGGCTGAAGCTTGAGGAAGGGAGATTTTGAGTGGAGATCAGAAGGAAATTCTTTACAGTGAGGGTGGGGAAGCACCAGAACAGGTTGCCCAGGAAGGGTGTGGATGCCCCCTCCTTGTGTTCAAGACCAGGTTGGATGAAGCCTTGAGCAACCTGGGCTGGTGGGAGATGGCCCTGCCCGTGGCAGGGGGGCTGGAACTGGATGATCTTTAAGGCCCCCTCCAAACAAATGCATTTCATGCATCTCTGGAGATGATTCCATGAAAACAGAAGAATCATGAGAGAAAGCAAGCAGCCAACGACCATGAATGCGCTGAAGGTGTTCCAGTGCTGGAAGCACGTCTGGGGAGCTCTCCACACATGAGCTGGGCTAACTACCACAATAAGATTACTTCTTGCTTGCCTGCCTTGCACTCAAGGTAACAAATGGAACTGGGGAGGAGAGGTGACCAAGTCAGACCTTCCTCAGCCCACACCAGCGCCCTGTGCTGGCCGTTCACGCTGAGCCCTGGGGTCTGACATCAGCCACGCGCACGTGGGCTGCCTCGCTCCTGAGTGAGTAAACCAACACATGAAAAGCACCTTTATTTAAAAGGGGAGAGATCTTATCTTTCATTTCATACAGGTCAGGCCTGCAGCATCTTGATGTATTTATTGTTTTAATACATAACCATAAATGCCCCCTAAAACGAGGGATATTGCACCTTTGGATTACTGTTATTGCTTTATTGCTCATTGTAACCATAAATTAACAGCTTCCCCCAGCAATGCTCAGAGAGGAGAGAATTAGATTACAATGTACATACACAGCAGCCTATTAAGGCCTTGCTATTCCATAAAAGTCTTTATAGTTTTTAAGGGTACACCTCTAAGTGTTTCAATTAAAGAGCTACATGCTCGCCTAGTAATTGCCCTCCCATTTGAGATTAGGGCTTTGCAGCAGAGCAAAGGAGAAAGAGAAGGGGGGGGGGGTGTGTTGTTTAAAAAAGGTGGGGGGTGGGGAGAAAGGAGCAAAGCTAAAAGGTGGAAAATTGGAGTATAAAACACTGCATGTGAAACTGCCATAAAAAGAAAACTATAGGCTTAAATTATGCTTATTAGAGCTATTTGCATGGTTTAACTCCTGCACTCTGGCTGCTGGAAGGAACCTGGTGTTTGTTTCTCTGGGCAGGAAAGCTCTCTTCTCCTCCAGTATCATGAGTCACACAGCATCACAGTATCACCAAGGTTCAAGGGACCTCAAAGATCATGAAGTCCAGCCTGTCACCACAGACCTCATGACTAAATCATGCCACCAAGTGCCACATCCAATCTCCTCTTGAACCCTTCCTTGCAAGAAATCAGTCCCTGGGATCAAATGGTTTTCTTTTCTGGAGAGCAGCTGCCACCACAGATCACTCCAGCAGGACTGTAAAGGTCTTTCAAGGCTGGGCAGCGTGACAAAAACGTGAAGCCCAGGTTTGGGATTCCCAGAGCAGAAGACAGACCAGCAGCAGCATCCCTACCTGTTGGAAGGATGACATCTTGTGGTAGGATGGTCAAGAGGACCAAGACCTCCTTAAACAGAGCAAATAAAGCTAAGCCAAACGTATTTCAAGGAGGACAGTGCTCCTTGCAGACATCTGTGACCAGTTTAGCTTCTTGCAGGTGGATAAGAGGGCTTCCATCTACTGCACTTTCTCACTCACTGGAACAGGTTGCTCAGGGAGGTGGAGGAGTCCCCACACCTGGAGGTGTTCAAAACCCCTTTGAACATGGCACCTGAGGGCATGACTTAATGACTTTGGAGGAGCTGGGTTGATGGCTGGACTTGATGATCTTAGAGGCCTTTCCTAACTGAAACAGTTCTACAGTTCTGATGCCTTTAAGCTGCAGGGAAGAAATTCATCCTTTATGCCTTGGAAATGCATTGGCCCCAAGCCCACCACACAGGAAGATTTTCCTGCTCGCTGCAGAGCCTTCTGTGAGCTCTTCTGCTCCCCACAGAGCACTTCTGTGGGGACATGCTCATCTAGAAAGTGAGCCTGGGAAATTGTCTGAGCTGGCCTTTGGGTTTCATTTCAGCCTGAGCGTGGTTCTTTTGTGGCTTTATAGCCACAACCCAATGGCTCCGAGGGGGCCACAAAGATAAAGCTCAACTTGGATGGTTATGGAGAGGGAATTAATAAGGGAAGTGGTTTGCATCATCTGCAGAATGCTTGTGAGTGCTCCTGACAATGGTCTCAGCTCCTGGAGCAAACAGCAGGTTATGGCAAACCTGGGAGGAAAGAGTGATTTGTTTGAGGGAAGAGTGAGAGGAGGAGGAGGACAACTGGCATCAGAAATGTAATCTGACATCCTGCAGCCTAGGAGGATTGCCTGGCATTGGTGGCAGCCTCTGCAGCACCTCCATGGGGCAGTTCTTCAAGAATTAGGAGGGAGAAGGAAGGTAGAAAATGACTAACACTCAATAATAAGCAGCAGCCATTAATTACAGCTCCATTACAATGGAATTCAGCTGGAATAATGTATGGAGACCACATGAATAGTAAAGGGGAATTCATCATGGTTAACGTTATTACACTGAATGTCAAAGGAAGCAGTGATGATTTGCCACTTACTGTATAATGTAATGTAATCTAAATGCAATTGTGGTTGGATAGCCTTGAACATCCATATTAAGCAGAACTGGCAGGAAAAAACAGGACTCAGCCCTGCTCCATGGGTAGTTTGCAGGACCCTTAACTTACTTGCAGGTCCAATGACATGTTGGGTTGGAGCAAGGACTCAGTGGTTGCAGAAGTCTGTTCAATGTGGTTTTGTGAATACAGAGACTGGTAGGGGTTGGAAGGGATCTCTGGAGACAATCAAGACCAAACCCCTGCCAAAGCAGGATCCCCTGGGGCAGCTCACACAGGAACATGTTCAGATGGGTCTTGAGAGTCCTTAGAGAAGGATACTGGGGGCAGGGCAGGGCAGGGCAGGGCAGGGCAGGGCAGGGCAGGGCAGGGCAGGGCAGGGCAGGGCAGGGCAGGGCAGGATAATCCACTGCCTCTCTGGGCAGCCTTTTCCCCCTGCTATATGATACTGCTGCCAGCTTCAGGAACTCAGTTATGCAGAGATTCATAGAATTACAGAATGATTTAGATGGGATCTTAAAGATCATCCAGTTCCAACTCCCTGCTGTGGCCAGGGACATCTCCTGGACCATCCTGCTCATGACCCCATCCAAGCTTGGAATGGAATGGGATGGACCAGGTTGGAAGAGACCTTCAAGATCATCATGTCCAACCCATCATCTTTAAACACTTCCAGGCTTGAAGCCTCCACTACTTCCCTGGGCAGCCTGTTCCAGTGCCTCAACACCTTCAAGGAGAAGAATCTCCTCCCAGTGTCCAATCTCAATGAAGTTTCTTCCAGTTCAAGGCCATCACCTCTCATCTTCTCACTCCATGCCTATGGACAGAGTCCCTCCCCAGCTCTCCTGTAGCCCTCTTCAGGTACTGCAAGGCTGCTACAAGATCTCTCTGGAGCCTTCTCTTCCCCAGGCTGAACCACCCCAACTTTCAGGAGTCAGCAGTGGTTTAGAACAGAATGAATAGAATAAAGCAGGTTGAAAAAGACCTCAAAGATCATCAAGTCCAACACCATCTGATCAACTAAACCATGGCACCAAGCACCCCATCCAGCTCTTCCTAAACACCTCCAGGGATGGGGACTCCACCACCTCCCTGGGCAGCACATCCCAAGGGCCAATCTCTCTATGAAGAATTTCTTCCTCGCCTCCAGCCTAAACCTCCCCTGGCACAGCTTGAGACGGTGTCCTCTTGTTCTGGTGCTGCTTGCCAGGGAGAAGAGCCCAACCCCCACCTGGCTACAACCTCCCTTCACTTCTTCAGCCTGTTTTACCTGCTGTCTATTATTCCAAAGCAGTGGCAGGCATCATTACAAACTCCCTTCTGAAATACAAAGCAAACACAACCACATAAACCCTGGAGAGATATATATATATATATATTCCCCCCCCCCCCTCCTTTAAATATCTATAAATCAGCATTCATTGCAGCACTATGGATTGCAATTCTTTAAAAGAAATAGTGCCTAACACTTGCAATTTATTTCATTGGAGTCCCACACAGCTGTTCTGCTGCTGTTTTGTCATTGAAATAAACCCCCATCCCGTTTCCCATTAGCTTTCGCTTAGCTCCATGAAAAGAAACACACTTATGTATCTTTTAAAAGATTCTAAACACTTATTACTTATTTATACAACCCTGGAAGCAGGCTAGGCCTTTCACAGGAAGCAGGGAGAGCTCCTGCAGCCTAAACAGTAAACAAAGCAACCCAGCAGAGAAGGGGAAGGGAAGCTTTCTCCTGTCAGTGCTGCGTCTCCGGCGCGCTGCCCCTACCCTTGCGGAACTGTTTGGCTTGGGAAAGGCCTCTGAGGCCACCCAGTGCAGCCATCAACCCAACACCACCATGGCCATTAAACCATGGCCACACATTTCTTGAGCACCTCCACAGATGGTGACTCCACCACCTCCCAGGGCAGCCCTTGGTGATTCTGTGATTCCAACCCCTGAGCACTCTTGCAGGGAGGAGTTTTTCCCTGATCCAACCTAACCCTCCCCTGGTACCATTTTAGGCCATTTCAATACAATACAATACAATACAACAGGTTGGAAGAGACCTTCAAGATCATCACGTCCAACCCATCAACCAATCCAACCCACCTAAAATACAATACAGTACAATACAGTACAATACAGTACAAAACAGTACAATACTGTACAATACAGTACAATACAACCCACCTAAACAACTGAAAAACTAAACCCTGGCACCAAGCACCCCATCAAGCCTCTTCTTGAACACCTCCAATGAAGGTGACTCCACTTCCACAGGCAGCTGATTCCAGTGGGCAATCACTCTCTCAGTATAGAACTTCTTCCTAACTTCCAGTTCCTCTCATTCCATCACCTTTTGGACACGATGATCTTGAAGGTCTCTTCCAACCTGGTGTATTGTATTGTATTGTACCATCCCTGGAGGTGTTTAAAAAGAGACTGGATGAGGCACTTAATGTCATGGCTTAGTTGATTAGATGGTGTTGGGTGATTGGTTGGACTCAATGATCTTGAAGGTCTTTTCTAACCTGGTTGATTCTGTATTCTGAACTCTGTCAGTGCACAGATTCTGATTGCTATACATCTGACACTACATAGAAGAAAACCCTCACCTCACTCCAACTTCCTTTTGGGCACTGAAAAAAAGCAGTGAGGCCTCCTCTCAGCCTCCTCTTCCCCAGACTAAACAACTTCAGTTCCTTTTCCCATGGATGAGGCACTTAGTGCAATGCTTTAGTTGTTTAGATGGAGTTGGGTTGGACTGGATGGATCTCAGAGGTCCTTTCCAACCTAGTTAATTCTGTAGGGATTGGAAGGGACCTCTGGAGACCATCTAGTCCAATCCCCCCAACTTGAAACCATGAGAGTGGTGAAGCCCTGGAATGGGTTGTCCAGGGAGGTGGTTGAGGCCCCATCCTGGAGGTGTTTAAGAGCAGGCTGGATGAGGCTCTGTCCAGCCTGATGTAGTGTGGGGTGTCCCTGCCACGGCAGGGGGGTTGGAACTAGAAGATCCTTGTGGTCCCTTCCAACCCTGAGTGATACTATGATACTATGAAACTTCCAAGTGCTTCCCATCTTTGCCAGCATTATTTAACTCAGAGGAACTAAACCTGTTTCCAAACATCCTTCCACCAGGTGAGAACTTTGGAAGCACAGGCAGCCAAGCCTAGCTCTGAAGTCTGCAGGAGTTTCTAGACACCCAGCAGCTTTGTCATTAACCTTCAGAATGAGTTTACACCTAATTAGCTGCCCAAGCAGGGATGACTGCCTTTGTACACACAGGTTCCAAACTACGTGGACAGCGTTCAGCATCATTTCCCTTTGTCCTAACACCACCTCTGCAACAGACCTAGGGCTGGATTCTTCATCCTAAAGCTTGTCTCCTCACAGACCTATTCCCACCATCTTTCTAATTAAAGACCAAGTGAACTGATCCATACAGGAGAAAGGAATCAATGAGCTCTTTACCTACTTTTATTAAGGATTGAAATTTACAGACAGAGATAATGGAGGGAAAAAACCAAACACCAAGGAGATGCTGAGGTTCCAGTCTTGAGAAGAAAATTCCACCTCTCTGCTCAGGAAACTCAGAAGCCTCTGAATGTTGATTTGGAACTCACTCCTAGCCATTGGACCAGGTGACCTCTGGAGGTTCCTTCCAACCCAAACCATTCTAGGACTCCATTGCAACACAGCCAGAATTGTTTCTCTCACAAATAAAGCAGTTTTCTTGGACAGCCTACACAGAACAGTCTGAAATACATCTTTGCACTCAAAGAGTGCTCAGACATTGGAACAGGCTGCCCAGGGAGGTGGTGGAGGCACCATCCCTAGAGGGGTTCAAGAAACCTGTGGCCATGGCACTTGGGGACAGTGTTTAGAATAGAATAGAATTAACCAGGTTGGAAGAGACCTTCGAGATCATAGCATCAGAGTATCAGTCAGGGTTGGAAGGGACCACAAGGATCAGCTAGTTCCAACCCCCCTGCCATGGGCAGGGACACCCCACACTAGATCAGGCTGGCCACAGCCTCATCCAGCCTGGGCTTAAACACCTCCAGGGATGGGGCCTCAACCACCTCTCTGGACAACCCATTCCAGGGCTTCACCACTCTCATGGGGAAGAACTTCCTCCTCATGTCCAGTCTGAATCTCCCCACCTCCAGCTTCATTCCATTCCCCCTAGTCCTATCACTCCCTGATATCCTAAGAAGTCCCTCCCCATCACCCAACACCATCTAATCAACTAAACCATGGCACCAAGCAGCCCATCCAGGCTCTTCCTAAACACCTCCAGGGGATGGGGACTCCACCACCTCCCTGGGCAGCACATCCCAATGGCCAGTTTCTCTTTCTGGGAAGAACTTCTTCCTAACATCCAGCCTCAACCTCCCCTGGTGCAGCTTGAGACTGTGTCCTCTTGTTCTGGTGCTGGGTGTCTGGGAGAAGAGACCAACCCCCACCTGGCTACCACCTCCCTTCAGGGAATTGTAGAGAGCAAGAAGGTCTGCCCTGAGCCTCCTCTTCTCCAGGCTAAGCAACCCCAGCTCCCTTTGTGTGGTGGTGCTGGGTTGATGCTTGGACTTGTTGATTCCTGGCCTTTATGAGTCACAGCCCAGAGCTCCAAGTGACCAGCACAGAGGTGGCTGTTGACAGGTCAGTCACACACCAAGCACCAGCAGTGCTTTGCGAGTCACCTCCTGGGCAGACCACTTCCTCCTCCTCCTCCACCAGTGCACGTCTGCAGCAAGCCACAGGAGCTGCACCCATGCCAGCCTTGGGCAAGTTAAAATTGGGCACAAATTCTCACCTCAGCTCCCTCCCCACGATGCCAGGCTGCAGACAGGAATCAGCACAGTTCTTGATGGCATCTGCACTACAAATTCCTGCGTGTCTGCAGCCTCTTTGCTGCCTCAGCTGCTTTGCTGATGCCAGTGACAGCTACGAGCACGACAGATCCTGGAGATAAGTTATGGGAGTGCAGAAAATCATCTGCATGCCAGAGACTTTGAATATCAACAACTCATTTCGGATTCTCTTAAAGGGGACAAGGCTTTCCAAGCCCCACCCTGGCCTTGCAACCAACCTTCACTGCAACCACGCATCCACCTACCCAGGGATGTCCACAAGGGAGGGAGCTACTGTGTGCCACATTCACAGGGGCAGACAGAAAGGGAGGTTGGGTCAGAGTTGAACAGAGGCTTTTCCAGAGTCACAGAACCACTTTGGGTTGAAAAAGACTGTTAAGATCATCCAGTCCCACCATCCTCTAGCTCTACCAAGCCTGGTGCTAAACCACATCCCTCAGCACAGCATCTCTGTGTCTCTTAAACAGCTCCAGGGATGGGGATTCAACCACCTCCCTGGGCAGCCTGTTCCAATGTTTAAGAACCTGTTAAGAGAAGAAGTTTCTTCTAATGTCCAACCTAAACCTCCCCTGGTACAATTTGAGGCCATCTCCTCTTGTGCTCTTATTTGATACTAGGCAGAAAAGACCAACCCCCACCTCACTCAAGCCTCCTTTCAGATAGCTGTAGAGAGCCAGAAGGCCTCCCCTCAGTCTCCTTTCTCCAGGCTGAACAACCCCAGTTCCCTCAGATGCTCCTCACCATCTTTGTTGCCCTTCTCTCGACCTGCTCCACCCCCTCCTTCTCGGACTGAGGGCTCCAAAACTGAACCCAGCACTGAACCTGGGGCCTCAGCAGTGCCCAGTATGGGGGGGGAAGAATTTCTCCAATTCCTGGGCCAAGTCCTTCCAAACCATGACAGAGCAACTGTGGGAACCACTGCCTCCCATCCTGCTTGACAGTCCTGGGGCTCAGGGGACTTACTGTCTCACCACGCAACATCTGTAACATGCCAAAGCCTCACACCTGACCCTCCCCAGCGTGTAAGGCCATTTAACTCTGCTCCAGCCAATCTGCCTGGGCCACAATGCAAATGAAGAGTCATCCTTTTTCACTCCCTTACCAATTGTCCCAGGTCTCATCCCCCACCCTGCACACACAAAGGGGAACCCGGCAGAAAATGAGCTTTTTGTTTCCCCACCCCCTTCCCTTTGAAGGAGCTAACAAGAGCCAGGGCGACATTTATGGACTAATTAAAGGCAACGCTGATGAGCCCAGGAGTTGCAATTTCTCTTTGCAGTTGCAGACCCCTTTTTAATCCATGTCATCTCTGGTCACCATGCTGTTACTGCAGAGCCAACTTAATGTCTAAGTGAAACACAAGTAGAGGTCGTAAGCTTTAACGACCTTTTCCTTCCTGGGCCCTTGGTGGTGGTTTTTTCACCCCCACTACCTGTAATTAAGTGGGGTTTTATTTAAGTGCTTTCTACCTATCTATATTTAAAAGGATAAATAAATTCATATCACTATAAAACTCATTGTTGTGCTCACCACTAGCAGCTTGAAGAGCCCTGCCAGCAGAGCTCCAGCCCTGGCCAGCACCACGAGCGGAGTCATTACTGTAACTAAATTAGCCCGTTTGTTTTCTTCCCCCCTCAAATCGAATTGGGTAGGAGCTGCTTTATTGCAAAACAGACATTAAAAATTCCAGCTCGACCTCAGAGAGAAAGTAATTTCTATTTTATCAGCCCTGTAAAGCTGTCTTTATGTTCTGAAGCAGGAAATATTGCAGGGATATTTATAGCTCCGGCACCAAAGCCGGTCTGAATAGAAATGTTACCGCGGTCGGCGGAGCTGTCACATTGCTCAGTGGAGCAGGGAATTTTAGTGAATTTGTGAATTACTGGTTCACTCTTGACAAGTCTTTCAGTGAGCTTGGTGTGTATGTGTCTGGAGCTGCTTTGTGATTTCAGGATAATGATTAAAGACTCCGATCCCCTTGACAAGGAGAGATTTTCAAGCGGCATCTCGGAGGTAATCGGTTCCCATCCACCAGAGTTTCTAACGAAGACCAAAGGCTTCCAAACTTTGCTGTGCTTCAGCACTGGGCTCCATTCTGGCTCTAACAGAGGCCAAAGGCTTCCAAACTTTGCTGTGCTTCAGCACTGGGCTCCATTCTGGCTATAACAGAGGCCAAAGGCTTCCAAACTTTGCTGTGCTTCAGCACTAGGCTCCATTCTGGCTCTAACAGAGGCCAAAGGCTTCCAAACTTTGCTGTGCTTCAGCACTGGGCTCCATTCTGGCTATAACAGAGGCCAAAGGCTTCCAAACTCTGCTGTGCTTCAGCACTGGGCTCCATTCTGGCTCCAACAGAGGCCAAAGGCTTCCAAACTTTGCTGTGCTTCAGCTCTGGGCTCCATTCTGGCTCTAACAGAGACCACTTTGCTGTGCTTCAGCACCGGACCCTTTTCTGCCTCTAACAAACCAAAGGTTTCCCAGCTTTGCTGTGCTTTGGGACCTCAGCACTGGGCTCCACTCTGGGTCTAACAGAGACCAAAGGTTTCCCAGCTTTGCTGTGCTTTGGGACCTCAGCACTGGGCTCCACTCTGGCTCTAACAGAGAGCAAAGGCTTCCAAACTTTGCTGTGCTTCAGCTGTGCTGTGTCCAGTTCTGGGCCCCTCAGTTTAGGAAGGACATTGAGACACCTGAACGTGTCCAGAGAAGGGCAACAAGGCTGGGGAGAGGCCTTGAGCACAGCCCTGTGAGGAGAGGCTGAGGGAGCTGAGGTTGTTTAGCCTGGAGAAGAGGAGGCTCAGGGGTGACCTCATTGCTCTCTACAACTACCTGAAGAGAAGCTGTAGCCAGGAAGGGGTTGGTCTCTTCTCTCTAGCAACCAGCACCAGAACAAGAGGACACAGTCTCAAGCTGTGCCAGGCCATCTTCAGAGGTTCCTTTTAACCCCTGCCATACTATGATTCTGAGAGAAGAATATTGCAATTTAATAACAGGAGGAAAATAACCTGGTTTTCCCTGGTGCCATTGTGTCTTCTCCATTAGTGATGCCTTTTCCTCAGCTGTCTTTAGTGGCTGAACACACCTACACTTCTGGTGTGTAGAGCCACTCTCTTGCCCTCTTACCTGCAGGCTGACAAGTTGGGTGCCCAACGAGGGTACCCAGCAAGGGTGCTCTGTATTCGCCTTGTGGCACTTAGCAATACATTGTGGAATCACCATCCCTGAAGGTCTTCAAGAACTCCATGGCCATGGCACTTGGGGACATGGTTTAGTGGCCATTGTGGTGCTGGGTTGGTTGTTGGACTTGATGATCTTGGAGATCTTTTCCAACCCAAACACTTCTGTGGCTCTATACATCCTGTGTGCCACCCAGTCTTTCCACAAGGGATTAGAGGTTTGCCTTCCACCACCTTTGTGGTGCAGGCAGGAATTCTCCCTATTAATCTTTGTCATTGTCCTCTACAGTGGATTTAATGCTGCCATTATACAGATGAATACACTGATGCATGGAGAGAACAGGATCATTTGTCTTAGCAAACTTTCTCACTTCGTGGCAGAAGCAGGAGAGAAACTGGGTTGGTTTTCCATCCCCCCCCTCCCCAGTTGTGACCACCTTGCCTTGGTAATTAAACACCACCACTAATAGGCTACACTGGGAGAAAATGTAAAGATAAATACTTTCCCCCTCTGATTAAAGCCATCCATTATCACCCACCTGGCAAAGGATTGTTTCAGCAGCCCAGGACAGAGGCATTGCAAAGGCACCGCAGAGTTTAGCCTAACAAATGTTCCTAGCCTGCTGTAGGCAAAGTCATCTGTACTGTGGTGGTAAGACACAGCCACAGCCCAGTAACTCTGGAGAGGGTCAAACTGCCCCTCCCATGGCTGTGGCAGCTGGGGGTTCAGTGGTTCTTAGACACAGTGGCTCTTGCCAGATGCATGAAACCAGCTGGAAGGTTTGAGGAGCTGCTGCTCCTGCTTGTGCTGCCTTTAAACCACGCTGACAAAATTCAGCCAGACCCAGCTTCACATCTCCAAAGCTCAGGCTGAACAGGTTGAGGCTCTTCAGGTCACCTCCTCTGCCCTTCCTACACCTTACCACACTGCCCACAGCATCACTCAGCAGGGACTGAAACCAGCCACTCACTCTGAATGCAGCAGGACAAATTCCATTAGCCAGGCTTCTATCCCAGTAGCACATTCACACCCATCCCAGTCAGGCTGTGCTGGCCAGGGCTGCCTGGGCAGGAAGCTACATGGAGATGAGAGCAGAGAATTGCCTGAACACAACCAATTTAGGAATCAGAAGCACAGGTTCCTGGTCTGCAACTTGTCAGAGCCTTAACAAGCTTGTAGAAAGACCCTGACACTTACACTTCAGCTTTCTCCAAGTGATTGTTTTATTGAGCAGCTTGTGATCAGAGTCTGAATTGTGAAAACCATCAAGTGGAGAAAGCTGGGGGAAAGGATCCTGCCTGTCCAAGCCTGCAGAGCAGCAGCAAAATGTGTTCCTAACAGGCTGCTTTCAGCCCTTCAAATCTCAGTCCAAGTCAGCTCAGGCCTCAGGCAGATCTTGCCTCATTGAAATTAAGTGATTTAATCAGAGTCTTCATAATGCCCTGATTCACAGCTCTGCAGCAGGAGGCAAGCAGGTGCCTACCCACCTGGTTCAGAACCACCTTTTCCATGGCAGATTGAGGATTTCTCCTCTGGTTTTGTGTGAGAGCCAGCAGCACAGGAGATCATCATCTTCTGACACCTGAACTTCTGGCTCTCTACAACTCCCTGGGAGGAAATTGATCTCATCTCCCAAGGAACAAAGGGCTGCACAAGAATTCCCTCTGGCCCCCAGCCTTGGGTTGCACCAGGAAAAAGTTAGGTTGAACATCAGGACAAATTCCTTCCTCAGAAGGGTTGTCAAGCCCTGGACCAGGCTGCCCAGGGCAGTGGTGGAGTCCCAAGCCCTGGAGAGATTTGAAAGGTGTCTACATGTGGTGCTGAGGGACACAGTCTAGTGGTCTCTTCCCCCAGGCAGCCAGCACCAGAACAAGAGGACACAGTCTCAAGCTGCGCCAGGGGAGGTTTAGGCTGGAGGTTAGGAAGAAATTCTACACAGAGAGAGAGCTTGCCCATTGGAATGTGCTGCCCAGGGAGGTGGTGGAGTCCCCATCATCAGAGGTGTTCAGGAGGAGACTTGGTGGGGTGCTTGCTGCCATGGGTTAGTTGTTTAGGTGGTGCTGGTTGACAGGTTGGACTTGATGATCTTGAAGGTCTCTTCCAACCTGGTCTATTCTATTGTATGGTAACCAGGCAGTGATGGCTTAACTCTGGACTCGGTCTTGGAGGTCTCTTTAAACCAAAGCAATTCTGTGACCTCTGACCAGAAACAGCCCAAAGCCAAGCCAGCAGGGGGCTGGATTCTGTTCCTATTGCCTCCACCTGCAGACAGCTGAAGGCTTTATCCCTCTCCAACACAAATACACCACAAAGACAGGCTCTCCACACAAAAGCAGGGCACCGTTTTCCAACACCCCCAAATACCTCCCCAAGCCCAGGAGGGCTCCTGGCAGTGAAGATGGGAGCCAGGAGCTCTCTCTAAGCTGGTGAGTTGATCCAGAACCGCAATTTGGGGGTGCTGGTGGAGGAGAAGCTCACCAGGAGCTCTCAGGGTGCACTTGCAGCCCGGAAAGCCAATCAGATCCTGGGCTGCAGCAGGAGAAGTGTGGCCAGCAGGGCAAGGGAGGGGATTCTCCCCCTCTGCTCAGCTCTGGTGAGACCCCACCTGGAGTACTGCCTCCAGTTCTGGAGCCCCTCTGACAAGAGGGATCTGGAGGTGCTGGAAGGTGTCCAGAGCAGGGCCAGGAGGATGAGCAGAGGGCTGGAGCACCTCTGCTGTGAGGACAGACTGAAGGAGTTGGGGCTGTTCAGTCTGGAGAAGAGAAGGCTCCGAGGTGACCTCATTGTGGCCTTCCAGTATCTGAAGGGGGCTACAAAAAGGCTGGGGAGGGACTTTTCAGACTATCAGGGAGTGATAGGACTAGGGGGAATGGGATGAAGCTGGAGGTGGGGAGATTCAGGCTGGACATGAGGAGGAAGTTCTTCACCATGAGGGTGGTGAGGCCCTGGAATGGGTTGTGCAGGGAGGTGGTTGAGGCCCCGACCCTTGAGGTGTTTAAGCCCAGGCTGGACGAGGCTCTGGCCAGCCTGATCTAGTGTGGGGTGTCCCTGCCCATGGCAGGGGGGTTGGAACTAGCTGATCCTTGTGGTCCCTTCCAACCCTAACTGAAACTATGAAACTAATTTGTAACGGCACATTTCTCTCCCCACATCATAAATAAAGCTGGTGTTTGGGCAATTCCTGCTGTCTGCTGTCATTCTGGAAGGCTGGCTCTCAGATGAAGCATGTGGAGTTAGAGGCTAATGTTTCTCATTTCTTTCATCCCCTAATTCTATTTTTTTTTTTTTAATGGAAATGGAGGTACAGTTTTTTTACACAGGATGAGTCTCTCTTTTTAATCCTCCCTCCAAGGAGTGGGAGAGGGAGGAGTGATGGAGGGAGAGGTTTGGTTGAGTCTGCATCATGCAGGCTATCAGGGAGTGATAGGACTAGGGGGAATGGACTGAAGCTGGAGGTGGGGAGATTCAGGCTGGAGGGGAGGAGGAAGTTCTTCCCCATGAGAGTGGTGAGGCCCTGGAATGGGTTGTCCAGGGAGGTGGTTGAGGCCCTGTCCCTGGAGGTGTTTAAGCCCAGGCTGGCTGAGGCTCTGGGCAGGCTGATCTAGTGTGGGGGGTCCCTGCCCATGGCAGGGGGGTTGGAACTAGATGATCCTTGTGGTCCCTTCCAACCCTGACTGAAACTATGAAACTATGGAAGGGAGGAAGAAAATGAACTCCACACAGCTGCTTTCTGAGGGGGAATCTCTGCTTAAAGCAAGGAGCCCTGCACCCCCCTCAGAGGGTGGCAGTGCAAAGGCTTCAACAGGAAGGATAAAAACCTTTCAAGAAGGCAGAGTCTCAGTAAGTGAAACAGATCCCTGACTCCAGACAGGGCAGCAGCTGTATCTGTAAATATTATTTCTGAAGGGTTCCACTCCTCTCTGAGCTTTATTTGGTGACTGCTTTGATTTTTGTTTCAGCTCACCACTTCCCTCCCCTTCACCTTTTATTCTTCTGCTTCTTTTTCCATCATCCCCCTTTATTTTTTCCATAAACCTGGGATTCCCCCCCCCCCCCCTTTCCCTGTGAGCTTCACTTTGGCCCTAAAATTCACCTTCCAAATCATATTAGGTGATTAGGTGGTGTTGGATGATAGGTTGGATGTGATGATCTTGAAGGTCTCTTCCAACCTGGTCTGGTCTATTTCCTATTCCCTTCCTATTTCCTATTCCCTTCCCTATTTCCTATTCCCTTCCCTATTTCCTATTCCCTTCCCTATTTCCTATTCCCTTCCTATTTCCTATCCCCTTCCCTATTTCCTATCCCCTTCCCTATTTCCTATCCCCTTCCCTATTTCCTATCCCCTTCCCTATTTCCTATCCCCTTCCCTATTTCCTATCCCCTTCCCTATTTCCTATCCCCTTCCCTATTTCCTATCCCCTTCCCTATTTCCTATCCCCTTCCCTATTTCCTATCCCCTCCCTATTTCCTATCCCCTTCCCTATTTCCTATCCCTTCCCTATTCCTATCCCTTCCCTATTCCTATCCCCTTCCTATTTCCTATCCCCTTCCATATCCCTTCACTATCCCTTCCCTATTCCTATCCCCTTCCCTATTTCTATCCCCTTCCCTATTTCCTATCCCCTTCCCTATTTCCTATCCCCTTCCCTATTTCCTATCCCCACTAGAGCTCATTCCCATCAAAAGTTACCTCCCCATCCTCCCCTCTGAAATCTCTTTGCCCCTACCCCATGTTCCTTTTTCTCTCTCTATTTATGCCACATTTTGGGGGGGGGGGGGGGAGGGGGATTGAACTAGATGACCTCTGGGGGTCCCTTCCAACCCAAACCATTCTCTCATTCTACATTTAATTGTTTCTCAGCACCACCAACCGGCCCAGCTCTTACAGAAGGCACCCAGTGCTATTCCAGGTGCTGAATAAAGATGCAGCAGCTTTGTAGCTAGAGGTGTTAAATGTCATTTTGAGCTGAGGGTACTCCAGAAACAACAGGATCAGGCCTGATGTCTCTGCATAGTTAATGCAATCAGTCCTGGAGAAAAATAAATGCAGGAGCATTGCCTTCTGCACTGTCAGGCCCTCAATGGGTGCCTGTCTCAAGGATGCTGCTAATAATCAGTTGTTTGAAAGGAATTAGCTCCCTTTTCATTCTCTCCATCTTTCTATCTCTGCTCCATGCATTTTTTTCTCTGCAGTTTAGCAGGCCCATTTATAAAATATAGATTCCTATTGATTCCTGAGGAGAATGAACATTGATATACTCCAGTGTCCATCTGTTTTCTCCTCCACACGGCAGAGAAAGAGATTTATATGACTTTGCTGGGGATGCTGCTGACCTGCAATTGAGTCAACAATCAAGTCACACTAAATTAAACAAAGATATATTTCTTTTCCTGCCCTACAGAAGAACACTCTGACAGTCTGCCTCGGGGGGGAAGGCACCAAGCTCCTCCTCAGGGCAAGAAAAGCCAAATTCATCTGGACCAGAACTAAACTCATCTGTGAGAATCCACGTGAGCAGCTGGATACCATTTACCAAGGGCAGGGCTGTGCTGTTCCAGGGCACTGGAGGTAGGATCTCATCCTACATCCAGGAGCAGATACACACAAATAGACAGGTCTGTAAAACATATGGGTGGGTATAACCACAATGTGAAGGCACATAGAATCAGTCAGGGCTGGAAGGGACCACAAGGATCAGCCAGTTCCAACCCCCCTGCCATGGGCAGGGACACCCCACACTAGATCAGCCTGGCCAGAGCCTCAGCCAGCCTGGGCTTAAACACCTCCAGGGACGGGGCCTCAACCACCTCCCTGCACAACCCATTCCAGGGCTTCACCACTCTCATGGGGAAGAACTTCCTCCTCACCTCCAGCCTGAATCTCCCCACCTCCAGCTTCATTCCATTCCCCCTAGTCCTATCACTACCTGAGATCCTGAGCAGTCCTCCCCAGCCTTCCTGTAGCCCCCTTCAGATACTGGAAGGCCACAATGAGGTCACCTCAGAGCCTTCTCTTCTCCAGACTGAACAGCCCCAACTCCTTCAGTCTGTCCTCACAGGAGAGGTGCTCCACATGCTGGTTGCACCCTCTTCCATAGGTGCCCTTCATAATTAGGTGACCCATTCACCTTCAATAATGACCAGGGAGCTGCTTTGCCTTCAGCAGGTTCAATCTCAGCATCACAGAATGGTTTGGGTTGAAAGGAAGATCAAAGATCATCCAGTTCCACTCCCCTGCCATGGGCAGGGACACCTCCCACCAGCCCAGGTTGCTCAAGGCCTCATCCAACCTGGCATTGAACACCTCCAGGGAGGGGGCAATAAGACTGAGCTCCAAAGAACAAAAAGTCAAAGATGTCACAAAACAGCTCAAGATCAGTTGCTGCAATTATTCCTTGAATAATTTTTCAGCCATTATTCAGGTCCTGCATAGTCACACAAAGGGTTGCTGTGGATTGTGGATGCTCCCTCTCTGGAGGTGTTCAAGGCCAGGTTGGATGGGGGCCTGTGCAACCTGGGCTGGTGGGAGGTGTCCCTGTCCGTGGCAGGGCATTGGAACTGGATGAGCTTTAAGGTGCCTCCCAACCCAAACCATTCTATGAGGGGAGACCTCATTGCTCTCAACAACTCCCTGAAAGGAGGTCAGCACCAGGTGGGGTTGCTCTCTTCTCTCTAGTATCAGGTGATAGAACAAGAGGAAATGGCCTCAAATTGTGCCAGGGGAGGTTTAGGCTGGAGGCAAAAATTCCTTGCTGCCAGAGTGGTCAGGGATTGGCAGAGGCTGCCCAGGGAGGTGGTGGAGTCACCATCCCTGGAGGTGATCAAGAAAAGTGTGGCCATGGCACCTGGGGACAGGGTTTAATGGCCATGGTGGTGCTGGGGTGATGGTTGGGCAGAATGATCTTGGAGGTCTTTTCCCACCTGAACAATTCCACAATTGCCAAGCTGCAGCTTTAGGGCTTCACAGCTGATTGGGAGAGAAAGATTTTGCACTGCACCCTTAACAGAGCCATCTGTGGATTGTTGCTAAGATAAAGAAAAATCTAAGGCCCTTTAATCTTAATGTCCTTTATCTGCTGCTCATTACTGCTCAATACATTCCCTAGGAAGCCTGTGACAGTGACAGACCTGATGGCTTACACCTAGGCAACTCCTTTCCTGCCTTTCCAATAGTGACATTTACAAACTGCCAAGTCCCTGGGACGTAAGGACTAGAAAGTAGATCCTCATCCTCCCTGCATTAATTCAAGGTTCAGAGTCTCACTGTGCTGCCAAGGGAAGGCATAACAAAAGGGACAGCCAAAGGTTCATAAGCTCATAAATATGTGACAAAGCCATCTTGTCTTACTGCTCCTCTTAGCAGGCTGTGGTGCTGGAATTGATAGTGGAATAAGGCTTCCTCCCAAATCCAGGGCAAACCAGCAGCAGGTTTGTCATTTTTATCAGCCCTAATTTTCATGCTGCCAGAAAAATTATCAGGGAGAAGCAAGGAAGGAGAAGAAAAAGGAGCCACAGCACTCATTCTACACATCTGGAAGGGGCTGCAATGTGTGCAGATGTTTTGTAATGGAGACAGGTTACAAGGGAAGATATAAAATATATTGTCTGTTGCCATTGCTTGTTGATATCAATTGACATCTGCTGAGTCTGGAGGTAAACTCAGTGTTCTCCTGCCATCCAGGCTGGAATAACACTCCATCTGCTATGTTAATGCAGCTGAACATCACTTGTCCCTTAAGTCATCCTTGATAAGTAGAGGCCTGGAAAAGACTATTGGAGATAATGCTGAGGTTATAGATGGGACTTATCTAAATATCTTCTTACACTGCAAGGGAAAACTGACAAAAGATCAGCTGAAGCCATACTGGAAACATTTCTCACCTGCAAGCAGCTTTCAACATTCAGAGCCTCTGAACATCATGTGGAATTTATTTCCAAAGGAGCTATTTAGTAGCAAACAGTTGGAAGCTCCATTCACAAGCCCAAGAATAAAATTCTTATTACACTCCCTGGTCTATAATGGGCCTGGATAAACCCAAATGCTCATTTAGCAGCATTATCCTTTTTTTCCTCCCCACACATGGAGGTCCTTCCCACTCAGTTCAGATCATTTCTTGTCTGTTGCAGCAGAGCAGGTCTGTGGTCTTTGACTGAGTGCCAGCCAGACGAGGAAATGCAACCCAGAAATCAGCTTGGGCTAAATTCACCCAACCTGAACCCGGACACATTAAAATAGGAGAGCAAAAGGAGTTAAATTAGTTGTGTTTAGAGCTTTTCTGACTTAGGAGAGCTCATCCCAGAGGTCAGGAAGCCATGGAGCCTCTCCAACTCAGGATGGGTCCAGAACCCTCCAAATGCTCCTGTGGAAGAACCTTCCTCTACCTGAACCTCTCCCACTCAGGATGGGTCCAGAACCCTCCAAATGCTCCTGTGGAAGAACCTTCCTCTACCTGAACCTCTCCCACTCAGGATGGGTCCAGAACCCTCCAAATGCTCCTGTGGAAGAACCTTCCTCCACCTGAACCTCTCCAACTCAGGATGGGTCCAGAACCCTCCAAATGCTCCTGTGGAAGAACCTTCCTCCACCTGAACCTCTCCAACTCAGGATGGGTCCAGAACCCTCCAAATGCTCCTGTGGAAGAACCTTCCTCTACCTGAATCTCTCCCACTCAGGATGAGTCCAGAACCCTCCAAATGCTCCTGTGGAAGAACCTGCCTCTACCTGAATCTCTCCCATTCAGGATGGGTTCAGAACCCTCCAATTGCTCTCATGGAAGGAGCTTACTTCACCTGAACCTCTCCAACTCAAAACAGATCAAGAGCTCTCCAAATGTTCCTGTGGTAGAGGCTTCCTCATCTGATCCTCCCCGAAACCTTTGCTTTGCATAAACACCATCACACCAGCAGGAGATCCAGAGGAGGAAGGGGGACAGGCAGCCTCCCCAACACTTTTCCAATATCCTAAGATCCCTGGGGTTTTTTTCCCATTTCTTAGAGAAACATCTCCAGAGCCAGACAAACAATACCCACAATCCAAAATATCACCATGGGCTCCTTCCCCATCTTCATTTGCTTTTAAAGATTGCTCTCTGATTGAAGCCACAGGGATCCTGAGGGCAGGAAGATGTGCTGTGCATGATGAAATCCTTCAGTGAGATTGCAACAAGAGGAGGATGGTGCCTGAACTGCTCCAATGTTGGAAGTGTTTGGTTGCATGTCAAAACATTTCAAAACACAAGGGGGGGGGGAATAAAAGGAATACCAAAACCCCAAGCTGAGGAGAACTCACAGAATCACCAAGGTTGGAAGAGACCTCAAAGATCATCGAGTCCAACCTGGCACCACAGACCTCATGACTAGACCATGGCTCCAAGTACCACATCCAATCCCCTCTTGAACACCTCCAGGCATGGGGACTCCACAACCTCCCTGGGCAGCACATCCCAATGGCTAACAACTCTCTCTGGGAAGAACTTTCTCCTCACCTCCAGCCTAAACCTCCCCTGGTGCAGCTTGGGACGGTGTCCTCTTGTTCTGGTGCTGCTTGCCTGGGAGAAGAGACCAACCTGTCACCCTACACAACCATGGCAGCAAGTGTCATTAGGGAAGGACAGAAGGTGACACAAATGCCAGCAGGATTTGTTCCTCTGCCTTGCTGGAAGTCAGAGGAGCCACAGTTTGTGCTCAGCAGTTCCTCCTAATGCTCCTCCACCCCAAACTGTGCTCATAGTGGAGGTCATCTAGTTCAACCCCTCTGCAGTCAGTAAGGGCATCCTCCACTATAGGAAGTTGCCCAGAGCCTCGTTGAGCTTCACCTTGAATATCTCCAGGGATAGGGCCTCAATCACCAACTCAAGTGAGTTTTGGAAGTCTCCAGAGGAGAAGACACCACAGCCTCCCTGAGCACCCTGTTGCAGTGCTCCACCACCCTCATGGTAAAGAGCTTGTACCTAATCACAGGTGTAACTTCAGCAAGTCTCTTTCCTAACCCAAAACTAAAGGCTCCCTGGTTTGGGTTTCCAGAAGCCTGGAGCTTTTTCCCCCCCAAAACCACATAGCTGAAGCTTTTTCCTCCTCAAAAAACGAAGGTAGGAATGGCACACAAGTGGGCTGCTTCTGCCACATTCCAGTGTTTTGGATCAAGGCAGAGGTGTTAAATACTTGGGGAACATGAAGATAATGTCGCCGTCCCTGGAGGTGTTCAAGGGGAGATTGGACGTGGCACTTGGTGCCATGGTCTAGTTGTGAGGTCTGTTGGGACAGGTTGGACTTGATGATCCTTGGGGTCTCTTCCAACCTTGGTTATACTGTGATACTGTGATAATGCTGCTCAGAGTTTGCCTGCACAGATGAGGGAGGATGAAAGTGGAGTGATGTCTGGTGTTTTGATTTTTCTTCTGGTCTTTAATCACATAAGATTCATAGTTTGCATGAGAATCAGCCTGCACTCCTCATTTGCAATCCCTGCACAGAGACAAGCAGCACAGCCACATGCAGCTCCCCAGACTAGCTCATCCCTCCAGGACATTCCCACTGGCTGGCATTAGGGAGAGACTTTGCATAAACCCCATGTTTGGATGCTCAGCTCACACCTGGATTAAGAGTATAGGGTGTCTGGCAAACAGAAAGGTTTAGGTGGATTGCAAATAAATCATGCAAGAGTATGGAGTCTCCATGAAAAGTAGAAGTTGGCTTTGCTGATATTGCACCAGAGCAGCAAACAAAGAGGGAAAGCACAGGATCAAGACAGTTTGCATCCAAAGCATGAAAAATGGCAGTGTGAAAGGACCTGGACCTGCACCCTCTTGGAAGACAGCAACAGAACATCAAGCAAAGCAGCAACAGTGCTGTGGATTCCCAGGCCAAACAGCTCTGTTCACTCTTTGGAGACCACACAGGAGGTTTCACCTCAACCTGAGGAAAAGCTGCTCTGCTGCAAGGTGCTGGAGCCCTGGAGTAGGCTGCCCAGAGACATTGTGGAGTCTCCTTCTCTGGAGAGATTCAGAACTCACTTGGACACATTCCTGTGGGGCCTGCCTTAGGTGATCCTGCTTTGGCAGAGAGGTTGGACTTGATGATGTCCAGAGGCCTCTTCCAAACCATAAGATCTCACATCCACACATTTTTGTGGACCCCTCCAGGGATGGCAACTCCACCACCTCCCTGGGCAGCCTGTTCCAATGGTTGACCACCCCTGCAGGAAAGAAATTGTTTCTAATGTCCCCTGGTGCAAGTTGAGGCCATTTCCTCTTGTTCCATCACCTGATACTTGAAAGAAGAGACCAATACCCAAGCATCCTCCCAAGTTCCTCACAACACAAACATGCCAGCAAGCAGCAGCTGCATTAATGAGACAGTTCTCCCTTCAGAATTATTCAGTGCTGCCTCTTTTTTCAGTCCCATTTGTTTTCAAAGGAAGTAGATGAAAACTTAGATATAATTTTGGAATAATTGCACATAATCCATTGGTCACAGAGGAACAAATCACACTGGTTTGTCTTTGAAACTTCCCAAAAGCTCCCAGGAGCTGTGGGATGATCTGAGCAGAGCTGTGCTGCTCAGTGGGAACCAGCTGCCAGGAGCTCCTCCTCTGCCTGATCAACAGGAACATCCTGCACACAGAGAGCATCTGAGAAAGATCCTCAGCCAGTGATGGGACCAGCCAAGAAGTGAGCAAGCCAATGGGCAGACCAGGCACAAATAAATTCATGCTCTTACCACAGCACCACTTCACTGAACTCCCCGTTGCATCTCCACCTTCACTCAAACAAGATCACAGCATGGCTTAGGTTGGAAGGGATCTCAGATATCATCAACAACCTCCCCACCAACACTCAGCTGCTCAAGGCCTCATCCAACGTGGCCTCAAACACCCCCAGGAAGGAGGCATCCACAGCCTCCCTGGGCAACCTGTTCCAGAGTCTCACCACCCTTTCACTGAAGAACTTCTAAGATCCAGTCTAATCCTACTCTCCCTGAGGCTTCAAACCATTCCCCCTTGTCCTGTCTCTAGACACCCTTATGGAAAGTCCCTCTGCAGCCCTCCTGGAGGATCCCTTCAGCTATTGGAAGGCAGCTCTAAGGTTCCCCTAGAGTCACAGTACCACCAAGGTTGGAAGAGACCTCAAACCAACCTGGCACCACAGACCTCATGACTAGACCATGGCACCAAGTGCCACATCCAGTCCCCTCTTGAGCACCTCCAGGGACGGTGACTCCACCACCTCCCTGGGCAGCACATCCCAATGGCGAACAAACAAACGAGTCTTCTCCTCTCCAGGCTGAACACCCCCAGCTCCCTCAGCCTGTGCTCACAGCAGAGGGCTCCAGCCTTTGGATCATCTTTGTGGCCTCCTCTGGCCTCACTCCAGCAGTTCTGTGTCCTTGGTACGCTGGGCACACCAGAACTGGGCACAGTATTGGAGGTGATCAGGTGCTGTTGATAAGGGAAGGACCCAGCTATTGTGCCTATTGTCTTTGCCTTGCTGGGATCCCTACCTGTGAACATGTGATTTGGGTTTAATATGGTAAGCAGAGGGAAAAAGTCTCCCCAGGCAGCTCCAGCCTGGCTTTGTGAAGCACAGCAGTGACGAGCTGTGCGACTGCGGCTGCCCCGTCAGGATCTGGCAGCACTGAAAGCAGAGAATGAGGAAACTTGCACTCCCTGACTGAAAATTATGGAAAGCAGCTCTTTGTTGTTGCTCCAGCCTGCCTGCCTGCCTCTCACAGGGAGCTGGAAGTGCACCTCCACGTTTCATAATAGATGAGATGTAAAACTAATTTTAAAACAAACTATTAGCATCAAAGTGCTTCACTTTAGCTCTCCGTAAAGACTGCACTTTGCAGCCCCCCTTGGCTGACTGCAGAGCTGAACGTGCCAGCAAATAGCTCATGAAGGCTGGGTTAGAGATCTGCACAGCCAACCCTCAAACACACCTGCTGCAGGGTGCCAGCCTGCCCTTAGCCATCACTTATGGACTCACAGATGAGCAATCAGTTATCTAACAAAGTTCCAACTAAACACGAGGAGAAACATGAGCCAACAGTGTGCCCAGGTGGCCAAGAAGGCCAATGGCATCCTGGCCTGTATTGGCAATAGTGTGGCCAGCAGGAGCAGGGAGGTCATTCTGCCCCTGTACTCTGCATTGGTTAGGCCACACCTTGAGTACTGTGTCCAGTTCTGGGCCCCTCAGTTTAAGAAGGACATCGAGATACTTGAACGTGTCCAGAAAAGGGCAACAAGGCTGGTGAGAGGCCTTGAGCACAAGCCCTGTGAGGAGAGGCTGAGGGAGCGGGATTGTTTAGCCTGGAGAAGAGAAGGATCAGAGGTGACCTCATTGCCCTCTACAACTACCTGAAAGGTGGTTGTAGACAGGAGGGGGTTGGTCTCTTCTCCCAGGCAACCAGCACCAGAACAAGGGGACACAGTCTCAAGCTGTGCCAGGGGAGGTTTAGACTCGAGGTGAGGAGGAAGTTCTTCACTGAGCGAGTCATTCGTCATTGGAATGGGCTGCCCAGGGAGGTGGTGGAGTCGCCGTCCCTGGAGGTGTTCAAGGGGAGATTGGACGTGGCACTTGGTGCCATGGTCTAGTTGTGAGGTCTGTTGGGACAGGTTGGACTTGATGATCCTTGGGGTCTCTTCCAACCTTGGTTATACTGTGATACTGTGATACTGTGAGGAAGCCCTGGAGCAGGTGGTGGAGCCTCCTTCATAGGAGACATTCAAAACCCATCTGGATGTGTTCCTGCGTGACCTGCCCTGGGTGGTCCTGCTCTGGCAGTGGGGTTGGACTCGATGATCTTTCAAGGTCCCTTCCAACCCTTAGCACTCTGTGATCTCTGGAGACATTCAAAACTCACCTGGCTGTGTTCTTGTGTGAGCTTCCTTAGGTGAACCTGCCTTGGCAGGGGGGGGGTGGACTTAGAATCATAGAATCAGTAAGGCTGGAAAAGACCTCAAACTACCCCAGCACATGCATCTGCCTTTATGCATAGCTCCAATAGCCAAGCAACTAGACTTGGTTTTCAGGCATGAGTGTATAGATGTGGAAATCTCTAAAGGCAGAGCTATTCCTGCTCACAAAAGGGTAGAAGTCATAGAATCATAGAATCAGTGAGGTTGGAAAAGACCTCAAACTACCCCAGGACATGCATCTGCCTTTATGCATAGCTCCAATAGCCAAGAAACTAGACTTGGTTTTCAGGCATGAGTGTATAGATATGGAAACATCTAAAGGCAGAGCTACTCCTGCTCACAAAAGGGTAGAAGTCATAGAATCATAGAATCAGTGAGGCTGGAAAAGACCTCAAACTACCCCAGCACATGGATCTGCCTTTATGCATAGCTCCCATAGCCAAGCAACTAGACTTGGTTTTCAGGCATGAGTGTATAGATATGGAAATATCTAAAGGCAGAGCTACTCCTGCTCACAAAAGGGTTGAAGACACAGAATCAATAAGGTTGGAAAAGACCTCAAAGATCATCAAGTCCAACCTGTCACCCAAGACCTTGAACTCCAGGAGGTCCTTTTCAACCCCTACCATTGTGTGACACTGAATCACAGATGTCCAATCAACCTTCTATCATTTATTGCTTCACAGATGACCACTGATAGTTATCTGTCATAGAATCATCTCAGTAGGAAAAGACCCCCAAGATCACCCAGTCCAACTGTCAACCTGACACCACTGTGACCACTGGTGAGGCCCTGGAATGGGTTGTCGAGGGAGGTGGTTGAGGCCCCGTCCCTTGAGGTGTTTAAGCTCAGGCTGGCTGAGGCTCTGGCCAGGCTGATCTAGTGTGGGGAGTCCCTGCCCATGGCAGGGGGGTTGGAACTAGATGATCCTTGTGGTCCCTTCCAACCCTAACTGAAACTATGAAATTAAACCCCACCAGTATTTATTCAATTAGGCAGTGCAGGGCTAATCCTGCACCCTATACTCTGAGGAGTTCAGAGGGGAGATGGGGCAGGGATGAGCTGCTCACACACCTGGCTCTTGCCTCAACCAAGCAGTAACCTCCCCCTAAAACGATTCCTTTCCAGCTCTCAGTCACTGCAGTCCCTCCGTTCATCTGTGTCTGACTGATACCCGGGATTATACTGGTAAGAATTAATTTCAGGAGCACAATTCCAGCCTATAAACTGTGCTGCTTGTTTTCAGATGCCATCATTTAGAGAATGTTCAAGGGAATTGTAAAACAGGATTCACTTTATGATGCGGATGAAGTCGGCGCTGAATTCCAAATGAGCTGGAGACCGCATGCTAAATTGTGTCAGCAACACCTCAGTGAGCAGAAATATGAGCTTTTCTCTGTCTCTTTGAGACACCTCTCCTTGAGTGATCCATAGAGTGGCATCCTTATCAAGCCAGACAGAACAGACTAGATTTTATGACAAATCTGTCAGTTGTGCCGGGCTTGAGCTACGTTTGCAGCGGGCTGCAGCAGCAGGTGTAACAAGGATGTGGTCTCTCAGATCAGTACTTGGCAGAGTTGGAGTTTAGACAATATATTAAAACTATCTGAACTAATTTCCCCCCCCCCCCCCCCTATTCCCTGCAGAGATGAACAGCCAGTGGAGTGCTCAGACCTGCACGTTTCACAGCCCAGTGTGCTCCTTGCTTCATTGCCAGGGAGAGGGGTGATGCTCTTTATCAGCCCTGGTGCATGTCCCTGTGTTACAGGTGACCAGCAGCATCCACATGAACATCACAAATGAGGAGGCCAGACTGCAGCTCTAACCTTGTCTGTAAACCAAGTGATCTGCAAGCAGTGAAACGGAGCCCCAATAAATAACCTCTAATGGCCCAGCTGTGCCTTCTCCCCAAGGGCCACACATCCCCCAAGCACGGATGCCCATAGAATGGTGAGGGTTAGAAGGGACCTCTTAAGATAGAGTCCAAGACCCCTGCTGAAGTAGGATCACCTAGGGCAGGTCACACAGGAACTCAACCAGCTGGGTCTTGAAAGTCTCCAAAGAAGGAGGCTCTACAACAGAATCACCAAGGTTGGAAGAGACCTCAATGATCATCAAGTCCAACCTGTCACCACAGACCTCATGAATAAACCATGGCACCAAGTGCCACATCCAATCCCCTCTTGAGCACCTCCAGGGATGGGGACTCCACCACCTCCCTGGGCAGCACATTCCAATGGCTAACAACTCTCTCAGTGAAGAGCTTTCTCCTCACCTCCAGCCTAAACTTCCCCTGGTGCAGCTTGAGACTGTGTCCTCTTGTTCTGGTGCTGCTTGCCTGGGAGAAGAGACCAACCTCCTCCTGGCTACAGCCTCCCTTCAGGTAGTTGTAGACAGCAATAAGGTCAGCCCCTGGGCAGCCTGCTCCAGGGCTCCAGCACCCTCACACCAAAGTATTTTTTCTTCATGTTGAAGTGGAACAGGACAGCACTTGAAAGAGCCTGAGCCCCTTCTTGACACCCACCCTCCAGATATGTGTAGATATGGATCAGATGCCCTCTCAGGCTGCTCTTCTCCAGGCTGAACAGCTCCAGGGCTCACAGCTTTTCCTCACAGGAGTTGCAGTCCCTGCATCATCCTTGTAGCCTCCATTGGCCACTGCCTAATATATCCCTGTGTGTCTCTAACTGAGGAGCCCCTGAGCAGGTACATGGAGTGGGAATCAGATGCATGAACTGGGGAGCCCCTGGGAAGCAGCTGCCTGAAACCCACCTGACAGACTGCTTCCCATGCCAAGATCTTCCCATGTTCCATATTCTCAGAGTAAGAGAGGGCACGAGTGCTAAAAATAGGATTCACTCACGAGCACTAAGCCTCTGTTTACTCCAACCACTCTCCTCTCAGGATCTGTGCCTTGCTCAGCTGTGCAGAAGTAATCAAAATGGTACCTTGCATCCGTCAACAGATCTGAGAGTGCAGCAAGTTTGGACTTTTGAAGTTTGTGCACCCAGCCATGGAAAGAAATAAGGTGATTGCAGCTGGCATGAAAGAGAGAGGTTTTTCTTAAGAAGACGTCGACCTGAAGTACCAGGATACAAGGAACTGATGAAAGCAGCGTGCCTTCACTTTGTTTCATCTCTGCCTCTCCTCACTGCAGCTTGATAGACCCAGAGCCACGAGTGACTGAGACACGAAGCGCTCGAACCTCGCCGCCGCGTTTGGGCTTCACCCGTCGCAGGGGAGGATCTTAAAAGAGCATATTTTATTATACCTCAATAAAAGGCAGTGTGGTCAAAATAGCAACTGCCAATTTGCAGGACAGTGTGGATTCCAATCTGTCTGTTATTTATGTTATAATGGAAATGGGCTGGAAGAGATGACAAACAGGCGTAGCAGATACGAGGAGCATCCAGACGGAAAGGCATTATTAGCAAACATTCATTTAGCAGAGGCAACTACTGCTGCTGCAGCCTGGGGAGGGAGTGGATTGGACAGAACGTGAGCTTGGAACAGGAATACCTCAAATGAACATGCAGAGAAGAAAAATGAGGAAGGAAAAATATCACTGGTGCGGCTGCATATGGCAGCGAGCGCTGTGCCAGCACTGGGATTCCTCCATCCACCGAGAGGAGCAGAGTTCTGCAGCCAAACATCCCAATTAACCCTTCCAGTGTCCCTAGGGGCTAGGAGAATCAAGGGAATGAGGCTTCAGGCCTTGCCTGAGGCAGTGCATCACTGTGCACCTGGCCAGATGCAGACAGCTGCGCACCGACACTGGGGTTTGTTTCATAGTTTCAGTTAGGGTTGGAAGGGACCACAAGGATCAGCTAGTTCCAACCCCCCTGCCACGGGCAGGGACACCCCACACTAGATCAGCCTGCCCAGAGCCTCATCCAGCCTGGGCTTAAGCACCTCAAGGGGTGGGGCCTCAACCACCTCCCTGCACAACCCATTCCAGGGCCTCACCACCCTCACGGTCAAGAACTTCCTCCTCACCTCCAGCCTGAATCTCCCCACCTCCAGCTTCATTCCATTCCCCCTAGTCCTAGCACTCCCTGATCTCCTGAGCAGTCCCTCCCCAGCCTTCCTGTAGCCCCCTTCAGATCCTGGAAGGCCACAATGAGGTCACCTCGGAGCCTTCTCTTCTCCAGACTGAACAGCCCCAACTCCTTCAGTCTGTCCTCACAGGAGAGCTGCTCCAGCCCTCTGCTCATCCTCCTGGCTCTGCTCTGGACACCTTCCAGCACCTCCAGATCCCTCTTGTCAGAGGGGCTCCAGAACTGGAGGCAGTACTGCAGGTGGGTTTGGTCTCCACAGAGCCTTCGGTTTGCCTCCAAACAGGGAAAAATCAAACCAAACTTCATGGTTTCCTTTGGGGAAGCCAAGTGGGTGCTGCTTGGAGCTGCTCTTGGCAGGGACTGGCTTCACCTTTCTCCTAAAATCAAAAGTGAAGTTGTAACGACAAGGACCCAGCCTTCAACTGCTTCCTGTCCCTTTCACCACTCAAACCAGATGGAATGTTTTGATGAGGGAGCACTGGAAGAGGCCTCCTCAGCATCCCTGTTTTGGCCCAGCTGCCCTCTGCCAGCTCCATCCCACTGCCTCCTGCCCTTGGACTGTCAGTTGCCATCACGAACACAAAGCCTGCACCCACGTGTCCCGCTCTGGATTCTGGTGCAACTGTCTGCCCTTCATTGCTCTTCCTCCTGCTGTCAGAGGGACAGTGACACTAACAAGCACACTCAGAGGGGGGCTTGGTGCCCATTAGCAATTTTTTTTCCATGAGCTTAATTAGGGGACACGTTTTGAATCACAGCAAAGAATGCTGAGTGATTGGAGAATGGATTCAGAGCTTTGGAAAGCATCACTGTCAGTGCATGGGATTCAGCTGGGCAGATGTGGCTTAAGAAAGAGAGCAAGAGCCTGCTCTTGCCCTGGCTGAATGAGGCTGAGGCACAAGGACCTGCAGCTACATGGCCCACATCTCCCTGCCAACACCAGTGACCCTCTAATACATTGAGAAATGTCCATAAAAACACCACCACCCATTTAATTCTTGGCTTGGCATCTGCCCTTCTGCAGTACAAATACATGCTGGAGTGCACCTGGGCACAACAAAGCCCCTCCACCTTCCCCATGACTACCTGCCCCAAAGATAAAGGATTACAGCAAGCTGGTTGTTTTGCCTCAGACATTTCAGTCCTACTCTTCTAGGCTCTTAAATGCAGAAGACAAACATCTTTGGGACATCACTTAACCAGGGGGAGTGTGTAATGAGGTGGTCTTAACATCACCCAGAACATAAGGTACCAGGCTTACTGCTGCGAGCCAGACCAGATGATACAGCTTTAGCCACAAAGTCAGTCAACATCTCCAGGATTCAGCCTTTCTGCTACTAAAGAGCTAATTGAGATGCCCAGTTTGAGTTCCTAGATATCACAACCTCCTTCTGTTCAGTGGCTTCACCCCTAGGACACAACCCTGCCTGCTTATCAGAAGACACATCACTTCAGAAATGATCAGCAGAGCACTGCCCAGGCCAGGGCTATCTCCCTGGCATACATTCAGACTACCCCAAACCCCCTGCAGTGCCAACATTATTCACTCTCTCTCCTCCCAAGTTAACCTCAGCAGCTCTCAAAGGAGAGGGGAGCAACTAAAAGGTGTTTTGAAGTCATCCACGTTCAAAGTCTCTGTCACCAGGCACTCGAGCCAGAGCTGGTGTCAATGCAGATCAAAGCTGTGACACCTTGAACCGGATGTTTTGAAAAGCAGCTGAGGCTTGACTGGCTTTTTCTTCGTGTAACACAAGGTGTGACAGCAGGAGATGGAGAAACCCAGAGGCAGCACAGGAGCTTCAGTGCAAAAAAATATGGAAATGAGAAGTCCCGGCTGCAGAGGCAAACACAAATCCCAGCATCTCTCTGCCCCTCCATCTCCCCATCAGCAGCTCTCTTCCCCTCTTCATTGTAACTCCAGCTTTCATTTCAGTGTTACTCAACAAGGTCTTCCTCTGACCTTGCCTTTGAAGTGTGGCAACAGCACACGCTGGAGCATCTGCACGCTGCACAAACCCATGACGTCTACCGGCAACAGGATGTGCAGGAAGAAAAGCCCCAAGGTCTTTGATAGCAATCTCAGTATTTATGCAAGTGCTAAAATGAGTGGTTTCAAGCAACAAAGCTGTATGAATGGAACAACTGACAGCAGGGGCTTGACAAAAAGAGGTCACCTCTAATGCAGCTGGGTCAGCAGATCTGAACCTGTCTCTATACTACCTCTGCAGACCACGAGGGTAATTCAGAAGCCACCTTCTTTTACTCAGTCTTCTGCTTCATAGATCACATCACTGTCTTCCCTAAAGGGAGGAAATTAAATAGCTTCCCAGCTTCAAATACACCTGAAAGCCTCACACTTCCACTGCCTTGACCCTGTGTTGGGGCTTTGGCACTATCACAGCACCTGTGTGCATCACCTGTTAGCATCACTAGTGCCTGGCACCATTTCACCAGTAGAATAGAATAGAATAAACCAGGTTGGAAGAGACCTTTGAGATCATCGAGTCCAACATCACCCAACACCATCTAATCAACTCAACCATGGCACCAAGCACCCCATCCAGTCTCTTCCTAAGCACCTCCAGTGATGGTGACTCCACCACCTCCCTGGGCAGTAGATCCTAATGGCCAAACTTTGTGGGAAGTACACTTTAAATGACTCCCCAGAGTTTGGGGTGAAATGCTCAAAGTCCACAGCTCTGATGCGTACCTCCAACGCCACAGGCCTCAACCACTCTGAGTCATAGCAATAGGACAAGGGGGAAGGGTTTGAAGCATCAAGAATAGTGTGGCCAGCAGGAGCAGGGAGGTCATTGTGCCCCTGTACTCTGCACTGGTTAGGCCACACTTTGAGTCCTGTGTCCAGTTCTGGGCCCTTCAGTTTAAGAAGGGCATAGAGACTCTTGAATGTGTCCAGAGAAGGGCAACAAGGCTGGGGAGAGGCCTTGAGCACAGCCCTGTGAGGAGAGGCTGAGGGAGCTGGGGTTGCTTAGCCTGGAGAAGAGGAGGCTCAGGAGAGACCTTCTTGCTGTCTACAACTCCCTGAAGGGTGGTTGTAGCCAGGTGGGGGTTGGTCCCTTCTCCCAGGCAATCAGCACCAGAACAAGAGGACACAGTCTCAAGCTGCACCAGGGGAAGTTTAGGCTGGAGGGGAGGAGAAAGTTCTTCCCAGAGAGAGTTGTTAGCCATTGGAATGTGCTGCCCAGGGAGGTGGTGGAGTCCCCATCCCTGGAGGTGTTGAAGAGGGTATTGGATGTGGCACTTGGTGCCATGGTCTAGTCATGAGGTCTCTGGTGCCAGGTTGGACTCGATGATCTTTGAGGTCTCTTCCAACCTTGGTGATACTGTGAGTCTGAGGGAGAGCAGGGTTAGACTGGAGCTGAGGAAGAAGTTCTGCAGTAGGAGGGTGGTGAGACTCTGGAAGAGGTTGCCCAGGGAGACTGTGGATGTCTCCTACCCAGGGGTGTTCAAAGTCAGATTGGATGAGGCCTCGAGCAACTGCATCTAGTTGAGAGGGGTCCCTGCCAATGGCAGGAAGGTTGACTTCTTAGGATCTCAGGTAGTGATAGGACTAGGGGGGAATGGAATGAAGCTGGAGGTGGGGAGATTCAGGCTGGACATGAGGACGAAGTTCTTCCCCATGAGAGTGGTGAAGCCCTAGAATGGGTTGTTCAGGGAGGTGGTTGAGGTCCCATCCCTGGAGGTGTTTAAGCCCAGGCTGGCTGAGGCTCTGGCCAGGCTGATCTAGTGTGGGGTGTCCCTGCCCACGGCAGGCGGGGTTGGAACTAGCTGATCCTTGTGGTCACAGTATCACAGTATAACCAAGGTTGGAAGAGACCCCAAGGATCATCAAGTCCAACCTGTCCCAACAGACCTCACAACTAGACCATGGCACCAAGTGCCACGTCCAATCTCCCCTTGAACACCTCCAGGGACGGCGACTCCACCACCTCCCTAAAGGTTGGTCCCTTCCAACCCTGCCTGATTCTATGCTCTCTGAGGTCACTTCCCACTTGAGCCATTCTGTGACTGTATGAGATTTGGAACACGCCGCCTGCCACGAGCACACCTTCGCCGTTCGCTACTCCCGTGTGCGGAGACAGCAGCTCTCCCTTTGGGTTTGGGGTTTTTTGTAATGTATTCTGCTTTTCCCCCACCCAAATATAATAAATACTGAGGAAAGGTTAAGGTCAGAGCTAGATGGATTCTCCAAGCTACTAGAGTGGAAATATTCAGCGAATGAAATCAGCAGAACCGAAGGCAGCTCTAATAGCTTTCATCTGTTATGTTTGCCTGCGTTCACTAATCTAATGCCTGTGTTTTTGTAGCAGAGGAGTTAAACACAACTTCTTTCTTCCTTCCCAGATTTATGAGTAATATGCAGCAAATGGGGCAGATCACTCATGCAAACAGGAGCTTTTTCAGTTCTCACAAACATTCATCTTGAATAAAAAAAGAATGGGGGGGGGGGGGTTGGGGAAGGGAATCATCTGTGGGGTTTTTCAGAGCTGTCACAGCCCTTGTGTGAGCAGAGCTATTGATCTCACCTTTAGAGCAGCAATTATAAGATATATATGCCACGTCAAGGCTGTTGTTAATGAAACTTATCTCTCCCTACTCAGTATTCTGCTGATTTTCCTTGCTAGAGAACCAGAGGGAAGTTAAAAAAAAACCACCACCAACCCAGGCTGCAGCAGGAGCTGCTGAGGTATTACAAAAGATAATCATAATTTACAGGCCATCATTCCTCTGAGAGGTCCCAAACTGCTTGTGCAATATTTGCATAGGCAGAGGGTTTGTAAAACAGCAGCGGGAAGGAGGTCTTACAGGGATTTCTCAGCCCTCCCAGCTTCCACCCGGAGCTCAGGAGGCAACAGAGGTTGGAGAATCATACAATGGCTGAGGGTGGAGGAGTCCTCAGAGGTCATCCACTCCAACCCCCTGCCATGGGCAGGGACACCTCTCAATTAGACTCAGCTGCTCGAGGCCTCATCCAACGCGGCCTTGAATGCCCACAGGCAGGAGGCATCCATAAGCTCCCTGGGCAGCCTGTTCCAGAGTCTCACCACCTTTGTGCTGAAGAGCTTCTTTCCAAGATCCAGTCTAACCTCTCTCTCCCTCAGCTTCAAATCGTTGGCCCTTGTCCTACTGCTAGACACCCTCATGAAATGTCCCTCTGCAGCCTTCAGGTATTGGAAGGCAGCTCTAAGGCTCCCCTTGGAGTCTTCTCTTCTCCAGGCTGAGCAACCCCAGCTCCCTCAGCCTGTCCTCACAGCAGAGGTGCTCAGGAATCAAGTCAGCTTGTGGAGCTCAGTCAGTACAAAGCAGATCACTCCTCAGTCCTGCACTGGAGAGCTGAGAGCAGGAACCCTTCCCCCTGTGCTGAGTAACATTGCAAGGGATGGACTTGGATTAAAATTAGGGATTCCTCCTCATGTATTGAGCAGCAAGTGTAACATGGGGTGGAATTTATGCATTATAGAACAGAATAGAATTAACCAGGCTGGAAAAGACCTTTATTATCTTGCCTCCAAAGCTGAACCTCAGGCTGTCCTTCTGTGACCCACTCTGTGTTTGCAGCACAATTACATTTATCACATCCAGCTGCACTTGTGTGCCCTCTTTCCCCCTTCTTATTTCTATTCATCTCTCTGCAACCAACTTTCCAAAGTCAAATTGATGATACATTACAGAAGACAACTGCATTTTATATAGCATCATGATTTCTGAACATCTTTGTCACCCACACAACTACTCCAGTGCTCCAGCAATATTAATGGATACTTCCCCGAGGCAACACTAGAATAGCCCAGAGAACCTTCTGATGATGAGAAGCAGTTCATGGGGTGATCCATCAGAGCAGCAGCCTGAGACCCCCCAGGTCTGACAGGCTCGGCAGGGAGCTGTGCCCAGCTGGAAGGGAACATGCTCACATTCTCCATTTTACCATCAGCCTACAGCACCAGGAGCCCTTGGGGAAGCACACACAGGTGGCACTCAACCACTCTGTGCCACCAAAAGACACAACCCCCTCCAGTCGCTTTCAGACTCTACATCATTAGTTCACAGAGACATTTGACTTCGGCGTAGCCCAGAAGCTGCAGCCCTCCTCAAATCACTTCTCCAACACCAACAAAGCCACCAGGGAAAGTCACAGAGAAGCAGACTTACCTTCCTTCCGTAGCAGTCTGGTCGAAGCAACTGGAAGATCTCCATTCACCAGCACAGGGCACGGTTCGGCCCCCGGAGGCTCCACCTCGGCCCGCTCCTTGCCGGCTGGCCCATCCGCAGACCCTGCTCAACTCCCCAGCTCTTCCTCAGCACTTCATAGAGAGCCATTGATTATTTTATGCTCTGCTCTCTGAGGAGACCTCTCTTTGAGGCGGTTTACTCAGCAAAAAAAACCCCCAAACATCCCCACGGCCCAGCAGCAAGGTCCCAGCAGCATTCCCCTCACGCCTCAGCTCCCGCTCGACTGAAGCACTTCGGGGCGCACCTGCAGCTGGGACAGCAATCACCCCCAGGTTCCAGGAGTGAAGGTGATTAACTGAGAGCTTTCCAGAAGCTAGGGTGATTAACCACCTGTGCTTTAGGAAACAAAGCAAACAGTCAGAGAAGCTCGCACCCCGGACACCGCTCCCCTGCTTTTTCCCCCCTTCTTTATTTTCCTTAGGGGCTAAAGCTGTGATATTAACCAGGACTGAAACTCCGGCGTCATTTTTGGGTGCTGTTCTCATTATCAGTGTTCAGCTCAGACGATGAGGCCGAGAAGTCGGTGGCCAAATGAGGCCATAAAAGCAGGTCAAGGAGCAACAATGCACTGGGGGGGAGAGGAAGGGGGGGGGGGGGGGGGGGAGAGGGAGAGGAGAGAGGGGAGGGAGGGAGGGGGGGGGAGGGGGAGAGGGAGAGGGAGAGGGAGAGGGGGAGAGGGAGGGAGAGGGAGAGGGAGAGGGAGGAAATTAAGAGGACGTTATCTTGAGGTTTATCAGCTGAATCTTCTGGGCAAAACAAGTTACAACCCTGAGCAGAAAGATGCCAAGCTTAGGAAAGTAGCTGAAACTCCCTGGGAAAAAAAAAAAGGAGAGCTCTTGAAAGCACTAAAAGGGATTATTTTTTTATAAAGAATAAAATGAGTTGAAATATTTAGAGAATATGAAATAATTACTGCAAAGCTTAAGGGGAGGGGGGAGAAAAAGGGGAAATTGTTAAACAAATAAAATGCCTCTAAACAAACACATTTCTCACCAAAATAAAAAGGATTATGGCAAAGCTTGCCTGTGAAAATTGATAACAAGCCTTGCTCTTTATTTTCTCTCCATCCATTAAGAGCCAGCCATGTGCAGAAATTATTAGTAGCTGCAATATTTCAACCTGTATTCTTAATCAGTCATTCAAATTAATGCAAAGCAGATGGAAGGGACCATATTTTCCTAAATCACACACATATTAAAATGGCTAATTGAAGTTTTTTTTGAGCTTGGAAGCAACAAAAAAAAAATGGACTATAGCCACAGTCCAAGCAAACCAAGGTAGCAAACCAAGGGCAGGTAGCACAGAGTCAGGGATATGTCTGCAGCATCTCCTGTGCCATGCTGTGGATGAGCCTGGTTTTGGCAGGCCTCATTCAGAAATGATCTGGTAGAAAAATCACAGAGTCACAGGATGGTGGAGGTTGGAAGGCACCTACTGGAGGTTACCAAGTCCAAATCCACTGCCAAAGGAGGTTCACCTAGGGCAAGTCACACAGGAACACATCCAGGTGACCAGCGCCAGAACAGGAGGACACAGTCTCGAGCTGTGCCAGGGGAGGTTCGGGCTGGATGTTAGGAAGAAGTTCTTCACAGAAAGAGAGATTGGGATGTGCTGCCCAGGGAGGTGGTGGAGTCACCATCACTGGAGGTGTTTAAGAAGAGCCTGGATGAGGCACTTGGTGCCATGATTTATGATTAGATGGTCTTGGGTGATAGGTTGGACTGGATGATCTCAAAGGTCTTTTCCAACCTGGTTAATTCTATTCTATTCCATCCCATCCCATCCCATCCCATCCCATCCCATTCCATTCCATTCCATACAGGTGGGTTTTGAATGTCTCCAGAGATGGCAACTCTGGCATTAAACAGGGTGTTAGAGTATTTAAAGTGTGGTCCATGTGTTTTCCCTCCCAAACAAGGAGTGGTCTGGCTAATCTGTTTCTGGCAGGTATTTGTCTGGTATTGAAAATGATCAGTTCAAATGCAGACTTGAGACTGGTGTGACATGAGGCATATCTGCTGCTCTTGTGTGACCATGATGGAGCCATCGATGCTTCCCAGGTCCATGAAGGGCTTCATCTCCTCTCTGTAGCTCCTATGAGCTTCAGCACTCCTGTTACACCCAGCAAGTGAGCAGCCCAGGCTCACAGAACCACAGAATTACTTTGGTTGGAAAATCCCTCCAAGATCATCCAGTCTATCCATCAACCGAACACCACCATGGCCACTAACCATGCCCCAAAGTACCGAGCCCACATGGTTCTTGGACACCTCCAGGGATGGTGACTCCACCACCTCTCTGGGCAGCCTGTTCCAATCCCTGACCACTCTTGCAGGAATGAATTTTTCCTAATCCCCAATCTAACCCTCTCCTGGCACAATTTCAGGCCATTTCCTCTTGTTCTGTCACCTGATTCTAGGGAGAAGAGGCCAACCCCCACCTCATTGCAACCTCCTTTCAGGGAGATGTAGAAAGCAATGAGGTCTTCCTTCAGCCTCCTCTTCTTCAGACTAAATGCACAGAGCTGGGTGCAAACCACACAGTCCAGACTCAAGCCTTGAGCTGGGTACAAACCAGACAGCCCAGACCCATGCACTGAGCTGGGTACAAACCACACAGCCCAGACCCAAGCCCTGAGCTGGGTACAAACCAAACAGCCCAGACCCATGCACTGAGCTGGGTACAAACCAAGCAGCCCAGACCGATGTCCTGAGCTGGGTACAAAGCACACAGGCCAGACCCTTGCACCAAGCTGGGTACAAACCACACAGCCCAGACCCTTGCACCAAGCTGGGTATAAACCACACAGCCCAGACCCATGCACTGAGCTGGGTACAAACCAAACAGCCCAGACCCAAGCCCTGAGCTGGGTACAAACCACACAGGCCAGACCCATGTCCTGAGCTGGGTACAAACCACACAGCCCAGACCCTTGCACCAAGCTGGGTACAAACCCAGCAGCCCAGCACGTCCCCAGCAGCAGCACCCAGGGAAGAAGCAGGAGCAGATGCACCACGAGGACAAACACGTCTCCCTCTCGCAGAGAGAGTCTGGCAAGAGCTCGCATAAAGGCGTGAAGAAAGTTGCTGCCAGGATGTAAGAAAAAGAGGGGAGAAGACAGCTGGCCTCTGAGCACAAAGCAGCATCTCTCACTCGAGCAGCAAGGCCAACAAAGCCTTTCCTCCCCCCGACGCCCCTTCTGCTCCTTCCCCATTGATGGGAACAGGCAGCCTCACCGAAAGACTAACGAAGGTTTATGCAAACTGCTACTGACATTTGGAGCCCAATTAAGCATATGTGCATCCACCTATGCAAAACAGGAGCGTGCTAAGCTGGGTAACGAGGCTCCCTCTTTGCAAGGGGCGATTCTAGGACACCCTCCAGTGAAGCACGTCCCGATTAGGATGTGGCTGGGCGTGCAAAAGGCTCCACTGCTGCTGCAGCAGGGTCAGCCAAGCAGCGTCTCTGACTGAGCTCTGCCTCGGTCTCTGACTGAGCTCTGCCTCGTCTCCTCCACACAAAGCCCTGGGAAAAGATGGTAAGACTTAGCCTGGTGGGGAGGATCCATGTGGGAAATGGGAAACTTTGAGGCCTGTTCTTGTTATCACATCTGGGAGAGGAATGCACCATGGCAGCAGTCATAGGATCAGAGAATCGTGGAGTGCTTTGGGTTGGAAGGGACCTTAAAAGTCATCTAGTTCCAGCCCTCCTGCCATGGGCAGGGACACCTCTGTGGAGTGTGATCAGAGTATGTTATTTGGCAGCTTTGGCTTGGACTAAAGGAGAAGGACATACAAGAAGGGCCTACAAGAAGGCTGGGGAGGGACTTCTCAGGACATCAGGAAGTGATAGGACTAGGGGGAATGGAATGAAGCTGGAGGTGGGGAGATTCAGGCTGGACGTGAGGAAGAAGTTCTTCACCGTGAGAGTGGTGAAGCCCTGGAATGGGTTGACCAGGGAGGTGGTTGAGGTCCCATCCCTGGAGGTGTTTAAGCCCAGGCTGGCTGAGGCTCTGGGCAGGCTGATCTAGTGTGGGGTGTCCCTGCCCATGGCAGGGGGGTTAGAACTAGGTGATCCTTGTGGTCCCTTCCAACCCTGACTGATGCTATGATACCATTATTCTATTTTCCTTCATTTCCAAACTCTTCAATGCTCAGAAACACAAAATTTCCACTCCCCTTCCGCTCTCACTGGATTTGCTTTCTGCTTTGCAGAAATTGCCCTGTTTCTATGCACCCAAAAGGTAAGCACTGAGTGATGATTAGATGGAGATGAGCACTGTGAAAAAACTGAACTGAGATGGGAAGGCTGGCTTAGGAAAAAAGGGGGGAAAATGGGGAGGAAAAAACAAGTCTGAAGGGGAAAAAATGAAGTCTCCAGTGAAAAACAGAATTAAACATGCCACAATATTTCCTGCTGCTGCTGTCAGAAACCCCAGATAGGCTCCCTCAGTGCAAAGGGGTTCAAAATCCACTGGAGATCACTTTGAAAGGACAGCTTTGAGTGATGACAGCTAATGCTTTCCACCAGAGTGTTGCTCTTCAATTGTATCTTAGATGAATGTTTTAATTCACCTCCTATCTGAAACTGGTGGCTTCATTGAGTCTTGTATCTTAAATTAATGTTCTCTAAATGAATGCAAATATATCCACCTTCATCTAATGCCACTTATTCCTGCACTCTTCTCAGAGGAGTAGCTGCTCTCCTGGTTCAAATCACACAGAGATTTGCTTCCCTGCTGGGGTGGGCTTGACTTTGTAGTTTCTGGATCTGCTTGTATTAATTTCTTCAAATGAAACAAAAAGCTTTTGCTTTGCCCCTTTGCAGTCTGGTTTGCTCCTTGTCACAGCTGGTAAAACCTACACAAGAGCAGTGCTGCCAGGTCAGGCCCCTCCAGGACTTGCTTTCCCTTCTTGGTCCAAACCTTGTGTTTGATTTCAGAATACTTTCCTGCTGGTAAAATAAAACATGGCCCAGGTGGCCCCAGGGAGGCAGGCAGACAATGACAGTGTGGCTCTCCTGCCTTGTAAACCACTGTGCTGTGATCACTGTGGAAGGATCAGGTAGTTTGGGTTGGAAGGGACCTTGAAGATCATCTAATTCCAATCCCTTCCCATGGGCAGGGACACCTCCCACTAAATCAAGTTGCTCAAGGTCCCATCCAACCTGGCACTGAGGACCCCCAGGGAGGGGGCACGCACAGCCCTGAGCAACCTGTTCCAGTTTCTCACCACCCTCACTGGAAAGAATTTCTTCCTCACCTCCAGTCTATATCCCCCCTCTTGCAGCTCAAAGCCATTGTCTCTTGTCCTGTCACTCCCAGCCCTTGTCACAAGTTCCTCCCCAGCTCTCCTGGAGCCCCTTCAGGTACTGGAAGACTGCTCTAAGGTCTCCTCAGAGCCTTCTCTTCTCCAGACTGAACAGCCCCAACTCTCCTCAGCCTCCTGGTGTTCTCCCACATCTTCATGGCCTCCTCTGGCCCCTGTCCAACAGCTCTATGTCTTTCTTGTGTTGGAAGCCCCAGAGCCGGACGCAGCGCTCCAGGTGAGATCTCACAAGAGCAGAGCAGAGCGGCGTTTGAAGCGGAGCCCCTCACTTAATCTCGCCGCCGCAGACTCAACAGCAGCAACAAGCAAGTCCCCTTCGCCGGGATAAATCCTCGGGCAGGAAGCCAGCGGAGCTGTGATAGCTGCACTGCCTGAGAAGCTGCTCTGCTGCTTCCAAGCACATAAATAAATAAATAAATAAATAAATAACTACATAAATAAGCGAAGCCCCCGACGGCAGGTTGGCTGCGTGCGTGCGTGAGCGCGCGAGGGGAGGGAGGCTTCAAACGGAGCGAGGCAGAGGCAAGCGCGAGGTCTGCAGGGGTTTGTGATGGATTACGTTGCATGTTTGAACATAATACACATTAAGGCTGGAGACACTGATGCTTTGAATGGTGTGAAATTCCATCTAATGTGGGTTGTTTGCCTGACACAAACATGTTTAACACGAGACGGAACAAAGGAGGGGAAACCGCAGCGGAGGGTTCTGAGTGATGCTCGGGAAATTGTTTGCTCTTCTTCCTCCTCCTCCTCCCCTCGGCCACCTCCAGCTAGAAAACTCCTATTTTTTAATTGATATTCTCCCTCTCCAGTTTCATGCCTCTTCCCCCCACCTTGGTAATGGCTTAGTAAATAATTCAGGGGGAGGAAAAAAAAAAACCCACCCAAACAAACAACACAACCAAACAACCAGGAACCAGAACTTGAGCGTAATAAAAATGATGTCTCTATCTGCTGGTGAGGCACATCGTGCCACTTAAGTAAGACAGATGGGAGGAGAGGCTGCACTTTGCTTAGTAAACTGCATGGAGAGGAACTGAATAAGCCTGAAATTAGAGCAGAGGGTGAGCTGGGGGTGGATGTGCTGGTACAGTGTTGCCTGACAAAGATGCAGGGAAAAGTAATTTACTCCGAAATGACAGTTTGAAGGGGGAAGAAAAATAAACACGCAGGAGGGAGCTTAGACTCATTAGCAGCCCAGCCTCTGTATTTCATCATTAATAACAATAAAGGGCCCAGCTGAACCAGTGACTCACAATCACACTCAAGGCTCTGGGTCTCCAGTTTTAGTTAATGCACAATGAGTGGCAGTGCAGGGGGAAGGCAGCATGAGGAATGAGGGAGAGAGGGCCAGAGCTGCTGCCTGGGAAGCTGTGGAAGGCACAGGAAGCTTCTCCAGGGAGCTGGGCTGATTTATGCCCAGCCAAGGCAAAGGCAATATCAGCTGCAGCTGAGGGAGCTGGAACTAGATGATCTTTAAGGTCCCTCACAACCCAAAACCATTCTGTGATTCTGATTCTTGCACCTTCGGTGGCCCCAGCGCTGAGACCAGAGCAGCCGCAGCAGCCAGGCTGGGGCTCCACGGCTCAGGCAGCTTCCACTTCATTTTGTGAACATTCCCCTTAGTGTGAAATATTGCCCCTGGGCTGGGCACCCGTGAGGCCACATACTGGGGGCAGTTTTGGGACCCTCAATCCAAGATGGACATTGAGGGCTGGAGTGGGTCCAGAGAAGGGCAACAAAGCTGGGGAAGGGTCTGGAGAACAGGGCTGGGGAGGAGCAGCTGAGGGAACTGGGGGTGTTCAGTCTGGCGAAAAGGAGGCTGAGGGGAGAGCTTCTGGTCCTCTACAACTCCCTGAAAGGAGGTTGGAGTGAGGTGACTGTTGGTCTGTTCTCCCAAGTAGCTCGCTAGAGGCTCAATCCTGTGAGGTGCTGAGCAGAGACACCATCTCCTGCTGCCCTTGGGACAGGCTCAGGGGAGCACCACTTGCTAAATACACAACACAGCTATTCCAGCAACAGCAAGTGCCAAGGACCGTTCCTGTCATGGCCCTTCAAGCTCAAGTGCAGATTTGTTTGGAAAGCACACGTCCAGGGGAAGCTGCAATGTAGAGGTTTAATACATTAATACATTAATTATGCCCCAGCATGAGAGCTCTGACAGATTATGGGCAGAGCAATTAGAAGTCTTTAATTGAAATACATGGTGCTTGCAAAACTCAGACTGGACATGGAGGAGGTGGCTCTAAGAAGCCTGGAAAGTACCTCACTGAAGGCACCCGAACCAAAGGAAGCAGAATGCCTTCAGTCCATTCTGCACCAGCAGATCATCAAGATCTTGCTGTCTGCTGGGGTGGGAAGGGCTGACTGTCAGATCTCACATGTGTCAGCAGCAGACTGAGTGTTCTCCATGAAGGAGATGGTGCCTGCCCCCAGAAAGACGTCGTCTTGTCACCTGGTTTGTCTCCATCTCAGAACCTATCCAGGTCCCCTCCTGGAAGGCTGGGGAAGAACTGTTTAGAAGAGCCTGTGGTGGTGATAGGATGAGAGGCAATGTTTGAAACTGGAGCAGGGGAGATTTAGGATGGACATCAGGACTAAGCTCTGCACAATGAGGGTGGTGCAACACAGGAAGAAGCTGCCCAGAGATGTGGTTGAAGCCCTGCCCCTGGAGACACTCAAGATCAGACTTGATGTGTCCCTGGGCAGCCTGCTCTAGTTGGAGGTGAGGAGAAAGTTCTTCCCAGAGAGAGTTGTTAGCCATTGGAATGTGCTGCCCAGGGAGGTGGTGGAGTCCCCATCCCTGGAGGTGTTCAAGAGGGGATTGGACGTAGCACTTGGTGCCATGGTTTAGTCAGGAGGTCTGTGGTGACAGGTTGGACTTGATGATCTCTGAGGTCTCTTCCAACCTTGGTGATTCTGTGTGTGTGTGTGTGTGAGGTGTCCCTGCTGACTGCAGGGGGTTGGACAAGATGGCCTTTGGGGGTCCTTTCCAGCCTGATGCAGTCTGTGAATCTGTGAGCCCAGGGAAAGCTCCACCAAGCACAGGAGAAATGCGACTTGTGCCTACAGCTCCAGGTACAAGTATGTAAGGAGAGCAACAATCTGGACCTTTGTGCTGTGACATTTCTTCTACAGAGCTGTAATTTGAAAGGGTCTGTTCAGAACCCTGGAAAAATGCCCCATTGAAGATCCTCAGCTCAACACTGGGAAATGCTTCACTTCTTTAAAGCCAAGCTTCTGGCTTTCCCTTCTTTGTTCTGTACCAGAAAGCACAACATTTGGGTTGTAAAGACTAAGTATCACATTATGTTGTATCATGAAACCCTTGGCTTTCAGGCTCTTTCTATAGGTTCCACTGAATCTTTTCAACTGAGTTATGGCTCATATTTACATAAATTACCATATGAAACTTGTTAATATTTCCTGCCTCCCCTTTTTCATAGCTCTATTAGACAAGGTTCTGCGCTTTTGTTTGGGACTCAATGTCAGCAAATCAGAATTCACCACTCTGATCAGTTAGGGAGGCAGCAAAATAATTTATGCCTCCACCAGACAGTCTGGGTGTCAAATAATCTGTCCTGAGAAACACTATCTGAAATCAGCACAATTTTATCATGCAAATTACAGGAAGTGTTATCGGTGGGAGCAGCAGGGAGTTCCTGAGTCACTGCCATTTGCACATTAAATAAGCTCAGACTTGCTCAGTGCAAGTGCTGGGAACCTGCTCTGCACCCCAGGTTTAAAATCAGTCACAGAAAGGCTTAGGTTGGAAGGCACCTCAGAGATCTCAGAATCATAGAATCAATGAGGTTGGGAAAGACCTCAGAGATCCCCAAGTCCAACCTGGCACCCAACACCTCATGACTAACTAAACCAGGGCTTCAAGTGCCACATCCAGTCCCCTCTTGAACACCTTCAGGGATGGGGACTCCACCACTTCCCTGGACAGCACATTCCAGTGGCCAATTACTCTTTCTGGGAAGAACTTTCTCCTCAGCTCCAGGCTAAACTTCCCCTGGCACAGCTTGAGACTGTGTCCTCTTGTTCTGGTGCTGGGTGCCTGGGAGAAGAGGCCCTCTTCCAGGCCCTTTGGGACAGCTGGGAGCCTGTTGCCATTTCTCCTGCTGGATGGTTTTTGCTTCTTGTTAATCCCTTCCTCCCAATTTGCTGTTCCACCCTGCTTGCATTGCATCAAGGAGAGCTGACTATAAGGAAAACAGGCCAAACCCCCTATAAGGGAGAGGTGATGAGATCACCAACCATCTGGAGCCTGTGGTCTTCCAAAGAGGAAACTCAACATCTAATTAAAAATACTCTGTGTCATCAAGGCTAAACTGCCAGTGGGACTGAGAATAAATTGGAGATCATTAGACCTTCATTTCTCTGCAGCATCTTCCAGTAATTTTAGTTTTGTGAACCAAACAGTTTGTGGCAGGAGGAGAGCCAATATAATGGGAAGAGGTTGCAGCAAGTCATGTAGCCCTGAGAGCTCAGAGTAGGAGCTCTCATGTCTCAGGATGGTTTTATTGACTTCCATCTGCTGCCCCTGGACAGGTGCAACTCTCTCCCTCACATATTCTCCTCTCCTGACAGCAGGGAAATATCCTTAACGTGGCAGAGATGGGAAGCAGATGTCCAGATTCTAGGAAAACCATCAGAAATCCCTCCTCAGCTCCTATCCCCCCCCTACCCCTGCTCACCCACACCAGAAACCCTTCTCTAGCCTCTAAACTCCCCCCACCTACACCCCAGCAACCAGAGGTGGGAAACACCAACCCCTCTGCAAGGCTCCTTCTCATCACAGAGGGAACAGAAGCTTTTAAGTCTCATTTTGGTGGCAAAAATCTCTCCCAGCCATCACAGGCAGGCAACAATAACTAGTGACCTTCAAGGCTACTAAATAAACTGACTTTTTTTTGTGTTGCTGTTTGTTTGTTTTTTATTCTGCCTGAGACAAAAATAAAAAGGAGATCTCAGGGCCATAATTACTCTCCAGGCTCACCCCGTGCTGCCTGGCTGCCTGGTAAGGTCAGGAGGCTCATTGTCAACAAACCTGCTAATGGCAATCCCACCAAAGGCCATTCCTCTTGCAGGCCCCATCGCACCATTAATGAACCTGTGAGCTGGAGAGCAGCACTTTCTGTGATTTATAGACACTTCTTTGCCTGTTTGGGGGTTATCAGCTCTACAGAATAATTTCATTTCCCCAGACTGCCTGGCAACAAGATGGGCATCCAGCTCGCAGGAGGCGAGCTCTTTCCCTGAGTGGACTTTCTCCACTCGCTAAATCCAGCAAGTGGACACTAGTGGTGTGGTCTCAGTCTCTCTGCCATTTGATCTGCCAAAGGCTCATCTTGAAGGAGCCACAGAGTTATTTTTGCAGGAAAGGTCTCTGGGCTGCAATCAAAGGACTCCATTTTTTCAGTCACTTAGCATCTGCTGTGCTGATTTTTATCTGTAGGTAGCCTTCAAAAGCTGTTACAGTGAAGCCCAAATAGCAGCCTTTCAGACTCATAAATATGAGTTAAGGCTGAAAGCAACTTCTGGCCAAGAGCAAGAACTGTGAAGTGGTGCAAAGCTGCCCATCCTCACCTCACAACAACTCTTCTCAAGGAAAGGATGAGAGAAAATGGAGCTGGAGCTTTCTGAGGTCACCGCTTGGTCTGCAGGCAGCCCTGACAGCCCGGGAAAGCCATCTCCTGCATCCCTTCCTGAAAGAGCTTAGAACCACAGAATCTATAAGGTTGGAAAAGACCTCAGAGATCAACAAGTCCAACCTATCACCCAGCACCTCATGACAACTAAACCATGGCTTCAAGTGCCACATCCAGTCCCCTCTTGAACACCTCCAGGGATGGGGACTCCACCACCTCCCTGGGCAGCACTTCCCAATGGCCAATTACTCTTTCTGGGAAGAACTTTCTCCTCACCTCCAGCCTAGACCTCCCCTGGCACAGCTTGAGACTGTGTCCTCTTGTTCTGGTGCTGCTTGCCTGGGAGAAGAGACCAACCCCCACCTGGCTACAGCCTCCATTCAGGGAGTTGGAGAGAGCAAGAAGGTCTCCCCTGAGCCTCCTCTTCTCCAGGCCAAGCAACCCCAGCTCCCTCAGCCTCTCATCTTTTAATGCAGTGCAAAACATCATATTAGAAATTCTTTACAGTGAGGGTGGAGCAGGTTGCCCAGGGAGGTCATGGATGCCCCCTCCCTGGAGGTGCTCAAGGCTAGGCTGGATGAGGCCTTGAGCAACCTGGGCTGGTGGGAGGTGTCCCTGCCCATGGCATTGGGGTCCCTTCTAAGCCAAACCATTCAGTGAACCCGCGAGTCGGGGCGAGTGGCTTCCTGAACCGAGCCGCTCATTACAGCAGAGGTTCTGATTTTGCCAGGGGTTTCTTTCTTGTTCCTGCTGCTCACCCAGCAAGTGCTCATGCTCTGTGCGAGCAGCAATCAGTTTATCAGAGGGAGGAACACTGAATCACCCTGCCTGACAGAAACTCACTTGTCCTCTTGGTGGAAACGGCCATAACCTCATCAGAGCTTGGCGGGAGAGATGATGAAAAGTGCTAATAGGAATTAGGTATTGAAATTGATGACTCAGTCAGGATTAGTCAAAGTGGCGTGCTGAAATTTGGTTTTCTCAGGTGTTTGAGCCCCTCTGAGGAGTGTGGAGGACCAGAACAAACACCAGAGATGAGGGAAGTGGAAATTCTGTGTGACATTGCTTTTTCACCTTTGCAAAGATTGGCTTTATCTACACACAAATGAGTAAAGCTCTCACTCCAGGGTCTTGGCTGCGCTGGAAGAGCTTTCCTCTGATTCTGTGAATCCTGCCTGGATTGCATTGCTGTTTGAAAAGGATCAGTGCAGTGTTATTTTCTCTCCTTCCATTAGACCTACCCTCATCACTGAGTGAGCAGCTACTGGCCCAGGAGCACTGGGGTCAGTCATGGACTGTGATCTCAAGACACATGGAGATATGGCACTTGGGGACATGGTTTAGTGGCCATGGTGGTGTTGGGTTGATGGTTGGAATTGATGATCTTAGAGGGCTTTGCCAACCTTAATGATTCTTTACCATGAGGGTAGGGAGACACTGGAGCAGGTTGTCCAGAGAAGTAGTTGAGGCCACATCCCTGGAGATGTTCAAGGTGAGGCTTGACAGGGCTCTGGGCAACCTGATCTAATAGAGGATGTCCCTGCTTACTGCAGAGGGGGTTGGACTGGATGAGCTTTGAAGGTCCCTTCCAACCCAGACCATTCTATGATTCTGTGATCCTATGATTCTGTCATTCTGTGATTCTGTGATTCTATGACTCTGTGATTCTATGATTCTCTGAGTCTGTGATTCTATAAGTCTGTGATTCTATGATTCTGTGATTCTATGATTCTGTGATTCCATGATTCTATGATTCTGTGATTCTATGATTCTCTGAGTCTGTCATTCTATGATTCTATGATTCTGTCATTCTGTGATTCTCTGATTCTGTGATTCTGTCATTCTGTGACTCTGATTCTCTGATTCTGTGATTCTCTGAGTCTGTCTGGAGCAAGCCAGAAGACTGAGAGATTCTTCTCCACACAGATCCCATTTCTCTCTGAACTGAAGCCACTTGGGGACCATATTAATCTGGCCACTGTTCCTCTGTAATTTATATTCCTGGACATCAGAAAGGAGAGGTGGTTTATTTCCAAAGGAAAGCAAGTGATTCATAAAACATTTTATGTTGGCATTTTCTGGAGAATATAAAGGGTTTTGTTGCTCTGATTCAGGTCCTATTTGCATAATTCCTCCTTCACTCACCACAGGTAATTCACAGTTCAATATTGAAGCATTTATCACTTGGGTATTTTCCAGCCAGACTTTATATGAGCATAAAAGAGAGGGACACCCTTTCTCCAGCACATGCATCAAACCACACAAATATTTTGGCACTCATCTAGCTCTGTGCTCACAGAATTCAGTCCCTTGGCCAGCTCTGGGCACAAACACCTTTCTTTGGAGGAAACTCACCCTGGGATGAATATTCACAGAACTCCTAAGGAAGGTCCCAAAGCAGAGAAGTATAGAAGCATAGAATCACAGAAGCATAAAATCATAGAAGCATAGAAGCATAGAATCAGAAGCATAGAAGCATAGAAGCATACAATGATAGAAGCATACAATGATAGAAGCATACAATGATAGAAGCATAGAATCAGAAGCATAGAATCATAGAAGCATAGAAGCACAGAATCAGAAGCATAGAAGCATACAATCATAGAAGCATAGAAACATAGAATCATATAATCAGAAGCATAGAAGCATAGAATCAGAAGCATAGAAGCATAGAAGCATACATAGAATCAGAAGCATAGAATCTGAATCATAGAATCATAGAAGCATAGAAGCATAGAATCAGAAGCATAGAAGCATACAATCATAGAAGCATAGAAGCATACAATCATAGAAGCATAGAAACATAGAATCATAGAATCAGAAGCATAGAAGCATAGAAGCATAGAAGCATAGAACCATAGAAGCATACAATCATAGAAGCATAGAAGCATAGAATCATAGAAGCATAGAGTCATAGAACCATAGAAGCATAGAATCATAGAAGCATACAATCATAGAAGCATAGAAGCATAGAATCATAGAAGCATAGAGTCATAGAACCATAGAAGCATAGAATCATAGAAGCATACAATCATAGAAGCATAGAATCAGAAGCATAGAATCATAGAAGCATAGAGTCATAGAAGCATAGAAGTATAGAAGCATAGAAGCATACAATCATAGAAGCATAGAATCATAGAAGCACAGAAGCATAGAATCAGAAGCATAGAACCATAGAAGCATACAATCATAGAAGCATAGAATCAGAAGCATAGAATCATAGAAGCATAGAGTCATAGAAGCATAGAAGTATAGAAGCATAGAAGCATACAATCATAAAAGCATAGAATCATAGAAGCACAGAAGCATAGAATCAGAAGCATAGAACCATAGAAGCATACAATCATAGAAGCATAGAAGCATAGAATCAGAAGCATGGTCATAGAAGCACAGAAGCATAGAATTGGAAGCATAGAATCATGGAAGGATGCAGTCATAGAAGCATAGAATCAGAAGCATACAATCATAGAAGCATAGAAGCATAGAGTCATAGAATCATAGAAGCATAGAAGCATAGAGTCATAGAATCATAGAAGCATAGAAGCATAGAAGCATACAATCATAGAAGCATAGAATCAGAAGCATAGAAGCACAGAAGCATACAATCATAGAAGCATAGAAGCATAGAATCAGAAGCATGGTCATAGAAGCACAGAAGCATAGAATTGGAAGCATAGAATCATGGAAGGATGCAGTCATAGAAGCATAGAAGCATGAATCATAGAAGCACAGAATCATAGAATGATGGAATCATAGAATTGTTTTGGCTGGCAAAGCCCTCTAAGATCATCAAGTCCATCCATCAACCCAACACCATCATGGCCATTAAGCCATGTCCCCAAGTGCCATGGCCACACATTTCTTGTATCCCTCCAGGGGTGATGACTCCACCACGTCCCTGAACAGCCAGTTCCAACACCTGACCACTCCTGCAGGAAAGAAATTATTCCTAATCTCCAACCTAAACCTCCCCTGGTGCAGCCTGAGGCCATTTTCTCTTGTCCTATCACTTGACACTAGGGAGAAGAGACCAACCCCCAGCTCACGTCACAGTATCACAGAATCGCCAAGGTTGGAAGAGACCTCAAAGATCATCGAGTCCAACCTGGCACCACAGACCTCATGACTAAACCACGGCACCAAGTGCCACATCCAATCCCCTCTTGAACACCTCCAGGGATGGGGACTCCACCACCTCCCTGGGCAGCACATTCCAATGATGAATGACTCTCTCTGTGAAGAACTTCCTCCTCACCTCCAGTCTAAACTTCCCTTGGCACAGCTTGAGACTGTGTCCCCTTGTTCTGGTGCTGGTTGCTAGAGAGAAGAGACCAACCCCTTCCTGGCTACAACCACCTTTCAGGTAGTTGTAGAGAGCAATGAGGTCTCCCCTGAGCCTCCTCTTCTCCAGGCTAAGCAACCCCAGCTCCCTCAGCCTCTCCTCACAGGGCTGTGCTCAAGGCCTCTCCCCAGCCTTGTTGTCCTTTTCTGGACACCTTCAAGTGTCTCAATGTCCTTCCTAAACTGAGGGGCCCAGAACTGGACACAGGACTCAAGGTGTGGCCTAACCAATGCAGAGTACAGGGGCACAATGACCTCCCTGCTCCTGCTGGCCACCCTATTCCTAATGCAGGCCAGGATGAGCAGGGCTGACGGAGGGCTGAAACGATGCACGGACTCACTGCACAGCAATGGGCTTCCCCCCGGAGAAGATCACGGCAAGAAACATCAAGCCAAAGAGTGTTTGGTTGTTCAGTCACCCACGGAGGAGCCCCTGCTCTGTCAGCCAACCTGTTGCTCTCTGAGTTTATTGCTCTGTAATGCTGAGACATTTTAATTTGGCTTAGCCTCACTGGCTACATCCTCAGCTAATGGAAGCGGAGGTGACTTTACAGCAGATGCTGACACGGGGGGTCATGTTTTGTTGTTCAAGCTCCTGTTCTGCAGCTTTACAGGACGTAAATGGCAGCCAATTAAAAATATATCTATTTTACAGAGGCTTTCACAAGTGCAAACATGACAGAGGCAAAAAAAAAAGATGTGGCTGCTCTTCCACTGCCCACTTTCGTTTCAAGCCCGAAGCGTGCCTGCGAAACAAATAAATAAGTGAAAAGCAGCAACTCTGCTGTTTGTCACAGAGCATCAAAAGCTTCCCTTTGCCTCAGCCTCCATTTTTTTTCTCCCCCCCCCCCCCCTTCTGTTGTCCTAATAAATAAAATAATACTTTGGGGATTCGGATTTACAAACAAACCATCTCTGGCTGGGGCTGGATCTTGCGTGGCGAGGCAGGAGGAAGGGTCTGGTGCTCAATAACTAACAGAGAAATGCATACAAATGATTGCAGCTGTCGCTATCACAACTTGGGAGCAAATGCAGATGGCATGAAATAATATTCACCAACAGCTAATAGAATTTTAATGGCTTCAGAAAGAAAATAAAAGGCAAGGCCCTGTATTTACTTGGGGTATGAAGGGAATTTATGGTGTGCCAGTGCAAGTAACGAGTCACTTTGGACCTTGCCTTTTCAGGCATTCAGAAGTGGGCAAGGCCCCGTGGGGGTTTTTTATTGATGGGAAGTTTAAATAGCAATCATAAGCTGTGAAAGGCTCAAGGATGCATCTGCATAAAGTATGATGCTGGCATTATGCAAATGTCATGTATGATGAATGAAATGCATCAAATGTCTTGAGGACACCCAGATGTTAAGCCTACCAGGATGCCAGGAAACATGGAAGGAGGTGAAGAACGTGATTTCTTCTTGAGTTAATTGGTTTTCATGTTCTAGCATCACCTTCTAAATACTTCCAATCAAGAAGCAAGCTCCAGTCACAGCTCGCTTGTTGTGGTTGTCTTTTTCAATCATCATTCTCACTTCCCTTTTCCCAGCACAGTCCAAGAACCAGCACAGCCTCTTCGGTGGTGAAAGGAGATCATTTCCATGTACACATGGCGCTCAGGTGTGGCTGCTCACTGCTGCAGGGTGACATTTGGAGCTGTGCTTGCTTTGTGTTTACTGTTCTTTGGCCAGCCAAGCAGGAAAGCCATGCTACAGCTCCCTCTATGTTGTGCCTGAGCGTGGAGGATGGAGCAATTCCAGCCCCAGCACAAAACAACCTCCCCAAAACCAGAAGGCAGATGGGGCTGTGCAGGGTGACACCACACTGCCATGGCTTTTCCTTCTAGATTTGGGAGCACAGATTGTAAAGATCCATATGTGCTGAGGAGTGAAATTTATGACAGAGCAGAAGCCTGTCCTATTAAAATGATCAGAAGCTGTGCCTCTGACTTTATTTAGATGCTATTTCATCCCCAGCACTGTCACACAGCGAGGTCTGCCAGAGCTGAGGGCTCTGACCTCATGTCCTGGAGCTGGAAGGAATCATCTCTTGGTTATCATGAAATTCTGCAGCTCGTGGTGCAAATTAATTCTCAGATCAAAGACTTCTCATCCCTTGTACCACACACAGAGCCGACCAAGAGAACCAGAAGCTCTTCAGGGTAAAGACAAAGGGCTCCTATCAGTTTGACTGGGAGAAGAGAGACGAATGCGTAACTGCTAATGATCACACATCTCGGGACCAACGTCCACTGTTCTGCCTTGTCCCGGGGGCACAGACACAACAGCCACATTCCTGTCCTGTCACTGCTGAAGGAAAATAAGTTTTCTTTAAATGACCAGGGGGGTGTCAGTGCAGCTCTTCCATATGGCAGAGCAGGGCAAGGCTGCAGCAGGTGGGACACGGAGCAGACGTTAAAACCGTGGTAAGAATTTACACACGACCGGGACCTGCCCTAGCCTGGAGAAGAGGAGACTGAGGGGTGACCTTATTGCTCTCTACAACTACCTGAAGGGAGGTTGTAGCCAGGCGGAGGTTGGTCTCTTCTCCCAGGCAGCCAGTACCAGAACAAGAGGACACAGTCTCAGGCTGCGCCAGGGCAGGTTTAGACTGGATGTTAGGAAGAAGTTCTATACAGAGAGAGTGATTGCCCACTGGAATCAGCTGCCTGTGGAAGTGGTGGAGTCACCTTCATTGGAGGTGTTCAAGAAGAGGCTTGATGGGGTGCTTGGTGCCAGGGTTTAGTTTTTTAGTTGTTTAGGTGGGTTGTATTGTACTCTATTGTGCTGTATTGTACAGTATTGTACTGTATTGTACTGTATTGTATTTAGGTGGGTTGGATTGGTTGGACGTGATGATCTTGAAGGTCTCTTCCAACCTGTTGTATTGTATTATTGTATTATTGTATTATAGACTGCGTTCACTCCCATCATGGACATGCCAACAGTGGGAACAATCCTGCTTTGACCCAGAGGGAAAAGATTTGGGGTTAAATCCTTAACAGTATTTAAGCAGCTGATCAGAGGACTGGCAGAGCTGCCCTGTGCGGAAAGGCTGAGAGAGTTGGGTTTGTTCAGCCTTGAAAAGAGAAGGCTTAGGGAAGGCCTTATTGCCATGGACCAGGACATGAAGGGTGGCTAAAGAAAGGATGGAGACTCCCTTTCTACAAGGAGTCCCATGGCAAAGACAAGGGGTGGTGAGGACAAGTTACTGATGGGGAGATTCCTGCTGGGATCCAGAAGAACATTTTTCCCCATGAGAACAGTCAGAGATTGGAATCACCTCCCAGGAGCTGCAGTGGATTCCCCTACCCTGAGCAGTTTTCAGACTCAGCTTGCCAGGCTGCTGGGGCAGCTCATTCCAGCTCCACCATTACCTAGAAAGGTTGGCTTAGATAATCCTTGAGGTCCCTTCCAACCTGGCATTCCGTGGTTCTTTTGGGGCATACCCAGAGTGCCCAGCAGCAGAGGGCTGCAATCACCTCTGTCCACTGATGGGATCAGCCAGCTCAGTTACCTCTGCAGAGCACCAAACCCCTTTGTTTCCTCGAGCTGAGGTGCTGGAGCAGGCTGTGACTCCGGCAGCATCACTCAGATGAGGCAGCCAAAGTTTATTTATTTTCTGACTGAGGCTTGGAATAGAATTTAGAAAGCTGATAATTAAGTTAGAAATGTAAATCTCAGTTAACTTCAATGATGCTGATCTTATTGATACAGCAAATCAGTAACTGTCTTCAGATGACAGATTAAAACTGATAAAAATAATTTTCCTATTGAGCACATCATTTGATGCTGTAAAAATGGAAGCAGTGAAAGGCAGTTAGAATGATGACTATTGAATCAGCTCTGGGTGACAGAGAGCTTTTAAATGCCTCCAACTTGCCCCCAATCTGAAATCTGTAATAATGTTTGAGGCTGTCCCCACTAAAGGCACACTCAGACATAAATACAGGCATTTTCTCTGACAGGAGAAGCCCTCTGCTTCAAATGGCAGTATAGATCTCACATCTTCTGTGCAGTTTAACTTTAGGAGGGCCTAGAGAAGAGAAGACTGAGAGAGGACCTGATCAATGCTGATCAATACATAAAGGGTGGGCGGCAGGAGGATGGGGCCAGGCTTTCATCAGTGGTGCCCAGGGACAGGACAAGGGGTAACAGGCACAAACTTCAACATAGGGAGCTCCATCTAAACATGAGGAGGAACTTCTTTACTTTGAGCACTGGAGCAGGCTGCCCAGGTAGGCGGAGGGAGTGGGATTGTTTAGCCTGGAGAAGAGGAGGCTCAGGGGAGACCTTCTTGCTGTCTACAACTCCCTGAAGGGAGGTTGTAGCCAGGTGGGGGTTGGGCTCTTCTCCCAGGCAATCAGCACCAGAACAAGAGGACACAGTCTCAAGCTGTGCCAGGGGAAGTTTAGGCTGGAGGTGAGGAGAAAGTTCTTCACTGAGGCAGTCATTGGCCATGGGAATGTGCTGCCCAGGGAGGTGGTGGAGTCCCCATCCCTGGAGGTGTTCAAGGGGGGCTTGGATGTGGCACTTGGTGCCATGGTTTAGTCATGAGGTCTGTGGTGCCAGGTTGGACTTGATGATCTTTGAGGTCTCTTCCAACCTTAGTGATACTGGAGTGTCCACCCCTGAAGTCATTCCAAACCCACCAGCACACCATCCTGAGCAACCTGCTCTGGGTGACCCTACTCAGACCTGGATTTTGGACTCAATGGTCTCCAGAGGTCCTTTCCAGCCCCTATCATTCTGTGAGTCTGTGATGTGTGTGTGTCCCAGCAGACAGCAGGTTAGACCTAAGCTGGTTCCAGCTCAGCATTTGCTTACCCTGAGACCCCTGAGAAGCGCTCTGCAGTCCTTAGGGAAGAGTAAAGTCAAGAATGCATTTTTTCTTGCACCAAATGCCATCAGACAAAGTGATTAAACCTGCATCAGTCGTTTGATGTAATGGGGATGGGGTTGTCCGTGGAGGGGATTGCTGCTCCAGGATCAATAGCTTCTGCTTTATAACAAACCCCAAAGCCTGGGCTTGGCTTTGCAGTTTTTCCAGCAGCAAGGGGCTGCTATCCAATGGCTGCACTCAATTCCATCGACAGCTGCTCTTAAACCTTATGGATTCCCAAAGAGTTCATGCAAATTCAGGTGATACCTGTCATGAAACCCCTCTGTTCCAGCCTCTCTGGGAGGCAGAGCAGCCCTGGCCTGTCTGTGAAGAAGCCATCTCTGATAGCAAACCTCAATAGTCCTGACTTAATTACCTGTTGGAGCAGGACCTGAGGGAGGTCACAAAGATGATCAGAGGGCTGGAGCAGCTCTGCTCTGAAGACAGGTTGAAAGAATTGGGGCTGTTCAGCCTGGAGGAAAAAAAAGGCTCCAGGGACACCTCAGAACAGCATTTCAATATCTGAAAGGGACTTACAGGAAGGCTGGGGAGGGACTGTTCAGAAGGGCTTGGAGTGATAGGATAAGTGGCAATGGTTTGAAACTGGAGCAGGGCAGATTTAGACATCAGGAGGAAGTTCTGCACAATGAGAGTGGAGCCCTGGAGATATTCAAGATCAGACTTGATAAGGCCCTGGGCAGCCTGATCTAATCTAATCCCTGCTGAGTGCAGGGGAGTTGGACAAGATGACCTTTGAGGGTCCCTTCCAACCCAATGCAATCTGTGAGTCTGTAATTTCAGCCCCTAGTTCCTTCCTGTCCTCTCTCATTTCGCTCTTGCATTTTCTTCGTCATTAACACCCCAGAGCAGAATCTATGGTGGCAATAACCTAATAGCAGATGATATTGTTCTCCCTTTGATTTGGAACTTCCTGGCTCTTTGCTGATTTGTGCTGCAGCTCTCCTCCATGTATTTCATGTGTGTGAGGCTGAATTTATACCACAGCCAACCAAGGCGCTGGCTTCCATGCATCTCTTTCCCTCCAAAGTGCATGAATCTTCCACCTCCCTGATGCTGCCCTGATATTAAACACATTATTCTACTGTGATGGAATGCTGGGGGAAATTACATTTCTTCAATGACTTACTCCTCTCTGCTGAAGCTGAGCAGGGAATAGGCACTTGGGAAAGAAGAGAGAGAAGAGAGAAGAGGAGAAGAGGAGGCTCAGGGGAGACCTCATTGCTCTCTACAGCTCCCTGAAAGGTGGTTGTAGCCAGGAAGGGGTTGGTCTCTTCTCTCTAGCAACCAGCACCAGAACAAGAGGACACAGTCTCAAGCTGTGCCAGGGGAAGTTTAGGCTGGAGGGGAGGAGAAAGTTCTTCACTGAGAGAGTCATTGGCCATGGGAATGTGCTGCCCAGGGAGGTGGTGGAGTCCCCATCCCTGGAGGTGTTCAAGAGGGGATTGGTGCTATGGTTTAGTCATGGGGTGTGTGGTGCCAGGTTGGACTTGATGGTCTTTGAGGTCTTTTCCAACCTTGGTGATTCTGTGAGTCTGTGAATCTGTGACTGGACATCTGGAATGTGCTGCCCAGGGAGGTGGTGGAGTCCCCATCCCTGGAGGTGTTCAGGAGGGGACTGGATGTGGCACTTGGAGCCATGGTCTAGCCATGAGGTCTGTGGTGCCAGGTTGGACTGGATGATCCTTGAGGTCTCTTCTAACCTTGGTGATACTGTGATGCTGTGAAAGAGGGGAGGGAAGAGGAAGAGGATGGCTAAACTACAGAGTGACCATTTTCACCCCCATTAGCAGTTTGGTGCTAGATATGAGGAATTTTAGCTTCAGTGGTGCAAATTCCAACATCTGCTCCATCTCTGCCTCACAGACGTGTTGACAGGTGTAGACTCCTCCTCAGCACTGCTTGGGAGCTGACAGATGGACTGGCAGCAGTAAATAAAGGGTAAATCCCACTGGCAGTGGCAAGGGGCTCCTGAACTCCTCCTTTGTTTTCCCTCACTTGATTTCACATCTCTAGGCTCTGTGCTTACTGTCTTAACAGCACTTAGCAAGGAATTTCCTTCCCTTTAATCCTGTCTCTTATCTCCCTTGAGAAGATGAAAGCAAAATGATGTTAATCTGCCAAATATTTCTGATCATTAAGAGTGCAGAAGAAATTACCACCCTGAGTAGAAATTAATAGCAAAATAAAAATGAGTTTAGTGGGGGGGAGAACATCGACACCTGAGTGTTGTTTCTGCACACACACTGAAGGAGAAGCCTAGAATCCAGCAAACACTCAGAACAGGAGAAACGAGGCATGGATCAGCCCTCTCCAGATCCAGGCCATCCCATGGTGCTCACCTCCAGATGTCCAGTCACAGATTCACAGACTCACAGAATCACCATGGTTGGAAGAGACCTCAAAGACCATCAAGTCCAACCTGGCACCACACACCCCATGACTAAACCATAGCACCAGTCCCCTCTTGAACACCTCCAGGGATGGGGACTCCACCACCTCCCTGGGCAGCACATTCCAATGGCTAACAACTCTCTCTGGGAAGAACTTTCTCCTCACCTCCAGCCTAAACTTGTCCTGGCACAGCTTGAGACTGCATCCTCTTGTTCTTGTGCTGGTTGCTTGAGAGAAGAGACCAACCCCCTCCTGGCTACAACCTCCCTGCAGGGAGTTGTACAGAGCAATGAGGTCTCCCCTGAGCCTCCTCTTCTCCAGGCTAAACAACCCCAGCTCCCTCAGCCTCTCCTCACAGGGCTGTGCTCAAGGCCTCTCCCCAGCCTTGTTGCCCTTCTCTGAACATGTTCAAGAGTCTCAATGCCCTTCTTAAACTGAGGGGCCCAGAACTGGACACAGGACTCAAAGTATGGCCTAACCAGTGCAGAGTACAGGGGCATCCATGACTTCCTTGCTCCTGCTGGCCACACTATTCTTGATGCAGGCCAGGATGCCATTGGCCTTCTTGGCCACCTGGGCACACTGCTGGCTCATGTTTAGGCAGCTGTCAATCACCACCCCCAGGTTTGTGTTGGAAGGGACCCCAAAGATCATCTAGTTCAGCCCCCTGCCATGGGCAGGGATACCTCCCACTAGCCCAGGTTGCTCATCCAACCTGCCCTTGAATACCTCCAGGGAGGGGGCATCCATGACCTCCCTGGGCAACCTGTTCCAGTGTCTCCCCACCCTCACTCTAGAGAATTTTTTTCCTAATCTCCAGTCTACATCTGGCCTCCTCAAGCTTCAATCCGTTCCCTCTTGGCCTACCACTCCAAGGCCTTGTAAAAAGTCCCTCCTCAGCTCTCCTGTAGCCCCCTCTAGGGTGTCCTCAGAGCCTTTTCTTCTCCAGATGGAACAACTCCAGCTCCCTCAGGCTGTCCCCATAGGGGAGCTGCTCCAGCCCTCTGATCACCTTCCTCTGGACCTGCTCCTTCTTGTTCTGGAGCCACCAGAACTACTTGGCGGTGAGGACTCACAGCAAGCTCCCAGCACTTCCCTCTTAACTCTGCTCTGTTTCAGCATCCATCCAGAGCTGCTGGGACACTGCCAGGCAAGATCTTCTTCAAATGTTTTATTTCTCCTTTTAAAATCTTTGTGTAATTGTCAATAATTAATGCTGAATAATGACTGAACCCAGGGGAGCCCCATTAATTGCAGATCCTCACAACAACTCCAGCAGATGCCCTGCACATCACTGTGGTGTTATTTAATAGTCTTGGTACAGGGGGGATTTGTGCAGCCACATGGCAGCAGAGAAGGGTGCTTAAAATGATGCAGCTTGCTCCCCCACCTTGCACTTTATCTTCATCATAAACTCCTGACAACCTTTGTTAAACAGGAACTGTAAAGCCAACAGAAGATGGTCAGGGGATTACAGATGTAATGATTTGCAAGTCTGGGTGCTCCCAAGGTTTGGTTGTAACAGGAATAAAGATGTGCTCACCTGTCAGCCCCAAACTGATCAGCAATGAAACACTCTGATGTCACCGAGACAAACATTGAGAACTGCTTCTAACACACAGGGAAATGACAGGCCCAGGGAAAAACTGTACCACATCTGAACATCAAAGCCTTTCCTCTCCCTTAGCTCCCAGCTGCTTGCCAAGCCCTGGTGAGTCCCTAATACTGGGGTTTCTCTGCCAGAGCTGCTGATACTTATTAGTGCTTCAAACTCTTTGGGAGCTGGAGCCTCCATGGTCATTAGACTCATTAGGCTGTTTCTCAGGCTGAGAAGCAGCTCTCCAGAGCAAAACTATTTGAACACAAAACTTTAGGCCAGAAATTCTGTACTACTTGGCTTTAAAAAAAAATATTAATTTGGAGAGTGGGGAGGGGGAGTTAATGAATTTCACACTCCTGAAGTGCTATCAGATTTTGGTGCCATCTGCTTATGCTTAAGACAGTTTCCAAGGCAGCTTTCCCAGTGCTGTGTCGAACCTCTCCTGGTGAGAGACCACGTCCAAGGGAGAGGGATAACCTCCGTGCTTGGCCCCCCAGGGGAGCCTGGATCAAGCCTTAGAATCTGATGCTGAATTTATGTGCAGTCAGCTTATAAATAGCAACAGCTTTTATCTGCTTTGTTGGAGGGAAGGGTGAAATGAAATGGGATCAGGGAAGGGGGGGGGGGGAAAGGTACATCATGTGGCGGAACAGATTCACACTCTGCTGAAGACAATCCTGCATTTGTTCTCTGCTGTATTCACTTAGTCCCTATTAATCCTAAAGCATAACAAATGCACAGAGGAATTGCTTCACCCACCAGGGAGAAAGCAAAGGAACAGCAAAAGCCTGGCACCAGCATAAGGTGGGAAGGAAGCAGGCACAGAAGGCAAGTTACTGCACATTTTGGAAGGAAGAAGGATGTGACTGCTCTTATTAGGGATATTCAGGACGACAGAGGCAGCTTCCAAGACAGCTGTGAGCCACTGCTTGTGTGAAAGCACAGGACAAACATCCCAGCTGCCTGCCTGCATCCAAAGCCAGAGCATCTCCTGGAGCAGAACAAAGCCTCAGCTCAGGGGGGAGTCACTTTCTGAATGGGAAGAATTCCGACAGCAAACCTTGGAGGTCTCCAGTGCCAGCAGTTCCCTCCCCGGCACTGCTCAGCTTGTGAGATCTGACAGGATCACAGCACAGGCTGAGCAGGGTTAAAGTCCTTTGAAAAGACCAAGTGGAAACACCAGTTGGGTGTCAGCAGAAAGCCCAGGAAGGACATTTGGGATCTTGGTGCTGGAATGGGAGAGTCTGGGGTCTGGGGAGGCCTTCTCTGTATTTTCCTACTTTGAACCTGCTTTGGCTTGGGAGCATTTATTTGGCTCTTGTCAATTCATAAAATGCTTTAGGTTGGAAGGGACCTTCAAAGGTCATCCAGGCCAACCCCCCTGCAGTGAGCCATAGGTTTTGGTGCCCTGCAAGAGTCTGCCTCAGCAGGGTGTCCTGGGTGTTGCACACTGGTTAGAGAAGGAAAGTTTCAGATATTCACAGAACTGATGGCAACAAAAGACATAAACATGTCCCACTTAACTATTAGTCACCTCAAACGTCCCTTGAAAGTCTAAGGATCCTGTGTCTGATCACTCTACCCTTCTCTGAGACCCAAGCAACCTGAATCTTGAGATGATCAAGGCTGTGCCACTGTTCCAGATTTACCATACAAGTGCCATGGGGTCCAGCACTGCCCAGTTCAAGAAGTCAACAGCAATTCTTGCCCTACACAGCTCAGAGCAGAAGGAGTTTGTTAAAAACACAGCCTAGAATCAAAGAATCACAGAAATCTCAGGGCTGGGAGGGACCTCAAGGATCATCTAGTTCCAACTCCCTGCCACTAGATCAGGCTGTCCAGAGCCCCATCCAGCCTGGCCTTAAAAACCTCCAGGGATGAGGCTTCCACCACCTCGCTGAGCAACCTGTTCCACTGTCTCACCACCCTCATGCTGAAGAACTTCCTAACATCCAATCTGAATCTACCCACTTCCAGTTTTGTTCCATTCCCCCCAGTCCTATCACTAGCCAACACCCTAAAAAATCCCTCCCCGGCGTTCTGTAGCCCCCTTCAGATACTGGAAGGCCACAATGAGGTCACCTCGGAGCCTTCTCTTCTCCAGCCTGAACAGCCCCAACTCCTTCAGTCTGTCCTCACAGGAGAGGTGCTCCAGCCCTCTGCTCATCCTCCTGGCCCTGCTCTGGACACCTTCCAGCACCTCCAGATCCCTCTTGTCACAGGGGCTCCAGAACTGGAGGCAGTACTGCAGGTGGGGTCTCAGCAGGGCTGAGCAGAGGGGGAGAATCCCCTCCCTTGCCCTGCTGGCCACACTTCTCCTGCTGCAGCCCACAAGGCTGCAAGTGCACCCTGAGAGCTCCTGGTGAGCTTCTCCTCCACCAGCACCCCCAAGTCTCTCTCCTCTGGGCTGCTCCCCAGTCAGTCCCTGCCCAGCCTGGATTTGTGCCTGGGATTGCCTCGACCCAGATGCAGGACCCTGCCCTTGGTTGTGCAACTTGTTGTGCCCTGCACCAGTGGGCTGTGGGCACTGCTTGTTATGTTGTGCCCTTTGTGTCGTTTTGGAAGGTGGGTGGGAGAAGGTCCTCTTCAGGAAGAGATGGAGGAGAAGCAAGAGCTCTGCAGAGATTAGCTTGGGATTCTGTGCAGGATGCTTTCACAGAGAGCTCCCTGCTGCTGACCCAGGTGGTGCACACACGACTCCTCCAGCGCAGAATGCACACAAACCTTATCTAGAGACATTAAAGAAAGCTGCTTGACATTGAAAATCAAATTGATTTCTTGCCAAGATTTCACAAGGGCATGTGTGACAGCAAATGACATGCTTAAGCCTTGCAAGAAGAAAATAAACATGTCCAATGCAAAACCCATCAGTTTCTGTGCCAGCTTGAATTATGCACATCTGTACTGATTTGACACCCAGCTTGCTTGGCAGCAGAGGCAAAGTGTGTGTTGCCACAAGCTGAAACAGATAAATAGGGTAGCACAGAGCTCGCTGGCTTATGTAAGGCTGCAGAGAAAGCAGCTCCCAGCTTCAAGGAAATTGTGTCCAGTCTCTCTGGCTCTCACTTTCCTCTTCACTAACTGCTTGGAAAGCCACTGCTGCCATCCTTGGGCTTGGTGTTTTGACTTCCCTTTCCTTTTGTGCCCCGGCACTGAAGGATTAGCCATCAAAAAGCTGTTGACTTTCAGCTTTCTTGTAACTAGGACAGAATTTCAAGTCAGGCAGAAACAGCCTTTGTGCAAAAAGCCAACAATGGAGTGCTTCAGGTGATCTGATGGAAGAGAACAGCTGAGGTTCACAGCCTTGCTCCAAACCCGGCTGAGTAGGCACTTGAGCATGGGGTGACCATATCCAGAGTGATTTGCACCCACTGAACTCCAGGCAATCATGGAGCCCTAGAATCATGGAATCGTAGAACCACAGAAACACAGGAGTCATAGAACCACAGAATCACAGAATTGCTTCTGTTGGAAGAGAGCTTCAGCTGGGGTTGCCTAGCCTGGAGAGGAGGAGACTCAGGGGTGACCTTATTGCTCTCTACAACTACCTGAAGGGAGGTTGTAGCCAGGTGGGGGTTGGACACAGTCTCAGGCTGCGCCAGGGCAGGTTTAGACTGGATGTTAGGAAGAAGTTCTATGCAGAGAGAGTGATTGCCCATTGGAATCGGCTGCCCGTGGAGGTGGTGGAGTCACCTTCATTGGAGGTGTTCAGGAAGAGGCTTGATGGGGTGCTTGGTGCCATGGGTTAGTTGTTTAGGTGGGCTGTATTGTATTGTATTGAGGTGGGTTGGATTGGTTGATAGGTTGGACGTGATGATCTTGAAGGTCTCTTCCAACCTGGTGTATTGCATTGTATTGTATTGTATTGTATTGTATTGTATTGTATTGTATCAAATCCAACCAGCAACCCAACACCACCATGGCCACTAAACCATGGCCCCAAATGCCATGTCCAAGCATTTCTTGAACACCTCCAGGGATGGGGACTCCACCACCTCCCTGGGCAGCCCTATTCCACTCTTGGAGTGAAGAATTTTTTCCCAATATCCAACACAAACCCCTGAGGGGTCCCTCTGGCCATGTGGCTTTTCCTCTCCTGGAAGCCGGGTGTTCCTGTGTGAGATGAGCTCAGCTGTCTGAGCTCTGACTCCTCAGCACAGGCAATGGAAGCAGAGCCTTTTGCTGTTGCCCTGCTGCATGACACAAAGTCTCTGAGACCTCTGATGTGATTTCTCCTGAATTATTTGTCAAATCAGAGTGCAAACTCTTCAGGCCAAGCACCATCATCTAACACGAGCCTACACCATGCCCAGCACATCAGGACCAGGGCAGGGCTGCTATAAATAACCCTCCCTAAGTCACTACCTGGTGAAGAGAAACAAAAGTCTCCCCAAGTCCCTGCACACTTCCACCCTCCAGAGATTAATGGCACTGCCACCTCCTGCCGTGCCTTTTGCTCTATTAACATAAAGTTCCTTTTGCACAGCAGTTTGATCCATTTCTGTTTGTTTAACTCCTGTGTTCTGACAGGAGAAGATGGAGAATCTGCATAATTAATAATGACCCAAGCAATCTCCCTTAATGCCTGCTCTGAACCCCCTGACTATCCCTGTTAACTAACGACATCCATAACAGTGGCAGACAGGTAAAAGACTCCTTGAGTCTGCTGAGATATTTTTCACCTGGGCTTACCCAAGGCTGCTTTGCAGCTCCCAGCCATTAGCTGGAATTGCTCAGGTCATTCATAAGACTTCTTTTACTTCTCACGAAGGGAGCACAAAAGCAGGGCTGGAGCAAACAGCATCAAGAAGAATCTCCTCTGTGGATACCTATTGCCTTCGTCCTCCTTTGCCAGGGATAAAAGGGATAAGCAGAGCTCTCCTGGTAACAAGCCACTCTCCTGACAGCTCTGGAAACACCAAGGACTCATTAAATGATGACAACAAGCTGTGCTTGCTGCAGGACCTTCATCCCTGGACCTGCCTCTGCCCCTTCCAAACCACACAAACCCTTTCAGCCGCCTGCTAGGTCCAGGTGCCCAGCCCTGCGAGGGGCTGAAGGAGCACACCCAGCATCTAGAGGCTGCCAGGGTTCACTGAGACCAGCCCCAGGTTCAAAGCCCAGCCTGTGTGACCTTAGCCCAGGCTGCCCATCAAACCCCAGCTTCCCTTTGAATTAAAAATCCTCTGCTGCACAGCAAAGCAACCTCCCACTGCCAGCCAGTCTGCAAGCTGTGGCCAGCACATCAAGAGCAGCCCTGCTTTAGCTGCTGTCCCCAATTACTATGCAGTGAGACTTAGCTGCTCTTAACCATTTAGTCTGTGCCAACACCATCTTTATTTTCATTTACTGACAACTTTGAAGGGATTTAAAGACCATGCTCCTTGTGTGGCTCTATCACAGAGCATCAAGAAACAGGGAAAACTGAATTTTAAGGTCAAGAAGCTGAAGGATATCAGGTTGAGCTTTCTGTGTGCTCAAAGAGCCCGCAGCAGCAAAAGCTTCACGAGTGTCCCCTCACCAAGCTGCTCCCAGCCTGAGCTGGGAGCTGTGGGTGCATGGATGGTGAGACTGGGCTTCTGACCCCTGAGGCAGGGGGGTCCAATCATCCCAACTCCAGCTGGAGTGATGAGCATCACTTCTTGTCACTTCTCCTACCTCTGCTCTAAGCTAAGCTGCTGAAAGAAGCTCCACCACACAGGCAGGCAGGAGTGAAGGCAGGAGAGCAGGGAGTACAGGCAGCAGTGCCACCCCCAATTATCAACAGGCAACAGCCCCCTGGCCACAAATTGCTTGAGAGAGGCTGTGGAGATGTGGGGCTGGGAGCAGGCAGGGGCTCTGTTTCCTCCCACAAAGCAAAGTTGTAATTCCCAGTATCAGAACAATGCCGTTTGCCAAATCAGATGAAATGCTTGTAAGTGGCTAATCAGATTCTACATTAATGAGAGAAAATATGAAGCTAATCAACACCCAGGCAGGTCTCTGGGCTGCAGGCCTATTAAACTTCATAAAAAATTAATGACTGAAAGAGCAAAATCGTTTGTAAGGGGTCTCCAGTGGCAGGGGAAGCGTCTTGAGTACCGTTCACCTCTCATTACACTGAATTAGCCTCACTTCCCAGCCCCAAACACCAGCTCAGCAGCACTCTCTGCTCAGCCCTGGACAGCTCAGTGTCAGATTTATCCAGCCCCCCTCCCTCCCATCTCCCCTGATGGCTTTTTTCATTTTAATTAAGGAAACTTGTACTTGAGCAGCTCCCAGCACATACCTTTGTTCCTGGAGTGCTGAGGTGCAGGGGGCGAGCAGGGGGTGGGGTGGCAACCTGCAAAATAAGGGTGAGTTGGTGTGAGAAGAGAGAGGGAAGGAAACCCACCCAGTACTCCTGGCCTCAGGGTAGTTCCCTGTTTGGAAATGGATTTTCATTTGGATACAGGGATGGGAAAAGCTTCTTTGTGCCATCTCAAGGTGGCTTTGAAGCCACTGGATTCCAGAGCTCCTGGGATTCTGTTTCAGCTCTGCCAGTTTCATAGAACCACAGGACTGGAAAAGCCCTCTAAGGTCATTCAGTCCAACCATCAGCCCAACACCACCATGGCCACTAAACTTTGGCCCCAAGTGCCATGGCCACAGGTTTCTTGAACCCCTCCAGGACTGGGGACTCCACCACCTCCCTGGGCAGCCTGTGCCAATCCCTCACCACTCTTGAAGAAGAGAAATTCTTCCTGATATCCAGTAATCCTAATATTCAACCTAAACCTCCCCTGGTGCAACTTGGGGCCACTTCCTCTCATCCTATCACCTGATGCTAGGGAGAAGAGACCAATTCCCACCTCACGCCAACCTCCTTTCAAGGCAGCTGTTGAGAGCAATGAGGTCTCCCCTCAGTCTCCTTTTCTCCAGACTAACCAACCCCAGTTCCCTCAGCTGCTTCTCCCCAGCCCTGTTCTCCAGACCCTTCCCCAGCTTTTCTGCCCTTCTCTGGACCCACTCCAGCCCCTCAATGTCCTCCTTGGAGTGAGGAGCCCAAAACTGAACCCTGTATTTGAAGTGCAGCTTCACCAGTGCTGAGTACAGAGGGCAAATCCCTTTCCTACTCCTGCTGGAGCTTCACTGAGCCACTTTCAGCAGGTTATTCATTACTAATGAGATGCAAAAATGTGGCTGACAATACAATGAACTGCCCAGGAGTGGAAACAAGGCAGGTCCTTCTGGCTTACATCTGTTGAACACAATGGAGACTCCACTGCCTTCAGCTGTTCCAGTCAAGGATAACTAAGACAAGCCAAGCCAAACCTGCCTGGTCCACTCCTTTCTCTCCCATTGTTCCAGCCCTCACATAATTGCAAGGTTGTGCACAGCACCTCACTTAAAGTGATGTGCTGTGTTCAGTCTGCTGGAGGTAAAACAATCATTTCTGAGATCTCCTCTCTTGTTTTTGGCTGAGAAAACAAAAGCCTATCAGAGCAAACCTTAAATATTTAATGCACTATGTAAATGAGATGTTTAAGCACATACCCAGTGCAGTGAAAGAAAAGTGGAGGGGGGGACATTAAAAAGTACAAGAAAGACATCTGGAGGATTCAATAAGCATTGTTTTAGTACATGTGTCTCAGAAGACCTCAAGGTTTTGATCTGAAATACCTCCATGCCTGGATGAGTGTCAGGGGCATAGTCCTGCTCCTGTTTATAACCCATGCAGCTGAATTAAGCACCTCTTGTTTCTTAATCAGGTTCCAGGAGACTGTCATTTCTGTCCTCACTATTGAGATGTTTCATTTTCTCTCCTCATGTGGTGTTGCAGCACATTAGGGGGAACTCATTGCCAGTAATGAACCTGCTTTGAGAATGGAAGTCCCACAGCTTATCAAGGCTTAATCGTTGCACATTGTACCAGAGACAAGGCCAGGCTCTCTGCTGCCTTGGACTTGGAGAAATCATTTGCCTCTGCACAAAGAAGTCCATGCTTCTGCCAGTTTGGTGTAGCAGCAGCTGAGTCCTGCTTTTTCAGGTCTCAAGGTGACCTGGTTCGCAGTTCAGAAGGATGCACAAAGCTGCAGGAGGTGCAGGGCAATGTTTTGCCCGACCTGGTCATACTGACATCAAGTGAATTGGCTTCAGGAGCAGCACTGCCTGGTCTAGTGAAGGTGTCAGGGGGGGTGGAACCAGGTTGCTCAAGCCCCAATCCAACATGGCCTTGAACACCTCCAGGGAGGGGAGATCCATGACCTCCTTGGGCAACCTGTGCCAGTGTCTCCCCACCCTCACTCTTAAGAATTTCTTCCTCATCTCCAGTCTTAATTTCCCCACCTCAACCTTCCATCCATTGCCACTCATCCTGAGCAGGAATCCTTGTGAGAGGACATGGGAAATAGTTTAATTCCTGCACTTCAGGACATGGTTTAATGGTCAGGTGGAAGGTTGGACTAGATGATCTTGGAGGTCTTTTCCACCCAACAGTTCTGTGATTCTATGGTGTAGACACTCCCTCACCTAAACACATCAGTCTCCCAAGTATTTGGGGTGAATTTCCAGCTCCAGTCTTGTCACTGCAGCTCCAAGTGCTGCAGCACATCTGCCTGCTCTCCATATTTCCAGTCCTCCCTGACACTCATTCTTGATCACTAAATATTCTGCTATCCATGACCTCCCTGGGCAACCTGTGCCAGTGTCTCCCCACCCTCACTCTAAAGAATTTCTCTTGTACCCAGTCTAAATCTATCCTCCTCAAGCTGTCTCCAGGCTGTTCCCTGGATGTCTCCAGGACCAGTCTACACTTGTGCAACGTTGTGGCTGGAAGTTGTGACCCATCAGAATTTCCCCTGGCTTCTGCAATTCCTTTAAATGCACTGCCATGTGCAGTTGCTGTGTCTCTGTGCCACTGATGTGTTCCTCCAGCATTCACCTGCTTTCAAATTGTTTTAGGACCAGGCTGGATGAGACTTTGAGCAACCTGGTCTAGTGGGAGGTGTCTCTGAGGCCCTGAGCAACCTGGTCTAGTAGGATGTGTCCCAGCTCATGGCAGGGGTGTTGGAACTGGGTGATCTTTAAGGTCCCTTCCAGCTCAAACCACTCTGAGAGTGTATGAAACAGTTTGGATATTATTAACAGAGGTGGGATCCACCTGCCCACTTTGTGAAACCTCTCCTTTCAAAGAAATCTAACTGATTCCCCATCCCTTGTGGCTGGACTGGCCCTGAGGTGGGGCAGGTGGATGTGCTGGGTCCAAAAATCATCTGGGAATGGGTTGAGGTGAGCTTGTGATGGCCACACAGAGAAGACAACATAGTTAAGAAGACAAATGCTGCTCTTCCTCTAATTTATAATCAACATTGTCTCTTCCAGGACCACACTGCCTGCAGGGCAGAGGAAGGCTGCTGTGGAGTCTCCCTCTCTGGAGACTGGATGAGTTCCTGTGTGATCTGGCATAGGAGATCCTGCTCTGGCAGGGGGGTTGAACTGGATGATCTCTTGAGGTCCCTTCCAGCCCCTAACAGTCTGTGATTCTGTGATCTGGCATCAAGGAAGAAGGCAGGACTGGGGCAGAGAGCTCTGTAAAAAGGGCATCAATCAGCTGCTTTGCTGCCTTGGATTCGTAACTCTTTGAGGCAGAGCACATTTATTGCTGAACCTCGCCTCGCTCCTAATATTCAGTTAGGAGGCAATAAGTGAAATCAGCTCATTAGAAACTCAGGCAATGCATTCATGAGGGTTTGGTGTGGGGTTTTTTTCTTCCCCTTCTCTTTTGGGACTCCTCTGCTGTGTAAGACAGACACAGAATAACCCTCCTCTGCATTTCACACGTGCGCTGTTTGCAGCCAGAAACGTCGTGGCGCTGCTGTGATTATCCCCGGTTTGCAAAGGAGAAAGAGAAGCACAGAAGGGTCTGATCCACAAATATTAGATCTGACAGCTAAATTTGGATGCCCATGTCGAGTGCAGTTTTCAGTCCTCCCACTGTCTCCTCTGAAACAAGGAGGGATGGCTCGGGCAACAGCAGCGAGATGCCCGAGTCCTGCGGTTAGGTTCCCAAGCGAAGTCAGGATGCTCCTCCCTCCGAAAGGAAGTAAAACTGATTTGGGGGGTCTGAAGTGGGATCTGGGTCCCTCAGATGATCTGATCTTCACCTTGGGCACAGGTACTCTGCCCTGGTGAGGCCACACCTGGAATACTGTGCCCACTCCTGCACTCTGCAGTTCAACAAGGACAGGGAACTGCTAGAGAGAGTCGAATAGAGACCGTGAGGATGATTAAGGAGAGTGGAATATCTCTGAGGAGGAAAGGCTGAGACACCTGGGGGTGTTTAGACTGAGAGGGGACCTATCAAGGAACAGAACAAGAAGAAATGGCCTGAAATTGTGCCAGGGGAGCTTGAGATTGGATATTAGGAAAAATGTCTTTACTGCCAGAATGGTCAAGGATTGGAGCAGGCTGCCCAGGGAGGTGGTGGAGTCCCCAGCCCTGGAGAACCTCAAGCAACGTGTAGACATGGCACTTGGGGACATGGTTTGATGGCCATGGTGGTGCTGGGTTGATGGTTGGACTGGATGATCTTAGAGGTCTTTTCCAGCTGAAACAATTCTAAGATTCAGGGGGGTGGGGGTTAAAAACCCATCTGGAGCACAAACCATGGGGAACAGGCAGAGAGTGGACCCCACAGGGCCCATCAGCCACCCACAAAGACACAATCTCCCTGCGCTCCATCTACCCCCTCAAGGACCCACCAATTTTCAGCTGACAGTGCCAGAGGTTTAGCTCCATTTAATTCCTGAATCTACACAAAGCCACTGTAAGTGATTGCAATTTGCCAGCAGGGGTGAAAAACAAAAAACCAACCAAAAAAATAAAAAAATAAAAAGAAGGTCTCCCTGGACCTAACCCTCTGAGTATTTTAATCTTTAAATCAATACAATCCATTAACCAAATTGCTCTCCCCCTCCTCTCTCCCATGCACTCCATCCAAACAGAACAGGTTTGCCATTCTGTATTTAGTTTGCAGGAGCAGCTCTGGTGATGGATGGAGCAGGGATTGCAGGGAGGGTGCAGCTCAGCTGTCAAAGGGCTGCAGCACCCAGAGAAAATATCCCAGTTTCAAACTCTGAATGGAAACATTTAGGCTGTAAGTGCAGTGCTGGAGAGGAAAAGAGACTCCACAAGTGAAAATAAAAAAGGAGGGGGGATGGGGGGAGCTGGAAAAAAAGGCCTGAAAGGTTTCTAGAATTGAGGCTTCATGCTCTGTATGTGCAAATCAGGAGCAATGATTAAAACTGCTCCTCTCATTGGAAAGGTTAAGTGTCTCATCTGGTACAAAGGAACTCTGTGTACCAGCACTCTTCAATCCTGGAGTGAGATCAAGTGCCTGGAGTCTTGATAGCAGAATATTTAGTGATCAAGAATGAGTGTCAGGGAGGACTGGAAATATGGAGAGCAGGCAGATGTGCTGCAGCACTTGGAGCTGCAGTGACAAGACTGGAGCTGGAAATTCACCCCAAACAGCCCATCCAAATACTTGGGAGACTGATGTGTTTAGGTGAGGGAGTGTCTACACCATAGAATCACAGAGTTAGTTTGGGTGGAAAAGATCTCCAAGATCATCTAGTCCAACCTTCAACCTAACCATTACACCATGTCCTGAAGTGCAGGAGATAAAGGAATTAAACTATTTCCCACTCCCTCCCACAAGGAATTCCTGCTCAGGATGAGAGGCAATGGATGGGAGGTTGAGGTGGGGAAATTAAGACTGGAGATGAGGAAGAAATTCTTTAGAGTGAGGGTGGGGAGACACTGGCACAGGTTGCCCAGGGAGGTCATGGATAGCAGAATATTTAGTGATCAAGAATGAGTGTCAGGGAGGACTGGAAATACGGAGAGCAGGCAGATGTGCTGCAGCACTTGGAGCTGCAGTGACAAGACTGGAGCTGGAAATTCACCCCAAACAGCCCATCCAAATACTTGGGAGATTGATGTGTTTAGGTGAGGAAGTGTCTACACCACAGAATCACAGCGTTGGTTTGGGTGGAAAAGACCTCTAAGATCATCCAGTCCAACCTTCCACCTAACCATTAAACCATGTCCTGAAGTGCAGGAGACAAAGGAATTTCCCACTCCCTCTCATAAGGAATTCCTGCTCAGGATGAGAGGCAATGGATGGAAGGTTGAGGAGGGGAAATTAAGACTGGAGATGAGGAAGAAATTCTTTAGAGTGAGGGTGGGGAGACACTGGCACAGGTTGCCCTAGGAGGTCATGGATCTCCCCTCCCTGGAGGTGTTCAAGGCCATGTTGGATTGGGGCTTGAGCAACCTGCGCTGGTGGGAGGTGTCCCTCCCTTGGAACTAGATGATCTTCAAGGTCCCTTCCAATCCAAACCATTCTGTGCATCTCTGAATGAATGAATCTCTTGGAACACCCCAACCTGAACACAACAGTGGTCACAGCCTTCATTTGGATGGGTTTTGGAAAGCAGCAGGAGCCCCTTCATTTGTCAGGGCTAGGGTGAAGGTCAGAGGTGGCTTCCTTCAGGCACAGCTTTCAGCACCAGGTTTATGGATGAACTTTGCCCAACCTTGGGAAATCATGAACTGGATCTTTCCTACTCTACTTCAAAAGGGTTCTGGGGGTAGGACATAGAGTCTGATCTCACCAAGAAAAGCAGCAGGCACAAGTTGAGGTCTGGAAGCAGCAAGAGATTTTTCCCTCAGTGTATCAGCCTGTTTCACACTCAGCAAACAATGAAGTGGGTAGAGCCCTCTATGTCTAGTGAGAAATATTTTTCCTACTGGTCTCTTGGAGCTAATGAGCTACTTTTCTAAATTAAGTCTCTAAACATGACATTAAGCAGAACTGGGAGGAAAGTAAAGGGGCTGGCAAGAGTCCATAATTAATTTTCTGACATTTGGAGAACTGTGACACTGGGTCTTCTCTGTCTGTGATGAAAAACCCCACAGCCCTCAGGCAACCGATAGTATTTAAGCAGTCTTCTGATAGCCAGAAAAATAACAACTTATTATGTCTCAGACTCAACAGAAGGATGGAAAAAAATCATAATTAAAAGGGGAAAAAAAAATCAAGGGCTTAAAATTAAAGGCAGTGAAAGATTGTTGGGTCTGAGCTTCTCCAGCACTGGAATTCCATTTTGGGTGTACTGACAGTACAAAAGGTAGGGTTAAAAAGTTCAGCCCTGGCTGCTTTAGAGGCCAGCAGCCTGTCTCACAGGATCACCAAGGTTGGAAGAGACCTCGAAGATCATCCAGTCCAGCCTGGCACCACAGACCTCATGACTAGACCATGGCACCAAGTGCCACATCCAATCCCCTCTTGAACACCTCCAGGGATGGGGACTCCACCACCTCTCTGGGCAGCACATCCCAATGGCTAACAACTCTCTCTGGGCAGAACTTTCTCCTCACCTCCAGCCTAAACTTGTCCTGGCGCAGCTTGAGACTGTGTCCTCTTGTTCTGGTGCTGATTGCCTGGGAGAAGAGACCAACCCCCACCTGGCTACAACCTCCCTGCAGGGAGTTGGAGAGAGCAATGAGGTCTCCCCTAAGCCTCCTCTTCTTCAGGCTAAGCAACCCCAGCTCCCTCAGGCTCTCCTCACAGGGCTGTGCTCAAGGCCTCTCCCCAGCCTTGTTGCCCTTCTCTGGACACCTTCAAGTCTCTCAATGCCCTTCTTAAACTGAGGAGCCCAGAACTGGACACAGGACTCAAGGTGTGGCCTAACCAGTGCTGAGCACAGGGGCACAATGACTTCCCTGCTCCTATTCCTAATGCAGGCCAGGATGCCATTGGCCTTCTTGGCCACCTGGGCACACTGCTGGCTCATGTTTAGGCAGCTGTCAATCAGCACCCCCAGGTCTCTCTCTGTTTGGCAGCTCTCAGCCACTCTGACCCCATCCTGTAGCTCTGCCTGGGGTTGCTGTGGCCAAAGTGCAGCCCCTGGCACTTGGATTTGTTGAATGCCATCCTGTTAGACTCTGCCCATCTGTTCAGTCAGTTGAGGTCCCTCTGCACCTCTGGGTGTCTCCTGCTGTGGATGGTGTGGATGTGTAAGAAGAGAGGCTCTGTTGGCAGGAGAAAAGTGATGAGAAGGAAGCAGGAACTGCTGAGGAAGATGAAGAATCAGCAGCAGTCTAGAGCCTGGGGCTGTGGATCACTGAGGTTTGCTGCTGGGGGAAGAACTTAGAATCACAGAGTCATTAAGGTTGGAAAAGACCTCTGAGCTCATCCAGTGCACCCATCAAGCCAACACCACCATGGCCACTAAACCTTGTCCCCAAGTGCCATGGCCACACATGTCTCGAACCCCTCCAGGGATGGTGACTCCACCACCTCCCTGAGCAGCCTGTTCCAATCCCTGACCACTCTTGAAGGAAAGAAATTCTTCCTGATATCCAATCCAATTATCCTAATATCCAACCTAAACCTCCCCTGGTGCAACTTGGGGCCATTTCCTCTTGCCAGCTTGCTTCTGCTGGCTGCATTTAGGGTCATCTAAATGTGAACCCGAAGAAGGGCACTGTCCAAGCAGATCTCTCTGCAGAGCTGCTCCTCCAGCATTCACTGCAGGGGTTCACACACGTGGTGTAACTCCCCAGTGCAACTGGCCATGCCACTTGCTTCTCCTGTTTCCTGGTAAGAAGATAATGCTTTATGTCAGTCTTGTCCATACAGATCATGAAGCCTTTGAGAGCAGATCTTCTCTTAATGAGCTTCACACAAAGGCATCTCGCACCAGCACTGATGCCAAAGCACAAAGGACCTCTCTGGGCTCCTTTTGAATGGGAAATTAATAAAGGAAACAGCAAGTGCCAAGAGCTTGTAATTGGGAGCTACATGCAGCCAGGGCTCAACGATGGGCACCAGCAACCAGTTCCCTCCTCTAATCACAGGACAGTTGCCACCAGACAAGTAAGAAGCTGAGGTTTTGTGAAGGCTCCTTCGTTTCAACTGCCTGAGCGTGCACAAGGCAGAACCTAGGAGCAGAGTGGAGCCATTTAAACAGTGTTCAGCAAGATAATTGCAGCAGCTAATTGCCAAAATAATCATCACCATCCTCATCATCGTAATAATAAAACACCTTGAAGTTTGCTAATGGATGGGTTGAAATAGTGTAACTCTTCACAGATAGCAATTAATACAGGCTGGAGTAGCCAATACATTAAGAGGCCTCATCCATTCTGTACTGGAACCACAGGATGACATATTATCTACTGACAGCTCTGGCTTGGAAATCAGATGTGTCTGGAATTCTTTGCTTTATATGGGGACAGACAGAGGTTCCCTAGTGGGAGCTAAATGAAGTTAAAGCCCTTCTGTAAACAGTTTGCAATCCCTGTGTTCATTAAAGTCAAAAGAAATGGTGCTGTTGGTCAAGCCTTCATTTTAAAGGGCTCAGAACTGGACCTGTCCTGCAGCTCTCTCTCTCTCTCTCTCCCCCCACTTCTCCCATAACCACACACCAAGCTTGTGTAAATTAAAGCCTAAATTTAGCTTTCAGTTTAATTTAGTTCTGTTCAGCTCTGGCCTCTTTAGCCACAGCAGCAGTGGCAAAGTGCGACCTGGAGATTCAAGAGTCCATTTTATGGCTGCTTTTCCTCTGGTCCATGCACCAGGGCATGAAGTTTTTCTTCTCACCAAGTTCTATCTGCATAAAGTAGATATATTTGCTTGCACCACCTGAAGCTGACAGCATCTGAGCACACTCCACACTCTTGAAAGCATTTTATTCCAAACAGAAAATGAGGAATATGCCAGGGGGCTGGAGGGGGGGGACAGTTTGGTTTCCAAGGCTGTTGTTTCAGGCAGGGTCACCAAGCTTCTTCCCTGTGAAGCAGGATCCTAGAATCACAGCCTGGCTTTGGTTGGAAGGGGCCTGTTAAGGCCATCCAGCCCAGCCCCTCTGCAGTCAGCAGGGACATCCCCAACTAGAGCAGGTTGCTCAGAGCCCCAGCAAGCATGGCTTTGAATACCTCCAGGGATGGGGCCTCCACGACCTCTCTGGGCAACCTGCCCCAGCGTTCCAGGCTGCAGTGACAGCCAGACCTCCACCCCTGAAATGCCTTCAGCATATTTCCCTCCTCTTGGTCACCCCCCATGTTAAACCCCTCATTTGAGCTACTCCCAAGTTCTAACCTCAAAGATGCCTGTGTCTGACAAGGATCTAATCCACCCCCCAAAACACCCCAAAACTCCTGTTGGGGGGGGTTGTGTTTAATTCACAACAAAAATGCAGCACGGGAAGAGCTTATCAAAGAGTTTCTCTCTGAAAGGTTAGAGCAGGCTCAGCTGGGCTCAGTTGCTGCCACTCTCTGAAATGAAAGGTTAAATCTAGCCAAAAAAATAGAAGGGGGAAGTGGTGTCTTCCATCAGTGAGCATTCAATTGCAGTGACATAACAATGCCACAAGAGCAATTTAATTCTTGGCATATTTAGAGGTGGCATTAGGGAGTCTACCAAGGTAGCAATTTTCTAGATAATCAACTTAATGTCTTCATTCTAAGTGCATTTATATGTGTAAGTTAATTAGGGGAGTTAATTTTCACAAATGGCAGAAAACCTGCATTTTTCCAGTAAGCTTTGTTTCGTGCCAGTTCAGGATTCAAGGGAGCTGAGGAAGATAACCTGATGTTCCTTATCTGCTCCCACAACCAGTCTGAGCCAGGAGCAGGCTTCATCTGCCAGGCTGACAGAGGCACCAGGGCTTGCAGGGCTTATCTTGATGAATCCAAGCACTAATGTGGAGAGGGAGGGGGAGGCAAAAAGGACAACTTTCCATTTTAGTCTGGGGAAGAGGAAGCTGAAGGGAGACCTCATGGCTCTCTACACCTCCCTGAAAGGAGGCTGGAGCAAGGTGGGGGTTGGTCTCTTCTCCCTAGTATCCAGTGTTTAGGTGTTCAAGAGGGGACTGCACGTGGTACCATGGTCTAGTCAGGAGGTCTGTGGTGCCAGGTTGGACTCGATGATCTTTGAGGTCTCTTCCAACCTTGGTGATACTGTGATGCTGTGAAGTGATGGGACAAGAGGAAATGACCTCAAGCTGCACCAGGGGAGGTTTAGGTTGGATATCAGGAAAAAAATCCTTTACTGAAAGAAGAGGTGGTCAGGGATTGGAACAGGCTGCCCAGGGAGGTGGTGGAGTCACCATCCCTGGAGGGGTTCAAGAAACCTGTGGCCATGGCACTTGGGGACAGGGTTTAGCAGCCATGGTGGCATTGGGTTCAGGGCTGGACTGGGTGACTCTTTGAGGTCTTTTCTAACCAAAACATCTCTATGTTTCTATGATTCTATACCCCAGGCTGGTTTTAGAGAGGATAAACTTCCAGTGGCCTTCCAGGATCTGAAGGGGGCCTACAAGAAGGCTGGGGAGGGACTTTTCAGGCTATCAGGGAGTGATAGGACTAGGGGGAATGGAATGAAGCTGGAGGTGGGGAGATTCAGGCTAGATGTGAGGAGGAAGTTCTTCACCGTGAGGGTGGTGAGGCCTTGGAATGGGTTGTGCAGGGAGGTGGTTGAGGCCCTGTCCCTGGAGGTGTTTAAGCCCAGGCTGGCTGAGGCTCTGGCCAGGCTGATCTAGTGTGGGGTGTCCCTGCCCATGGCAGGGGGGTTGGAACTAGCTGATCCTTGTGGTCCCTTCCAACCCTGACTGGAACTATGAAACTATGAAACTGCAGCCCCTAAAAAGTGCTGCACCCACTCACATCACTCAGCAGACTCACAGGTGAGAGAGAAAGTTTTGCTGGTGACAAGAAGAAAACGGAAAGAGAAGCCAAGTGCCCTTTTTCCTTCCCATGTCATTTCAAAGCAGTTAAGGATGCAGCATTTTTGCAAGCCCAGTACAAATCACTGGGGGGCCAGGATGAATATGGATCCAAAATTACTGGCAATAAATATGGAATTGCAAAACTGCATCTCAAGGGGTGGCAAAATGTCTCCACTGCTTGAAGAGAAGCTCCCCACTGCAACCTCCATTACAGGATGCTGTGCTGGGGGGGGGGGGGGGAGGGGGAAGGGAGGAGGGTAAAAAACGCTGGCAAGTGACTGGGTGACTGAGTGCCCAATTGTCTCAAAGCTTCCTGCTAAAATTCTGTAAAAAGGATAAAAGCAGAGAGTGATATCTGACCTCAGTGAAGCAAAAGGGAATTTTACCACACGCTTTTAAAAGCCCAGAATTTCAAACAGAGTCTGTAGAAGTTAAATTGCTCTGAATAAGCCAAGCTCTATCTCCAGATTTAGCAGGGCTATCTGAGTCCACAGCCAGTGCCCATGTATTAAAATAATGACTGCTTTCCACTTTTTAAAAGCCTTAATGCCTTGGGCTGGAGAAAGAAAGGGTTTCTCTTGATTGCTTTTACACATGTCCCTCTGAGGAGCTCTCAGCGCCGCTCTCTCCCATCCTGCTGGCCTTCTGCATCTCTTCCTCCATGTGTCCCCTTCAGCCCCGGTTTCAGATTCAGTCTTATCTCACCAAGGACAAGCCAACTCGGAGCAAAGACACAGGGCATGTGACAGCGGGGCCAGGGGCACTTTTAGATATCACCACCAGAGCAAGCATGGCTTTTATAGCACAGCTTAAAGATGAGCCGTTTTCTACCTCTGGCACGTGTGTCAGGCCAAAAATCCACTGCTCTGCTCCCCAGATCACAGAATGGTTTGATTTGGAAAGGACCTTAAAGGTGATCCAGCTCCAACCCCGCGCCACGGGCAGGGACACCTCCCACCAGCCCAGGCTGCTCAAGGCCTCATCCAGCCTGGCCTTGAGCACCTCCAGGGAGGGGGCAGCCACAACCTCCCTGGGCAACCTGTGCCAGTGGCTCCCCACCCTCACTGGAAAGATTTTCCTCCTAATCTCCGGCCTAAACCTGCCCTCCTCAAGCTTCAATCCATTCCCTCTTGTCCTTATCCATCTTCCCAAACCCGGAGCAAGGAGTTTGCTCCTCATGCACCAAATGAGAGATGCAAAAGTGCAAACTGGCACAAAGGCAGGAGGGAGCAGGGGAGGGAGGGGGGGTGGGAAGTGTATTTCTGAGTGGTTTGTGTGAATGGAAACTGCTGGTCCCTGCACGGCAGCACAGACACAGATCCTGTGTTGTGACATGCTGAGCTGCCATTATGTTTTGTGGAGGCAATAGTGGAAGAAAGGAGCATATGGAAACTTTGATTCCCGCATTTACACCACTCCTGCGATCTCGGCTTTTACATCCAACTATTCTTTTCAACGTGAAATCTCTTTCTCTTCTAAGCACTTCTTTATCACCCACCCATCGCTGCGGCGCCCAGGTGCCAAGCACAACAATTCAAAAGAACAATTGCTTCCCAGGAAAGGGCCAACTCCCTGCCTCTCCTCCTGAGGAACCACCCCTGTACCATGGGCAGGAGGGTGAGGATTTGCAGGAAGGGAGCTGTGCTGGCAGGCAAATCCAGGCAGCGTGGGAACATCAGCTCAGTGCAATGTATTCATAAGGGGAAAGGTTGTGCACCCAGCCACTCAGTTTAGGAAAGATGTTGAGATGCTGGAAGGTGTCCAGAGAAGGGCAACAAAGCTGGGGAGGGGTCTGGAGCACAGCCCTGTGAGGAGAGGCTGAGGGAGCTGGGGTTGCTTAGCCTGGAGAAGAGGAGGCTCAGGGCAGACCTCATTGCTGTCTACAACTACCTGAAGGGAGGTTGTAGCCAGGTGGGGGTTGGTCTCTTCTCCAGGCAACCAGCACCAGAACAAGAGGACACAGTCTCAAGCTGTGCCAGGGGAGGTTTAGGTTGGAGGTGAGGAGATTGGCCATTGGAATGTGCTGCCCAGGGAGGTGGTGGAGTCACCTGGTGGTGGTTAGGAAGAGACTGAATGGGGTGCTGGAGGTGCGTAGGAAGAGACTGGATGGGGTGCTTGGTGCCATGGTTTAGTTGATTAGATGGTGTTGGGTGATAGGTTGGACTCGATGATCTCAAAGGTCTCTTCCAACCTGGTTGATTCTATTCTATTCTACTCTATGCTATTCTATTCTATTCTATTCTACTCTATCCTGTCCTATCCTGTCCTATCCTGTCCTATCCTATCCTATTCTAAATTAACCAGTCTGGAAGGTCCCTATTGCAAACTGCTAGTAAAATGCTTGGAACTTACTTGCAGACCCATGCAGAGCTGCCCTGCTACCATCTTATGGCAGAAGCCAACACCTGCCGGGGAGGAAAGACAATAACTTCAGATTGTGCTGAATCTTGCAGGGGCCAATCTCAGGTGCTTTGGCAGCTCAGAAAAAGACACTTCATTAGCCTTGTAATTAGTGAGCTGCTGCCCGGGCGCTGGAACAGCTTCCTGGATCTGGGGAGCAAGAGTCTGGGCAGAAAGCGAGCAGCAGAGCAGCCAGCACCTGATTCTAAAGAAGTTATGACATCTTGAGGTGATCCATTGCCTCCAACATGCTGGAGGAGAGGAATGGGAGCTGGCAGAGCAGCTAGCAGCCAGATGCACTGCAGTTAGCACAGCTTTCCAAAGCCTGCTCCTACCCCTTCGCTTTTGCTAACACCATTTCCTATGGAGCAAAAGGGAAACCATGACAAGAGGGGAAATAAAAGCTGTCAGGACATGTTTAGCAAGAGACTGAGTGAGACTGAGTGCTGCAGCTCTCTTACAGTGAGGCAAACCAGGAGGACTGCAGTACAGTGCTGGGCTATTATCTATTAACCTATGTTAGCCCCCAATTAGATCAGTAATGCTGCGAGGAGAGAACGCTTTCTGCGAGCTGCTTACACTGAATAATGCAAGTTGGGCCCCCAGGTACCAGAGCCCTATCAATAATAAACATTATTACTAAATAACAGCAATGAAGACTTGGAGTTAATATTTCAAATGGGCAGGAGACCAAGAGCATGCCCAAGCACATTTCATGCCTATTTTAATTGCCACGAGACAAATAGAATGAGGATGGATGTGGGCTCAGAAGGGTGGGATTCTGTTTTGCTGAAACACTCAGATTTTAGTGCCTATTGTCAAGCCTATTTGGAGCAAACTGTGGGTAGAATTGCAATGAGAGAGGCAGTTGCCTAGCAAAGGTCTAAGATTTCCATTTAAAATTAATGTGAACTGTTTCTCTGAATCTGACATATGGGCTCTGAGAACCCCTGCCAAGATGTCAAGAGCTAGAATGCTCCCCCTCTCACTCCCAAAAAAACATTGCTGGAGGCAACTTTCTCCTGGTAGTTTGGCATTTGGCTCAAATGCAAAACAAAGAGGCACAGAAACCCTCCTGTGGTGGAGCTGCACAACTCAATCAGGTTATGGAGCCACCAAGAATGTGAGGGCTCAGGTGGAGCACCAGCTCTGCTCCGTCCTGCACCAGCAATGGAACCTGCCCTCAGGGCTTGGGAAGGCTTCTCATCTTCTGCCCTCCAGCCACCTCGACACCTAAGTAACATCCCCACATCATCTCCAGCACAATAAGCATGGGCTGTTTTGAGCTGGGAGGAACCTTTAAAGGCCATCTAGTCCAGTGAGCAGAAACAGCTTCAAGTAGATCAGGTTGCTCAGAGCCCCATCTAACCTGACCTGGAAGGCCATGAGGAAAGCTTCATGTCCCTTCTGACCCACGAATTGGAGGCTCGGTCGCACCACAAGCCCTTTGACAGTCCACAAAGGCAGTCTAACCCCATGGCTTATCTAATCCCATGTGTGAGGGATGGTGCCAGAGACCATCAGAGAGATCAGACTGGCACAAGCCTCACCAGAGCTCTTGGCTCTTCTGAAATTGCAATCACACTTCTTACCGTACTCTGTGACCAGCAAAGAAAGGAGCTGCAACTGCTGTGGTGGTGGTGGGGACAGATGCATGATCTGTGCTTAAAGAGTTGGCCTAAAACTGCTGCCAAAAGGAGATTTGGGAAGTGCTCAGTTCTTACAGGAATGGCAGCCATTAAGCACCTCATGGGGTAGAGAGATGGAGGAAAATTATCTTCCCATTTAATCCCTTTCCAAAGCTCTCAGCTATTTCAAAGGCTTTTTAGGATGACCTTTTGGAGCTCCCAAGTCTTGCTCTGACCACGAGCTTGGCTGTGAGGTGATGCTCTCATGAACCAGGCAAGCTGCTGTGGTCCCCAGCCAGGTCCCGTGCAGCTGCTCCCAGCATCATCCTAAATCCTTCGTCCTGCTCCACCCTGAGCACAGCAAAGGCCTTTTGAAACCCTCCAGTTCCCCTTGTCCCTGACTTGCCTCCCTCTCCAGCAGATCAGCTTCTGAGCCAGAGTTGTTTTTTTTTTGGATACCTGAGCCTGCTTAGCACGTAGGAAAGTTCATTTCCCTTTAAATACATTCCCTCTCTACTCCACTGAAAAGGAGCCACACTTCCCTTCAGTTTGGTGTTTCCTTTTTTTTCCCCACATTTCCCAAATTATAGCCTTTCTAATAAGTGTGAAACTCTTTGCAGTGAAACACGGCGGCAGGAAGGGTGAAATCTGCCAAGGGTTGCACAGAATCGGAGATGAAACTGTCTGAAAAGGAAGAGCTGCAGAGGAGGGGGGAGGAGAAAATAAGCATCAAGGCATAAGGAGGATAAATGATCAGTTTTAAAATGCATGGGGAGAAAAAAAAAAAAAAAGAAGAAGATAAAGATACTAAAAATGACTCCAGAAAGACAGAAATGAATGCTCAGCTTCCCACACCGTCTTTAGGCCACCAAAGGAAGCTCACCGACAACAGAGAACAGATGATCTCCGGGTGAAGAACCCTGCTGGCAAGGAGAGGAGAGGTTGCTCTGTGCTGCTTCCCCATCCCTAAACACCATCATTCCCCTGGAATTTCTGGGCAAGTTCTTGGACATTCCTGGCTGGAGAGGCAACCAGTCAGCTGCGTGGGGAGACAGGCAGCTCCGAGCTACAAACACAATCCCTGGTGTAGACTCTGAACTGCTTGGGACAAAAAGTTGTTTTCATGGTAGCCTCGATAAACACAGTCCTAATGTTCAGAGTAACCTTCTGAGGGCTCCTACAAGTGCAGCAAACCCCCAGCAGAAACACCTCCAGCCAGTCCTCCTTTTGAAATGCAAACATTGCCTTCTACAGCAGAATCTTTTGTACAAGTGGGGAGAGAGAAAAATAAACAGAAAGATGAATCACGACAGAAACATTTCAGGGATGCTTCTCCTGTGCCCCTGGATGCAGCACACCTTCAAGCCAGTCCAAGCCCTGCCACAGCAGAGCACCCTCAGCAGGTTGCCCAGGAGCACAGTGGCCAGGTGGGTTTGGAAGCTCTCCAGAGAAGGAGAGTCCACAACCCTTCTGGGCAGCCTGCTCCAGCACTCCAGCACCCTCACACCAAAGAATTTTTCTCCTTAAGTTCAAGTGAAACCTCCTGGGTTCCAGTTTGTGCCCACTGCCCCTCATCCTAGCACAGCACACCACTGAAAAGAGCCTGGCACCTTCTCCTTGAGACCCACCCTTCAGATATTTCTAAACATTGATCAGATCCCCTCTCAGGCTGCTCTTCTCCAGGCTAAACAGCCCCAGGCCTTTCAGCCTCTCCCCCTGAGAGAGATGCTTCACTCCCTTAATCATTCTTGCAGCCTCTGTTGGACTCTCCCCCAGCAGTTCACTGTCTGTGCTGAACTGGAGATCCCAACTCTCCAGATGTGGTCTCAGTAGATGTCTCCTGAGATGATGTTCATAGCATCAGAGTATCAGTCAGGGTTGGAAGGGACCACAAGCATCATCTAGTTCCAACCCCCCTGCCATGGGCAGGGACACCCCACACTAGATCAGCCTGGCCAGAGCCTTAGCCAGCCTGGGCTTAAACACCTCCAGGGACGGGGCCTCAACCACCTCCCTGCACAACCCATTCCAGGGCTTCTCATGGGGAAGAACTTCCTCCTCACCTCCAGCCTGAATCTCCCCACCTCCAGCTTCATTCCATTCCCCCTAGTCCTATCACTCCCTGATAGTCTGAAAAGTCCCTCCCCAGCCTTCCTGTAGCTCCCTTCAGATACTGGAAGGCCACAATGAGGTCACCTAGAAGCTTTCTCTTCTCCAGACTGAACAGCCCCAACTCCTTCAGTCTGTGCTCACAGGAGAGGTGCTCCAGCCCTCTGCTCATCCTCCTGGCCCTGCTCTGGACACCTTCCAGCACCTCCAGATCCCTCTTGTCATAGGGGCTCCAGAACTGGAGGCAGTACTCCAGGTGGGGTCTCCCCAGAGCTGAGTAGAGGGGGAGAATCCCCTCCCTTGCCCTGCTGGCCACATTTCTCTTGCTGCAGCCCAGGATCTGATTGGCTTTCCGGGCTGCAAGTGCACCCTGAGAGCTCCTGGTGAGCTTCTCCTCCCCCAGCACCCCCAAGTCTCTCTCCTCAGGGCTGCTCTCCAGCCAGTCCCTACCCAGCCTGGATTTGTGCCTGGGATTGCCTCCGCCCAGCTGCAGGACCCTGCCCTTGGTCTTGTTGAAGCTCCTGAGGTTGGCTTGTGCCCACCTCTCCAGCCTGCCCAGGTCCCTCTGGATGGATCCCTTCCCTCCAGTGTGTCTGCTGCACCACACAGCTTGGTGTCATCAGCAAACTTGCTGAGGGTGCACTCAGTGCCACTGTTCACTTATTCTCCCATTTGCAGGAACAGAGCCACTGATAGGGGCAACATCATCGTGCTGCTGTGCAAGGTTTGATGTCTCTTTAAGTGCATCTGGGCCCAAGTCCCCTGGCTTTCAGCTAGAAACGCACAGCTGAGTGACACAGGGAGACCCTGCACCGGAGACAGCGCTCCCCGCAGAGAGACACAGCCTGTTCTGGCCGCACCGGGGAAAGATTTCCCAGTGATGGAAATAGTCTGGAAGAAGGAACAAAACAAGCAGCCCCACAAAGATGTTGGCTTTTTTTGTTTAATCTGACTTGGAATATGCTGAATTGGTTCATTGTTTGCAGAGGAATCTGAGCAGAATTAATGATCTGCAGGCAGGAAGAAGCAGCGTGTTGCAAATGCAGTGGCCAGACATTCTCCAAGATCTGTAATCTAATTTAGCTTGGAGAGTTAATGATTTTAATGATTTGTTGTGATCTCAAAACAACTGTTAGGAGATAAATCTACATCATTAAACCTATTATGGTGCTTTGCTTCATTTAGCAAATGGTGGGTTGGTTGTTGGGGTTTTTTTTTGTTGTTGTTGTTGTTGTCGTTCAGAAGACGCCCACATTTTAAACAAGCAGAGAGGTCAGCTGCTGATGGGAAGGAACAATTTATTCCCAGCTCCCTGGGAGACTGAAATGAAAGGTGTCCTTGGGAAAGAGAGAATTCTTCACAAATGTTATTGACTGCTTGATAAACAGAAAGCTCTGCTTGTGCTGTGATCTGTGGCACCCTGCGCCAGCCAAGACTGCTGCAAGCAGCCACCCAGCTGACGGCTCAGGAGAGCTCGCTTGAAACTCTCTGCATCTTCTCACAGGGCTGACGAGCTCCAGGAGGTTTGAAGCAGTTGGAGAGCAACAGCAAGAGAAAGATGGCAACTTTGGGAAGCCTTTCAGCAGCTGCTTAGCTCTGGATGGGGTGTTTTGCTTCTGCTTTTGGAAAGACAGGGCCAAGTCCCAGAGCACAGCAGGCAATGAACCATCCTCTTGCAGGACATCTCCACGGGGAAAGCAAAGTGCTCCTGACAAAGCCCACATGATCCAGCTGCCATTTCAGAGCCTCTCTTCTGCCCTGCACCTCTCTTGGCAGCCTAACCCAGTTCAGGAAGGAAAAGCTTATGTAAGACTGGTACAAAATTTAGCACCAAAAAAGGTATCACAGAATGGTAGGGATTGGAGTGGACCTCTGGAGAGCATTGAGTCCAACTCTCCTAGAAAAGAAGGTTTGCCTAGAGCAGGTTGCACAGAAACAGGTTCAGGTGGGTTTGGAATCTCTGCAAAGAAGGAGACTCCTCAGCCTCTCTGGAAAGCCTGCTCCAGGGCTCCAGCACCCTCACACCAAAGAAGTTTCTCCTTAAGTTCAAGTGAAACCTCCTGGGTTCTAGTTTGTACCTATTGCCCCCTGTCCTGTCACAGGCTTTTCCAGGCTAAAAGAGCCCCAGTCTCTCAGCCTCCCCTCCAGTCCCCTGCTCTTCTTCATGGTCCTAACATCAAAATGCATTTCTTTCTCTTGAGCCTGACCACTCCATTTGTCCTTCCCTGCTAAGCGTGGTGCACAACCCCTCTGTGCCCACAATCGGACAGCAACCAGTGCCTGCTACCACAGACATGAACTATTTCACTTTGCACCACCTGTTATGCTACTCACACCATCAGGGACAAAGTTTATGATGAAGCAAGCACAAAGAAATGAAGCCTGAGAAGTAATTTCAGCTGCAGAAGGAAGATGGAAGGAGCTTGTTCCCAGTGTCAGCAGCAGGCATCTGGCCACGGCCAGGTCATAGAATCATAGTTTCATAGTTTCAGTCAGGGTTGGAAGGGACCACAAGGATCATCTAGTTCCAACCCCCCTGCCATGGGCAGGGACACCCCACACTAGATCAGGCTGGCCAGAGAATCAATAAGGTTGGAAAAGACCTCAAAGATCATCAAGTCCAACCTGTCACCCAAGAGCTCATGACAACTAAACCATGGCTTCAAGTGCCACATCCAATCCCTTTCTGAACCCCTTCAGGGATGGGGACTCCACTCTGGGCAGCACATTCCAATGGCTAAAAACTCTCTTGGGAAGAACTTTATCCTCACCTCCAGCCTAAACTTCCTGGCACAGCTTGAGACTGTGTCCTCTTGTTCTGGTGCTGCTTGCCTGGGAGAAGAGACCAATCCCCACCTGGCTACAACCTCCCTTCAGGGAGTTGGAGAGAGCAAGAAGGTCTCCCCTGAGCCTCCTCTTCTCCAGGCTAAGCAACCCCAGCTCCCTCAGCCTCTCCTCACAGGGCTGTGCTCCAGGCCCCTCCCCAGCTTGTTGCCCTTCTCTGGACACCTTGCATTCTCTGGTCCCTGTGTATTAAGATGCTGCTGCAGCTCCACTGAAGGGATGGATTTCAACCAGGGTTTCACTGTGTCCTCCCACCACCAGCTTCCTCCAGTCTATTCTATTAAAAGGCCTTTTATGTTCACTGTGAAGAGGAGTAAGGAAGAGCAGGGGAGAGGCGTTTTCTTACGTTTTGTGTTAGTTATTTACACAGCAGAGAGTAAACAATCAACCTCTTTCCCTGCAAGTCTGAGGAGTCTATTAGGATTTAACCACATTTGCCTAAGCTAAATATTTTATGACTTTAAAATATGAAGGGAAAAAAAAAAAAAGAAAAGAGAAAAGCCCCAAACAATCCTGTAAACAGCAAAGCCTGACTGTTCTCTTGCACAGCTCCTTCTTAATCCCTGGGCAGGGAGGAACAGTTCAGCTCTTCAGATGTCATTCAGAAATCACTGCCACGGCTCCGAGGCTTCCAGCCTGCCCAGCACGTCTGCCTGCCACAAAGCAAACAGGAGAGCCGTGGAGGCAGAGGAATGGCTTTGTTTGTTGTGGAAGTTAAGCACCCACCGGGCTCTGAGCTCTGTCCTTGGAGCCTTCTAATCCCCCATGCTGCACGGACAGCACAGACTTGTCACTTTAATAACCCAGAGTAAATAAAACCCAAAGAGAATTCCTTTTGGTTGTGTTTATTTGGGGGGGAAAGCTTCATTCTTCAGCTCTGAAACTGAGGAATGTATTTTATCACCCACTGTGACATCTCCAAATGCAGCAACTGAACTTCACTGGAAAAGAAAATCACGTTCTGCCCTTCCACATCATTTCCATCCCTGGAGATTCCTGTTTCTTACCAAAGGGAAAAGACAGGAAGCTCTGGAGCTGCATGGTCTGCCCTGAACCTCTGCAGCTACACACAGGTTGGGCTTACACACCCCTTAAAAACACTGTGAAGTGTTGGCCATCACCACCACCCTGATGGCAAACTGCTGTCTGACACTGTCTGACACTAGCTAAGCTCTAACACAGGGTCTACATTGGTTCCTGATTTACACTCATTCATCAACCACATCACTCACATCAATAAATTCCCAGCTCTAATGTGACCAAATCACAACGTGGAATTGTTTGCTAAGTTGTTTGTAGTGACCCAATGACCCAAAGGAAGTCTCAGGCTGCGCCAGGGCAGGTTTAGACTGGATCTTAGGAAGAAGTTCTATACCGAGAGAGTGATTGCTCACTGGAATCGGCTGCCCGGGGAGGTGGTGGAGTCACCTTCATTGGAGGTGTTCAAGAAGAGGCTTGATGGGGTGCTTGGTGCCATGTTTAGTTGTTTAGGTGGGTTGTATTGCATGGATTGGATTGGATTGGATTGGATTGGATTGGATTGTATTGTATTGTATTTAGGTGGGTTGGATTGGTTGATAGGTTGGACGCGATGATCTTGAAGGTCTCTTCCAACCTGGTGTAGTGTATGTATTGTATTGTATTGTATTACAAGATTCTCACTGCTCCTACCCCTCAGGCCACTGCAAACTCTGTTACAGCATCATCCCCTGGAGAGGTCGGACCAGATGATCTCCCCTACAACCTGGCATCTGTGATGGCCCAAGAGGGTCCAGCCCCAGTTCCACTGCAGGTGTGAGAGCTGCACCCAGAGCACGAAGTGGCCTGCAACTCCAGCTTGGCGTTCCGTATTTTAAGAGGAAAACTGGGCAGCTCATAAGCTGGGCATCTCTGTGCTGTACTGGGGAGGGGAAGCAAATCAATTACCCTCCCAAGGGAACAGAACAGTTCAAACCTAAGTGGGGAGAACATTATTATGCTAGGAGGACTTTTTTTTCGTTCTCATTTGAAGCTTAGCTGAAAGTTCAAGGTCGTTTTGTTGTTTCCGAACCTGTTCAGCCTTTACTCGGCACTGAGTCATTAGAGCTGACTCCGTGTGAGCATTTTGGTACAGAAAACATCTGGTGGTGTGCTCTGAGTCAACAGCTACAGCTGATAATGTGATGGCTTCATGATTGTGTCTGCCCAGGAGAACCACTGCAGAAGATGCAGGGCTCTGTTTCGTGGGGGGGGTTGCTCGTCTGCTTTCACTTCTCCCTGTCTGCACCAAGACCCTTCCCTCCTCTCCATTCATCATTTTGACCACTATTCTCCTGCCAACTGTTGCAGCCCTGCCTGGCTCTGCTGTGATATTTGGAAAGTACCCTCCAGGTAGAACAAATGTTGGTTTATTTGCTGGGTGGAAATTTGTTAAATAAATCATAGCTTCAGCGTGGCAGAGGAAATTAGCAATAAGCCATGCCTGGAAGGTTAGACATATTGTACTTCAAAACAAGCAGGAGGCCACTTTGCAATTCAAAGGAGATACATTGGGAAATGGGAAGTCACATCTGTTAATCATTTTTCCCAGCACCCAAAAGGTTGTCAGCTGGGGGCCCAGCAGAGCCCTGCACTGACACTGAAAGCCCCTTTCAAATCAGCTTCAGCGGCTCCTCTGCCCAGATGCAGCTGCCAGAAGAAGAGCTTGGAGCCTGTTCCTGGGAAGCTCTGATGGCAGTGGCTCAAGAGCAGGGCTGGGGGCTCGGTGCTGCTGCAGATTTGTGGTACTGCTGCCTTACACTTTCTATTTTCCAACGCTGCAGGGTGTTCCTGGGCTGGAAGGTTGACATTTAGCAGGGGCTAGGGCCTGGGGTGCTCTTTATTTGACGATTATGAGTTTCCCTTCCAATAGAACAGGCATAAAGAGTGCTGCTGAAAGCTTCCTTCCATGTGACAGCTGATGAATTGAAATAATGGGGTTCAGCACTGCTGAGGCTTCCAAACACTTTTACAATTATTATAACCTTTACAAAGCCTTTGTGTGCCTCTTCCTGATCATTTTATCTACCTGGGAATATTTCAAGCAAGCATTTGGAAAGGACACTCACAGCCTCCCCACATCTTTTTTGCTGCCTCCTGAATCGCCGTGGGGATCAAATGTTCTTTCCCAAGATAACAGCCAGGATAGGTTGAATTTACAATAGAATGGAATGGAATGGAATGGAATGGAATGGAATGGAATAGAATAGAATAGAATAGAATAGAATAGAATAGAATAGAATAGAATAGAATAGAATAGAATAGAATAGAATAGACCAGGTTGGAAGAGACCTTCAAGATCATCACATCCAACCCATCAACCAATCAAACTCACCTAAAACAACTAACCCATGGCACCAAGCATCCCATCATGTCTCCTCCTGAACACCTCCAATGTGGGCCAGGCAATGGATTTGCTTTTTCTCATCTACAGGGACTGATGGAATCAGAATGATTTCAGCTTCTCAGCTTTTATTTTGGGAAGGAAAAGAGTTTAACGACTTCATTTGAAAACAGAGTTCAAGGAGGACAGGGAACTGCTTGAAAGGATACAGCAGAGGGCTACAAAGATGGTGAGGGGACTGAAACATCTCTCTGATGAAGACAGGCTGAGGAACCTGGAGCTTTTCAGCCTGGAGAAGAGAAGACTGAGGGGGGATCTGATCAATACTTAAAGGATGGGTGTCAGGAGGATGGGGCCAAGCTTCTTTCAGTGGTGCCCAGCGACAGGACAAGGGGTAATTGGCACAAACTTGAACCAGGGAAGTTCCATCTAAACATGAGGAAGAGCTTCTTTACTTTGAGGCTGATGGAACCCTGGAGCAGACTGTCCAGAGAGGTGGTGGAGTCTCCATGACTGGAGTCATTCAAAACCTGCCTGGATGCCGTCCTTGGCAACCTGCTCTGGGTGACCCTGCTCTGGCAGCAAGGTTGGACTTGATGATCTCACCTCGAGTACTGTGTCCAGTTCTGGGCCCCTCAGTTTAGGAAGGAGGTTGACTTGCTGGAACATGTCCAGAGAAGGGCAACAAAGTTGGTGAGGGGCTTGGAACACAAGCCCTATGAGGAGAGATTAAGGGAGCTGGGGTTGCTTAGCCTGGAGAAGAGGAGACTCAGGGGTGACCTTATTGCTCTCTACAACTACCTTAAGGGAGGTTGTAGACAGGCAGGGGTTGGTCTCTTCTCCCAGGCAAGCAGCACCAGAACATGAGGACACAGTCTCAAGCTGCACCAGGGGAGGTTTAGGCTGGAGGTGAGGAGGAAGTTCTACACAGAGAGAGTGATTGCCCATTGGAATGTGCTGCCCAGGGAGGTGGTGGAGTCACCATCATTGGAGGTGTTTAGGAGGAGACTTGATGGGGTACTTGGTGCTATGGTTTGCTTGATTAGGTGGTGTTGGGTGATAGGTTGGATGCGATGATCTCGAAGGTCTCTTCCAACCTGGTCTGGTCTATTCTATTCTATTCTATTCTATTCTATTCTATTCTATTCTATTCTATTCTATTCTATCCTATTCTATTCTATCTCCAGAGGTCCCTTCCAACCCCTCCCATTCTGTGACTCTGGGAGCTCACCCAGCCACCCAGCTATCTGAATTTACTTTCTGCTTTTTAACTCCCCCGCTCCTTCTACCTCTGCAGAGCTTCCAAAACATCTCTGGAGGAGGATTTCCACCGCTCACAACACATCTGCCCATAAAACCCTGTCTGCTCAGCCTTCATGCAGTGCTTACACAGGGCTCTGTCCCTCCTCCTGCAGCCCAAGGGCTCTTGCTCAGATAAGAGCTCGCAGCTATCATCATTTTTTCTCCCACCCTTAAACTATCCAGAGATGAGAAAAAAAAAAACAGCAAAATTGGGAGGGGGGAAGAAAAAAAGGTGAAAGCAAGGCCAAGGAAAGTTCAGATAAAGCAGAAGTGATGCTCATTGCTGCAGGGCAGTTCAAGCCCAACTACAATGCACTTTAGATAAACAAGGATTAATTATCTCTCTGTTGGTCTGTGGGGCAACAGATAGCAGGGATAATTGCATTATTTGGCAATTATGATGTTCTGAGTGCTTAACCAAGATGGAGGAGGGAGGTAGGAGTTCTTCTTTGTCTTCCCCCAACCCCCTCTTCTTTTCTAATCTTGCAAAATCATTTCATGTTCAGAAGACTCTTGCTTTCCTGTCTCAGGCTGTGCAAACTGTGGCAGTGCATGTTTCCCTCTTTGTTTTATTTGCCCGTCGGGCCGTTGGCTTATTGGAATTGAAGGCAGAAGTGGTTTTGCTCTCACAAGCAGCACTGGGTTTCTAATAAATATGTAAATAATATATCTCTGAGCTGTTGCCTTTGGCATTTGTTCATACATTATCCTCTGCAGTAGTTAGGGCTGCTGTGAACACACGCTTGTTTTAGTTGGGAAGGAATAATCCGTGCTCCAAACAGAGCCCCGGGATGGCATCGCCCTGCCCGCGGTCGCGGCTGCTTTGCCCTCACTGTGCTGCCAGCTGCCTGCAGAAGGTGCCACTTAAGAGAGATTAGGAGAGAAAAGAGAAGTTGGAGAAGAGCAGAGGTCAAACCTGGCCCAGCCACACCACTGGCAGCACATGCAGGGAGGGTCAGTACTGAGCCCTGCCTCACTCCTGTCCTTGAGAAATCCTTCTCAGGCCAGCAGGAAAAACTGATGGGCCTGCGAGGGAGTGGTGCTGCCACAGGGGGAAGGGGATTTAAACAAGTCCTGCACTGAGCTCTGTCTGAATAGCACTGAATCTGCACTGAATTGTATCACCCCTTGGAGGAACTAAAGGATGAGTTCTGGGCTCCCCATTCAAAACAGGACAGGGAAGTGATTGAGAGGGTATAGCAAAGTGCTACAGAGAACATTTCTCTTATGAAGAAAGGCTGAGGAACATTTTAGCCTGGAGAAGAGAAGATTGAGAGGCAAAGATTGAGATTGCAAATAAATATCTAAAGGGTGGAGGTCATGAGGATGGGGCTGGGCTCCTCTCAGCCATGCCCAGTGACAGGATAAGGAGCAGTGAGTACAAAGTGGAAGCCAGGAGACTTCACTTGAACCCAAGGAGAAAATTCTTTGGTATGAGGGTGCTAGAGCCCTGGGGCAGGCTGTCAGGGAGGTTGTGGAGTCATCTCCTGAAGAGACTTTCAAGACCCAACCAGATGTGTTCCTGAGTGTCCTGCTCTAAGTGATGCTGCTTTTTGATGATCTACAGAGGTCCCTTCCAGCCCCTACCATGTGGTGATCACATACTCTGCCCTCTGCAATACCTGCAGCCACCTAAATCCATAACCCATTTGGGGCTTCCAAGTTTTGCTGCCAGGGAGTCCTGGTGGGTGCGGGCAATAGGGAGCAGGAAGGAGCTCAGCAGAGCCAAACTGAAAGAGGGACAGGGGATGAGGAAAACGAGCAGCAGGGTCCTGGGGAAGAAGGAGGTCTTTCAGGGCATGATGTCACCTGGGGGTAAATGAGAGGCCCAGAGATTAAAGCCCTGCCATGCAGAAACTGTAGCCACAGGAAGGGAAGGAGAGAATCACTGGTAAGCACAAGTGCAAGCGCTCAAGCAAACTCCTCACGGCACCTTCCCCCCGGGGACCGACTTCAGAAGCTGATGTAAAAAGCAAAGTCCCTAAGCATGAGATGTCCTGCCCAGGGGAGCTCAGTCAGCTCCTGCCTTGGAGGCCCCTTTCTATTTCTATCTAGCTCCAAGGAGGAGAAAAGTCTCCTCTGGCTCCTGGCACAAGACCTCTGCAAGGGGGGACAGGAGAGAGGGGAAGGCTCAGGGGACTGTCACTGCTGTGCATGTCCTTGTAGAGACAGGACCTTGAGGGAGCTGCTGCATTTCAGCTCAGCCTCTGTAACTGAAGTTCAAGCACAAACCCCCAGCAGCTGAACTCTGCCTGTGCTGAACTGCAGCAGTTTGGTCAAGTTCTTCTCCAGTTTTCTACCTCTTCTTTTTTTTCCTCCTTTTCTCTTTGCTGCCTTCACCTCTCAAAATGAGAAGCCAAGAAGGGTAGGCTGTGGCCTCCCTGAGGTTTGGAAATCTGTGTCCTTAGAAAGCTCCTACCCTGGCTGCATGCTCATGGCTGGTTTCTCTTTACTTTCGCTGCCAGACCAGAGGGGCCCCAAGTTTGTTCCTTTCCCACCTTCACTTTCCAGGATGGAAAAATCCTTTGAGCTAACCAGGGGAAGCTGAGCAACACACAGGGATCTGCAGGCATAAATAGACCCTTAATTGCTTTCCTGGGCTGAGGCTTAAAGAGATAAGACAAAGAAGATGGAGAAAAGAAACTTATTTATTTGGGGGAGACCAGAAGGTTATGAATTGCAATTAACCAAGGAGATAATGAATCTTTTAGCTCACAAAGTGCAGCAGATCCACAGGTACTTGGGACATAATGCAATGCCACTTTCACATCTAACGGTAGAAGAATGTTTTGTGCTTCTGGTGCTTTATCAACAAAATGCCCTGCTGCAGCTCCTTGGCCTTTGGAGATTATTTTCTCAGGGAAGCTGTCATCACTCAGCTGATTAATTACTCTAATAATCATAATTCCCCCCCCTCCCCCCCTAATAACCCCCCCCTCTTCCCATTCATTAACTACATTGCAGGTAGGTGACAGTGGTAATTACACTCTGGAAGTACTTCTGAATTATCTTTTCTAATCCAGCTTGTGCTGACATTTTGGAGAGAAAAACACATTTTGTCTTTCTTTCATGAGTGGGTTAACATTTGAATATGCAAACAGTGTCAAAGCCTGCCCCAAGGATGTTTTCCTGAACTATGATTTATGAGGTTTGGCTATTGTATTTGCCATCATAGCCCTAGAAAGGTCATTAGACAAAGAGGCTTTCCCTGCAGGGGTCCTTTGCCATCTTTATCTTCTGATATTTTAATATTTCTATTTTCCTTTCTTTTTTTTTTTTTCCACATGAACATCAAGCAGGAAGATGTGCTGTGAGCTCTCCCATATGCCTCTGCTGTTTATTATTTATTTATGCAGGAGTGTAAAAGTGCAACGCTCCAGGCAGAGAAATCCACAAACACAGCCGCTGGGAGCCTCGCGCGACGCACACAGCGCCCGAACCGCCCAGGTTGGGAAAGCCCTCCTGGGTCACCCAGTCCAAGGGTCTCTTCTCCCAGGCAGGCAACACCAGAACAAGAGGACACAGTCTCAGGCTGCGCCAGGGGAGGTTTTGACTGGATGTTAGGAGGAAGTTCTATCCAGAGAGAGTGGTTGCCCATTGGAATGGGCTGCCCGGAGAGGTGGTGGAGTCACCATGATTGGAGGTATTCAGGAGGAGACTTGATGGGGTGCTTGGTGCCATGATCTAGTTGTTTAGGTGGGTTGGATTGGTTGATGGGTTGGACACGATGATCTTGAAGGTCTCTTCCAACCTGGATTTATTGTATTGTATTGTAACACTACCATGGCCACTAAACCACGTCCCAAAGTGCCATGGGCACACAGTTTTTGGAACCCCTCCAGGGATGGTGACTCCAGCACCTCCCTGGGCAGCCTATTCCAATCCCTGACCACTCTTCCAGTGAAGAAATTTCTCCTAATAGCCAACTTAAACTTCCCCTGGCACAATTTCAGGCCATTTCCTGTTATTCCATCACCTTATACTAGGGAGAAGAGGGCAACCCCCACCTCACTGCAACCTCCTTTCAGGGAGGTGTAGATAGTCAGAAATCCTCCCCTCAGCCTCTTCTTCTCCAGGCTGAACACCCCCAGTTCCCTCAGCTGCTCCTCACCACCCCTATTCTCCAGACATCAGCTTTGCTGCCCTTCTCTGGACCCACTCCAGCACCTCAATGTCCTTCTTGTAGTAAGGGAATAGAGATAGACAGGTAGATAGATGAGCAGGTAAACAGGTAGGGAGGGAGGGAGAGAGAGCTAGAGAGAGATGGATGTCTACGGGTACAGAGTGTACACAATCTTCTTAGTCAGGGCAAACTATGGCTTGAATCAATCTTGTCTCACCTATTAAGAAGGAAGAATTAGCTTTGTGTATGTATTAGTACATCTAGAAGTGTTTCCACAGCACATGCATGTGCAGGAGATCTTAGCTCCAGACACCCTTAGCATCCACAGCTTGCTACGTGAGGTAGCTCTGAGAGCAAGCATGGGAATGAGCACTTCCCAGGAATGGTTGCACCTGGTTATTTCCCCCAACATACAGGATCCAGACCCCTGAGTCAGCTGGAAACACCTCAATTTTAAACCCAAAGAACTAACTGAAAAGAAGACTAGATGTGAGTGGGGTTGGGGGCAGTGCTCCTACACCCAACCCTTCCAGGCACTTTTTCTTTTCCCCAGCTAATCTTCCTTTTCCAGTGGATCAGTAACCTCTAACAAAAGATCTGTCCCTTTGAATCATGCTCTTCCCTCCTCATTCCACCCTCCCTACGCACACAACCACGTTTTGTTTGCTGATCCCATCACAGAAGCCTCAGGGCTTTAGAAAAGTCTTTTTCAGCATCATTATATACATCTCTTCAACCTTTCTTGCCTCTTTCCTTTTCACTGCCATTCACCATTATGGAGCTCCAGTGCACTGCAAATTGGATGTGACAACACTGCTCTAGATGTGTTTACACACAGACATCAAAAATAACGTTGGGAGAGTATTTTTATCTCTAATCTTCCAGGTTTTCTTAATGCTAATGAAGAACTCCCTGGTTTGCACACTGCTTCCTCTAACTGCCTCCTTAAGCTGACTTTCTTCAGGGTGTGATCAGAGGAGGTGACAAACACAAATCACAGGAGGTTACAAAGATTTGGCCTGGCAGCTCCTTTGCTGCAAATGGCTGCAAAGCTCTGCTGGCTGCAGGTTGCTTGATGCCCACCCCTGGTTTGTGTTTGTCCAGCCTGTCAGGTAAATCTTCCCACAGCAAAATCTGCTGCCCGGAAAAAGTCTTTGTTTTCCTTCCTGCTACCCTTTGATGCTGATTGTTCAGTTCAGGACTCACTTTGCTTGCTTTGTTCCGACATGCTTTGGTTCCACTGGAGTCAATTATACCTTTCCCACTGAGGCCAAAGGAGCCCTTTGTACACCAAATGTAGGCCAAATCAAGTTTACCTTTGGGTAAAGCCCAAATATGGAGCAGACACAACACAGGCTTGAATTCCAACTTTGGTGGCACCCTCTGTGTGATCACACTTCAAAGCCTGGGTGGATGAGACTTTGCACAACCTAGGTGGTGTCCCTGCTCACGGCAGGGGCTTGGAACTGGATGACCTTTAAGGTCCCTTCCAACCCAAACCATTCTGTGAATCTTGTTTCATAAGCACTGTCCTTTTATCCTGAAAGCCAAGGCTGGGATGTTATTTAGGGTCAGACCTCTGGAAATGGAGGGGATGAATACCAGAATAATTCAATACACAGATGATAGGTGATGTAATAAGCACATCACAGTCAGTGAAAAACACCACAAAGGATCTAAAAAATCAGCTGTAAAATGAGAACTGCATCTGAAGGCAACAAAAACCCAGGTGCTGTTAGAAACATGGAATTGTTTCACTTGGAAAAGACCTCTAAGATCATCAAGTCCAACCATCAACCTAAGACCACCATGGCCACTAAATCATGCCCCCAAGTGCCATGTCCATGCCCTTCTGCTTCTTTATCTCTGTTCTTCTACCCCAAAGTCCTCTGTAACCTTGAGGCAGCTCTCCAAGATTCTTTGCCATATTTAGAAAAGAAACAGAAAAGGCCTTGGGAAGCACACTGGTGATGTGCTGCTCCTCTCCCTGCTAAGCTGCACTGACAGAGGAAGCAAGGTCCATAATTAGCAGGATGAGCCACCACACTGAGATGGGCATCAGCAGGATGTGGTAGCTCAGGGCCATGCCCCTTGGAGATCTGTGCCCTTCATGCCCTCCTCTTCCTTGACAGGCTGCCAGCAGACAGAGCTGCTCACATCACATAACACACAATGAGGACATGTGGTGAAGCCCTGCAAGTGCTGCACAGAGCTGACTGCCTGGGCACACAGAGACTGTTTGGTGTCTGTGTCTCAGTGGCAAAAATATGGGGGATTGAAAACTTCTTACAGGGAATTTGAGTTGAGAAAGAAAGCAGGCAGCAAACCAGCATGCTGGAGATTTGTATCACTGGTAGGGGACAACAGAGACTGGGGGCACAACTGGACATTAGGAAAAGGTTCTTTGGGCATTAAGAGGAAGTTCTTTGCTCTGAGGGTGGTGGAACACTGGCAACAGGCTGGCCAGGGAGGTGGTGGAGGCCCCATTCCTGAAGATATTCAAGGACAGGCTTCATGGGGCTCTGAGCAACCCGATCTAGTAGGGGATGTCTCTGTTGACTGCAGAGGCTTGGACTAGGTGACATTCAAAGGTCCTTTTCAACCCAGTGCATTCTATAATTCCATGGATTCCAGTCTCCCTCCCTGTGTAACACACATGAGGTCATATCTTATGTCTGTGCCAGTGAGGAGACAGCAGGTATCTCCTTGCAAACTATCTGCTCAGGTACCAGTTACCCTCAGCAGAGGGAAGGGGAAAGGCAACTGGAAACTTCCCACCACGTGGGGGGCAAGAGGAGAGCTGGCTGAGTCAGAGCTGGTGAGCAGAAGTTGGTGCTTTAGAAGCACACCAGTAATATCTGAGATTTTGGTCTCCTTGTGGGCAGCACCCAGGGACTCAGGAGACCCAAAGAAGGAATTTCCTGCACCCCTCTGGGTGCTTTGCACATCAGGAGAACCACGTCCTGCTGAGGCAGACAGACTCACAGTGTCAGGCAGAGCAAACATTTCCTTTCTGGTGCAAAAATATGTTGTTCCTGTTTGGTTTCCACCACTAACTTGCTCTCTGGTGCCTGGACCTGTCCATCTGCCACATTTCCCCACCTCACTGAGGAGGGTGCAGTATAAAACACAGTCCCCAAACAGCCCAATCCAGTCAGTGCCTGAAAACATCCAGCAACCACCACTCACCGAGCTCTGAAGCTCGGAGAAACAACTGGGGCTGGGGGAGAGCAGAAATGCAGATTATCTCCTGTCAGGGTACCTAGTTAGGCTTGGTGCTCCAAAATGCTCTCTGCTTCCCAGTGCAGCAGGAGCACCTTGTTATCCTCCTGGCTCACTCCTCGCTGTGTGCCAAGGCTCTTCCACACCGACAGATGGAGAGCGCTGGCACGGGAGACAACCATGGCTGTGCATTAATTATGGCAAGGGCAGGATTCCCAGGTGAGAGCCTTACAGCATCTCTCTAGATGGAGTTTGCTAGCCCAAGGCTAGAAGCATTTGCCATCAGTAACCCTGCTCTGGACTAGATTAACTCTTCCTCTGCCAGTTATGTGTGCTTGCACCCCACAAGGCCTTTTGCATCCCGGGCTGCATCAAAAGAAGTGTGGCCAGCAGGACAAGAGAGGCGATTCTGCCTTGCTGCTCTACTCTGGTGAGACCTCACCTGGATTGCTGTGTCCACCTCTGGGGCCCTCAGCACAAGACATGAACCTGATGGAGAGGGTCCAGAGAAGGCCACTAAGACAGTCAGAGGGCTGAAGAACCTCTGCTGTGAGGACAGGCTGAAAGAGTTGGGGTTGTTCAGCCCGGAGAAGAGAAGGCTCCAGGGAGACCGTAGAGCTGCTCTGAGCGACCTGATCTAGCTGGGGATGTCCCTGCTGACTGCAGCGGGTTGGACAAGATGACCTTTAAAGGCCCCTTCCAACCCAATGCATTCTATCATTCCTTTTCACTCAGAGCTCTGTGACTACATCCCATGAAGCGTCTGACGGTGACAATCAACATCTCATCTTCGGTTCCTATAACCAGAGCTGAGCACTCTGCAGGCTGCCAAGGCCTTGTGTGCACAAACCCTTGCTGGTTTTTCCTAACCACTCATTAGGATAATAAAAGCTCTTACCTCTGCCTACAAACCTGCTCTCCTCCTGCACCAATCATATCAATCAGACCGTGGAAGGATTGCTGTGTGTGCTTACCTCTAGGCATGGAAGAGTCCCATTAGCATTAATAATGAGGATCGCTGGGTGGTTCTCTCTGAGCCAGTGTCAGAGGCAAAGCAGAGAGGCACTTCCCCCTACTCAGAATAAGGCAGTTCCCACATTTCCATCTCTCACTACAGTTATTAAAGGGCACAGTAAATAGCAGAAAGAGCAGTTGGAATACATTGGGAAGAGCTTCCTCTCCCTGCTGATGAGGAGGAGGAGGGTCATGTGCAGCCACTGGAACATGAACAACCCCATTTGGTTCTGTGCTTGCACAGAGCTCAGGACCAGAGGCCACCTACAAGCTGCTGTCAGTTGCTGATCTGGGCAGTGCTCCATCCAGCACACAAAATATTTCTCTCCACATTTTTCTGTCTGTGGATTTATTGCTAAATCTTTAGTTTTGGCACTGGCCACAGCAGTTACTGCTCTGACCTCCCTCCTTTGGGCTGGCTCAGAGCTGGAGCATCCCTCTCCCCTCGCAAGCCGTAAGCCCAGTGAACAGTGAGGACGAGTGGGTGCAGGAGAGCAGTAGGACCACTGGAGCACCACCAGAAACCTGTTTCCTCCTGGATGAGCACCAGAAAGACCTCAGATGCCATGAGGCACATCCCAAAGCATAGGCTGAACATTTGCTGCAGGATGTTTTGTACATACAGGGAATTATTGCACAACTTCCCCACAGGATGCTGGTGATGGAGAGGATAAGACCAGGCCATGACCTACACAAAGACCAGCAGGTGGTTTGCTGATATTTAGGGTAGGAGAGACCACCACCACCACACCACCCTCCCAGCCTACTTGATAAATGTGCATTTCTCTCACTAATAAAAGGTTATTGTAAGAACTCAAACAAAAATGTATTTGTGTTTAACAATTAAATATAATTGGCAAGTGCTAATGGCCCTGTGATCACAAAACTGGGGGGAGGGAGGGGGGAGGGAGGTGGTGTTGGAGAAAGCAAAGAGGAAGATACCAGTTTGAAGGGATTTTATCTAATTTCATTTTAATTAGATCCTTTTTCTAACTGAGTTTCTAATTTTTCAATTAGCAATTAGCAGCTGCAACTCATTCTGAGCGTCACGAGGTGCCAGAGACACTAATTACACCACAGGAGTAGGAGGCTGAAAATGAGAAATAAAATTATCCATGAATGTTATTAGAAGAAAGGAATGATTACATTCCATAATAATATACTGATGTGAGCCTAATTAGATTGAAGGATTGGGGGGAAAAAAACCAGGAGATTTGGAAATGGATTAGGTTTGGAAGCCTATAGGTCACCTTTCTGCCATTTATAATGATTAGGCTATTGCTTGAGGGGAAGAAAAGCCAATTTGGGAGTGATGTTGTGTCACCTAGCAGTGCAGAGAAGGGACAAGACCTTGCTGGAGATCCCCAGATCATCAGGAGCATCAAACTGTATCACAGAAACATAGAAGTGTTTCAGTTGGAACAAGACCTCTAAGATGATCTTGAAGGTCTCTTTCAACCTGGTGCATTGTATTGTATTACTGTATAAATGATAGATCTTAGATCTAAGATCATAGATCTTAGTGGTGAGACACTGGAACAGGCTGTCCAGGGAGGTTGTGGATGTCCCCTCCTTGAAGTATACAAGGCCAGGTTGGATGAGGCCTTGAGCAACCTGGGCTGGTGGGAGGTGTCCTTGCCCATGGTAGGAGGATTGGAACAGGATGATCTTCAAGGTCTGTTCCAACCTAAACCACTCCATGAGTCACTGAGTCCAACCATCAGCCTAAGACTACCACGGCCCCCAGTATCCTGAGGCAACCTTGGGCAGCAGGGGAGGTTGTGCTAAGCTTCAAAAATTACCTTGGAGTAAATGAAAGCAAAGTGACAGCAAATGGCTGAGGAGTTGGGTTAGAGCTGGTGAAAACTGTCAGTAATGGACTGGAGCAGAGGGAAAATGTTTCAGGGGGAAGAAAGAGAGGAAAGAGGGAACAGAGAAATGAAGGAGAGGAAGAGAGAGAGAAAGGGGAGGAGGGAAAGAAGGAGAGGAAGCCATCACCTGTCTATTCAAGACCAGGTATGTCACATCTTGTCATTAAGGTCTCTCAGCCCTGCCCTGCTACATGCATTGTTTGGAGACAACAGAGGATCAAGGCTATCACACCACTAAACCACGTCCCCAAGTGTCATGTCCACACCTCCCTTGAACACCTTCCAGGAACAGTGACTCCACCACCTCCCTGTGCAGCCTGTTCTGATTCCTGACCACTCTTCCCCTCTGCACCTTTACTCTGCCATCTCTAAGAGGGCAGCTTACAACCATGTTTTGACAACGTTTTATGATGCACAGCTGAAAGGAAATCCAAAGGTTTGCTTCTTGTCATATTTTACAAGAAGGTCCTCAACTTGCCTGCTAGCAAACCTCTACCCAGGCCCTGAACTTCAGTCAGGGAAAAAAGCAGGAAGCAGTGTCTGGGGGAGAAAGATTTCTGATCAAGCCAATGGAGCAGCGCAGGGGACCCCATGGAAACCTAGGAAGAGCCACTGCAGAGTGAGAGAGGGAAGGCTGCACTGAGTGCATTTATTTCCACTTTTCAAACACACCAATTTTTCTTGGGGAATCAATAATCTCTTACATTTGATTTAATAAATGGGAGCAACCTCTCTCCTGCTCCTGTGTGCACAACCTGCAGTTTGGAATCACTTCAAGAACCCCCCCCCCCCCCAGTAAAAAATGATTACCTCCAAATGTGGCTCTCAGGAAAATTTATGAGCTCCCATTCATCCCACTCCCCTATTTGTCTTTATATCTCTCACCATATTTCCCACTAATTATATTCCTCTTCATAATCTCTGCTCCCCAGTTAAGGGATGTAATTGATAGCTTCTGAAAATCATTCATTCCAAAATGGACCAGAAGTGTTTTGTCACACTACTGCCCCCCATCTAGTTCTGCTTTCCCTCCCAGCCTCTCCAGTCCTGGTGCTAAGATCCTTCCCAGCTCACAGAAGGTCCAGTACTGATGAAAAGAGAAGGCTGAGAGGGGATCTTACTAATGCTTAGAAATATCTGAAAGGTGAATGCCAGTAAGAAGGGGTCAGGCTCTTTCCAGTGGTGTCCTGTGACAGGACAAGGGGCAACAGGCACAAACTGGAACCCAGGAGGTTTCCCTTGAGCTTAAGGAAAAACTTCTTTGGCTCTGAGGGTTTGGGAGCCCTGGAGCAGGCTGCCCAGAGAGGTTGTGGAGTCTTCTTCTCTGGAGAGCTTTCAAACACTCCTGGATCTTGTGATCCTGGGCAAGATGCTGTGGGTGCCTTGCTTTAGCAGGGGCTTGGACTGGAGGATCTCCAGAAATCCCTTCCAAGCCTCACCATGCTGGGATTCTGTGGTGACCACATGCTGTGCACTACCTGCAGCCACCTAAATCCACACCCCACTGGGGGGCTCCATGCTATGATTCTATGTTATAATAAGAGAGGTCAAAATCTAGTGAATTAAACCTCAATTCTTCCCCATTACAGACAGCAAACCATCACTAAAGGATACACTCTGGGACGAGGTGATTGCTAGAGGGAGCCAGCCCAAGGTGCTGTGCAGCAGCTCTCTACCTTCCCTTTCAACCTCACCACTAGTTCTGTGGGAGGACTCCCTGCCAGGGTGAAAGATTAGTGCAGAATGACAACAGAGGTCGGGGAAAAAGGCAAAACCTCCCTTCATTTACAATTCAGCTGCTGTAGCATATGGTCCTCTTGAGCTGGAAATTGTCTTTGCAAGCCGCTCTGCCTTGCTGTGGCGTGACACGAGGCTTTGGTGATTTAGGGGCAGTGGGGTGCAGCCTTGAATAAATAAAGCAGACATTTATTGCAGGGGAAAGGAGGGAGAGAGACAACAAAGGTAAATAAGGAAGCCTGGAGAAGTCAGGGCTTTCAATTCTGCTAAGCAATCTGGAGCTAGCACGTCTGGAGAGCGAAATGGAGAATGAGGAGAGACTCCCAACCTGTCTGCATCACCAGCTGCACCACGCTCCTCCTCACCCCGACCCTGCTCTGACCTGCATGGTCCTGCTGCCACACCTGCAATGCTCAACTTGTTCTGCTACTTCCAAACCCCATCTTGCTATTCCTTATCTCCCTTTTGCTGCTACCATGCTTCCAGACCCCATCTTGTCATTCCCTAACTCCCTTTTGTTGCTACCACACTGCTTTACCACAAAGCTATCAAAGGGCAGGACGAGGGAGGACAGCTTGAGGTGATGTATGGTGATGATGAGCTCTTGCTGAGCTCACAGAGTTTTCACTTTCTTCCCAAGGTGAAGTTTCACTGCAAACCTTGAGCCTGCAGTCAGCAGTGCTGTGGGGCTCACACTTGTGCCCACCACAGTGATTTCCTAACAGTCTGCTCAAGAAAAGCCATCAGACCAATGCTGCCCACTAGCAATGGTCCAAAAGGATGGTCCAGATGCTCCCACCCACCAGACAGAGCTTCACCAGCCCTTCCACAGGACCACCAGACAGAGCTTCACCAGCCCTCCCACATGGCCACAAGACAGAGCTTCACCAGCCCTCCCACATGGCCACCAGACAGAGCTTCACCAGGCCTCCCACACAACGAGTCTCAAAAGCTCTGCTCACCCTGATGCCCAGCAAGTCTGTTCCACAGTTTCTTGGGCAGTGCCATCATCACAGAACCAGCCTATAACTCATCTTGCAGTCCAAGGCTGCTGTGCAGCTCTGGCCCATCATCTCCTGCCAGAAAACTGCTGCATCTACCCAGCTTAAGGGGAATCAGAGAAGGGGATGTAGTGCTCTGAAACACTCTGCTCCTGTTCGTGGCTGCAGAGGCAATATTTCCAAGAGCACCACAATCACTTTGAAAGCCCAAGTCCTCAGAAGAAGTCCATCAATCACCTCAGGCACTTGGAACATGCATTTTATTTCACAGTCATTTCAGACTTCTTTGTTTTTTCCTAAAGGCAGAAATTCCAGCTGATACAGAACAAGGCTATTTCTTCCCCTGCTGAGACTTTATTCCCCTACCATTCGATGCTGACGATTCAACCAAGGTCTTGTGGCCATCAGAACCTCCTGCCCCAGTTATCATTCCATTTTACTGCTTGAAAAGCTTGTGGGCTTTGGCACATGTGCCAATAAAAGCTTGGGAGTTAATATTTCTTCCTGGGAGTAGCACAAGGTTCAGTGCCTCCAGAGACAATCCAGGAGAACTGAAGAAAAATCAGCCCTTATGACACAACTCAAAGGGCCTTCAAACCTCCAGGAGGCTGCACTTGGCACATGAATCAAACACAGAATCATGGAATTAGTTGGGTTGGAAAGGACCTCCAAGATGACTAAGACCACCATAGCCAATAAACCCAAGTGCCATGGCCACACAGTTCTTGAGCCTCTCCAAGGATGATGACTCCACCACCTCCTGGGCAACCTGTTCCAATGCCTGACCACTCCTGCAGGGAAGAAATTGTTCCTACCATCCGTGTAAACAACCAGATGCTTTCTGCTCTGCTGCTCTGAAAACTAAACAAAGTCCCTCTCAGAAATGCTCTTTGGAAGTCAGTGCTGCTGGACTCCAGATTGAGTCCAGCCCATAGAAAGCACCAGAGTGCCCCCATCAAGGGGTCACCCAGAGCAGCAGAACTGTACACAGTTCTGGAGTCCCTATGACAGGAAGGATCTGGAGGTGCTGGAACGTATCCAGAGAAGGGCCATGAGGATAATCAGAGGGCTGGAGCACCTCTCCTATGGGGACAGACTGTGGGAGTTGGGGTTGTTCAGCCTGGAGATGAGAAGGCTCTGAGGAGATGTAATTGTGGCCTTCCAGTATCTGAAGGGGGCTACAAGAAAGCTGGGGAGGGACCTCTGAGTGTGTCAGGGAGTGAGAGGACAGGGGGGGATGGAGCAAAACTAGAAATTAGTAGATTGAGATTGGATGTTAGGAAGAAGTTGTTCCCCAGGAGGGTGGTGAGAGACTGGCACAGGTTGCCCAGGGAGGTGGTGGAAGCCTCACCCCTGGAGGTTTTGAAGGCCAGGCTGGAGGTGGCTGTGAGCAACCTGCGGCAGTGTGAGGTGTCCCTGCCCATGGCAGAGGGGTTGGAGTTGGCTGAGCCTTGAGGTCCCTTCCAACCCTAACAGTTCTATGATTCTATGATCCTCTTGCTCCATGCTCACAGCAGGAGGCTGCCAGCTCTCTGCTTGCCTCCCAAGACAGCTTCCACCTGCCAGCCCTGGCCCCTCACCCATTTTGCTTTCTGCAAGGCTTTCAAAGATCCACAAGCTCTCAACAGCCCTTTCCAGCATCTCGTCTGACACTGAACAAGCAGGAAAAATATGGCTCAGCACACTAAATATCAGTATAATGTTCCAATTTTCCACCATTTGACAGCAATCAAGTGGAGACTAATAGCTTTGCTCTGTGACTAAATCAGTTAGCGACCGAGGTATTCTGTCTCGTTCTCATTAGAAATGAAAAGGGAAAAAAAAAAGAAGAAAAAAGAAGAAATATTCCAATAATCTTTACCCCAACGTGGGATAACACACCAGGACTGATGCAGCCCGGAAAGCCAAGCAGAGCCTGGGCTGCAGCAAGAGAAGTGTGGCCAGCAGGGCAAGGGAGGGGATTCTCCCCCTCTGCTCATCTCTGCTGAGACCCCACCTGCAGTACTGCCTCCAGTTCTGGAGCCCCTATGACAAGAGGGATCTGGAGGTGCTGGAAGGTGTCCAGAGCAGGGCCAGGAGGATGAGCAGAGGGCTGGAGCACCTCTCCTGTGAGGACAGATTGAAGGAGTTGGGGCTGTTCAGTGTGGAGAAGAGAAGGCTCCGAGGTGACCTCATTGTGGCCTTCCAGTATCTGAAGGGGGCATAACGGCATGAGATTGAACACATCCAAGTGCCAGGTGCTGCACATTGGCCACAGCAACCCCAGGCAGTGCTACAGGCTGGGGTCAGAGTGGCTGGAGAGCAGCCAGGCAGAAAGGGACCTGAGGGTATTGGTTGATGGTAGGCTGAACATGAGCCTGCAGTGTGTCCAGGCAGCCAAGAGGGCCAATAGTATCCTGGCCTGCATCAGGAACAGTGTGGCCAGCAGGAGCAGGGAGCTCATTCTGCCCCTGTACACTGCATTAGTTAGGCCACACCTTGAGTCCTGTGTCCAGTTCTGGGCTCCTCAGTTTAGGAAGGAGGTTGACTTGCTAGATCATGTCCAGAGAAGGGCAACAAAGTTGGTGAGGGGTTTGGAACACAGCCCTGTGAAGAGAGGCTGAGGGAGCTGGGGTTGCTTAGCCTGGAGAAGAGGAGACTCAGGGGTGACCTTATTGCTCTGTACAACTCCCTGAAGGGAGGTTGTAGCCAGGAAGGGGTTGGTCTCTTCTCCCAGGCTGCCAACGCCAGAACAAGAGGACACAGTCTCAAGCTGTGCCAGGGGAGGTTTAGGCTGGAGGTTAGGAGGAAGTTCTACACAGAGAGAGTGATTGCCCACTGGAATGGGCTGCCCAGGGAGGTGGTGGAGTCACCATCACTGGAGGTGTTCAGGAGAAGACTTGATAGGGTGCTCGGTGCCATGGTTTAGTTGATTAGGTGGTGTTGGATTGGTCGATAGGTTGGATGCAATGATCTCAAAGATCTCTTCCAACCTGGTTTATTCTATTCTATTCCACAAGAAGACTGGGGAGGGACTGCTCAGGATCTCAGGTAGTGATAGGACTAGGGGGAAGGAAAAGAAGCTGGAGGTGGGGAGATTCAGGCTGGAGGTGAGGAGGAAGTTCTTCCCCATGAGAGTGGTGAAGCCCTGGAATGGGTTGTGCAGGGAGGTGGTTGAGGCCCCGTCCCTGGAGGTGTTTCAGCCCAGGCTGGATGAGGCTCTGGCCAGCCTGATCTAGTGTGGGGTATCCCTGCCAATGGCAGGGGGGTTGGAACTAGGTGATCCTTGTGGTCCCTTCCAACCCTGACTGATACTATGATACTAATGGCTCCTTCAGCACCCTGATGGCTCAAGCAGGGGCTGATGGCTGCTGCAGCGGCGGCTCGGCGGCGGTGGCACGGCGTGGCCGGCTCATCCCCCTTCCAGCACGGTCCTGCTGCTGGGGTTTGTTTCAAGTGAGACTTGGGCTCTCTCCCCACGCTGAGGACTTTTATGTACTATTTTTAACTAACTTCAATAGCAAAAAGAATGTGTCATGGGGTGTTAAACTTTATGGAAATTCTCCTGGAGAATAACATAATTTCACGCTGCATTACTCTACAATGACCTGGTACTTGAACAATTAATTTTTAAGGTATAGCCTTTTTCTTCCTCTGCTGTATTTAGCTTTCTCCTAAACCATCAACAAGACCAAGGATTCCTTTTCTTCCTCTTTATGATCTGAGGAAAGAGCTAAAACCACACACAGCATGTGCTGCATTTTCCCCAGTTCATCGTGCAGAATATTCTGGGTGAAAAGCAGAGGGAGGAAGAGGAACCCAACAGCTCCAGGATTTACCTTCGTTATTTCTAGTTCATGACATGTCCCCAAGTGCTATGTCTACATGAGGCTTGAACACCTCCAGGGATGGGGTCTCCACCACCTCCCTGGGAAGGCTGTTCAAATGCCTGACCACTCTTGCAGCAAAGAATTTTTCCCTAATAGCCAACCTAAACCTCTTATGAAGAAAAGCTAAGAGCCCTGGAGCTCTTGAGCCTGGAGAAGAGCAGCTTGAGAGGGGATCTGATCAATGATCAGCAAGAGCTAAAGTGTGAGGGGCAAGAGGATGTGGCTGGGCTCTTTTCAGTGCTGCCCTGTGACAGAACAAGGGGCAACAGGCACAAACTGGAACCCAGGAGGTTTTACTTGAACTTAAGGAGAAACCTCTTTGCTGTGAGGGTGCTGGAGCCCTGGAGCAGGCAGCCCACAGAGGTTGTGGAGTCTCCCTCTCTGGAGAGCTCCCAAACCCACCTGGCCATTGTGACACTGGGCAAGCTACTGCGGGTGCCCTGCTTCTGCAGGGAGGTTGGACTGGATGATCCCCAGAGGTCCCTTCCAACCCTTACCATTCTCTGAATGAGAAGTGACAATCAACTTGTTAAGGACTGAGAGACAAGAGTGAGGAGGAGAAGCTCTCCTAAAGCAAGTTTGGCTGCAGAATGAAGATGTTGCCTGTCACCCCCCTGCTCATCTGTGTGATTATTCTTGGGCTACCACTAGCTCTAGTGGCCAAAACATTGACGTCAAGCTGGAGCACAAAGCCTGTCAGTCAGCAGTGGATTTTCAGTCTCAGTGATTTCTGATGGAAAATGCAATTTACAATACAGAGAAATCAACATTTTCCTTGCAAGACACCAACAAATGACATTCCCCTGAGATGCTCTGGTACCTCCTGAGTGCTGCACTTTAGATCCCTTAACCTTAACCATTTCATTCACCTGGGATTTTGGCCAGGACACCTCCTCCTGACACATCTTCTCCTCTCCCAGGAGCGGTCACAGGACTGAGTTCATGTCCAAGGGAATTGTTCCCACTCAGGAGTCCTCCTGGCAGGGGGAATTTTAACTTAAATTGTGACTCTGCTGCAGTTGTGGATCTGCTGAACTCCTCTTCCCCTCTACACTGGCTGCCTGGAGAAACCGGATGCCTGTACCTAAGAGACAGCAAAACGACTCCCAGCCGATCGATGCCCTGGACAGATTGGCATGATTTGTTTGGTTTAATTGGAAGTTGTTTGGAATCAATACAGCCCTTCCAAAGCAATCTCCACTGTCCCCATAGAGTCCTTAGGATCTCCACGGAAATAAAGGTGACAGAGCAGCATTATTCAGAGAGCATGGACACAACAGACCTAACTACCTCCGTTTGAGACCTTGTGGTTGACTCTGTCAATAGACCATTAGGGACCCAGATCTGCTGTTGATTGCCACTTCACTTTTCTTCAAAGCCATTATGGCCTTCAGTGGCAATTAGCTCCTGGCTGGGGACTGCTGGACTGCAGAGGCAGCACTGGAGCAAAGTTGGTGCTAGGAGCATTGCTGGGTAAAGCCCTGTGCCAAGACTCACAGCAGCACGTCCCATTTCCATTGCAGTGGAGTTTCTGTGCTTGTGTCCTGGCTCAACTCCAGCATGGGCAATCACATCACATCTCCCCAGACGCCCTGTGTGCTTCTAAATGAACACCTACCCCACAGCCTTCTCCTGCTCAAAGCTGTTTAGCAGTGTTGTTGTGTCCTGCAAACAGATGGCATGCGCTGCTTTGAAGGTACCTGGCTTGCTCTTTCATAGACAGTGATGATGTACAGGTTGCAAAGTGCTTTAGGATCTACTGGGCTAAAAGTGATTATATTTCAATCAATGATTTCAAGAAAGTAATTTACTGTTGCATCTTGGGAGCTTGAATTTAGAGTTTGAAAGCATTTGAAGTCCTCTGTGTAAGCAGAGTCATGCAGGATGTGCAGCTAATGCGAAGCTATCCTACACAGACACGGAACCAAAGCATCTGAATAATCATTCTCCCCTAACAGAGCTCATCCTGGAGCAGTTATACCTCATTCCCTATGCTCCTAATGGGGAAATTACCTTCCTAACACCAAGCAAAATAATGAGTTTTACTTCCACAGATGGTCTGCACTATTCCACCCACTGCCACAGAGCCAGACCAGTCTCTACCTACTCTAGACTGGGCCACTCTCCTTTACACAAAGGTAGCAGAGAATCATAAAGGTTGGAAAAGGCCTCTAAGATCATCAAGTCCAACGTTCTACCCAACACCTCCATGACCACTAGGCCATGTCACAAAGTATCACACCTGCTCATTCTCTGAACACCTCCAGGGATGGTGACTCCACCTCTTTAAAAAAGGGGCAGGTGTCCCACTCCTGTGCGAAGCTGCAGGCTGAGGAAGCTGGCCAGCAGCATGGAAAACGTGAAGCACTGATTTCCAAGTTGTAAGTAGAAGCAGCAGCTGCTGTAGGAAAGGATAAACCCCATTTGTCCTCTTCAAGTCATTTCAGCTACTGAATCCCATCAGCAGTTGTGTCATTTTTCACTATCTGCTGCCTTATGTTTGCTCTACACAGAAATCCCATCCTGGGCTACCTTGACTTGGTGTGATGCATAATGATGAGGTGGCAGCCAGGTTTGTTTTGAAGCGTTGGGTCACACCATTGCTTTATGTCTGAGATGAGCTTTCTCTGCCTTTGACAAAGAGAGGAGAATTAAAGTGCACTTTAGCACCTCGTAAAGAACCAGTGGACAAATCACCCAGCCGCGCCGCCTGGGTTGGCATTGTTAGTTAAAAGTGACAACCGGGACTATAAGTTTCACTCAGGCTCTGGATTTAAACAAAGTTCCCGGCCCTAAATCTTCCATTGTAAGCTTTCCCTTTGTATTTCTGACTCATTTTGTGCTGGAATCATTTAAGCATAGCCTTTAACTGCTAATACAGCCCCGTGAAATGCAAAGTATAAATCAAAATTACTGGATCGTTCAGGCTCTGGCTGAGGAGTTGTTTATGTGGCTTTTTTTTTTTCCCCTTCTCCTGTTTTGTATGGCTACAGAGACACCACCAAATGATGATGTACTGTACCCATCTCCCTACCATCTTGGCAAACTGTTGCACATAAAAGCCAGCTCACTTAATTATTTTCTTAGTTATAGAAAGCATAAACGCTAATGATAATAAAAGACACCAAGGAAGGGCAGGTGCAGCTATTCATCGGGTCATGGGGAACGATAAAGAGATGAAATATGTTAGCATTAAAAGAAGACAAATCATCTGTCTCCCTCTGAGATGATCAGATTTCCCCCTCACACAATTGCAGGCCGAGGACACATCCTCCATAAGGCCTCTCAGAGCTCAGAGGAGGCTCCTTCAGGCTGCCTCGTTGGTGGGATAAAGAGGTTGGCTCGTAGTTCCTACAATAGAAAAGGTAGGACAGACTGAGACTGAGGACAGACTGAGGGAGTTGGGGCTGTTCAGTCTGGAGAAGAGAAGGCTCCAAGGTGACCTCATTGTGGCCTTCCAGGATCTGAAGGGGACTACAAGAAGGCTGGGGAGGGACTTTTCAGGCTATCAGGGAGTGATAGGACTAGGGGGAATGGATGAAGCTGGAGGTGGGGAGATTCAGGCTGGAGGTGAGGAGGAAGTTCTTCCCCATGAGAGTGCTGAAGCCCTGGACTGGGTTGTGCAGGGAGATGGTTGAGGCCCCATCCCTGGAGGTGTTTAAGCCCAGGCTGGATGAGGCTCTGGGCAGCCTGATCTAGTGTGAGGTGTCCCTGCCCATGGCAGAGGGGTTGGAACTAGATGATCCTTGTGGTCCCTTCCAACCCTGACTGATACTACGATAGGGATGCTCCTTCACAGAAAAGTTCAAGGTCAGGTTGGATGAGGCTCTGATCAACCTGATCTAGTTGAAGATGTCTGTGTTGACTGCAAGGGGAGGTTGGACTCAATGACCTTTACAGCTCCCTTCCAAGGTGAATCATTCTATGAGTCCATAGAGGGGTGGACAAAAGCAACAGAGATGTTTCCAGAGAAGTCATAGAACCCTAGAATAGTTTGGATTGGAAGGGAGCTCCAGAGGCCATCTAGTCCAACCCTCTGCAGTCAGCAGGCACATCCTCCACTAGATCAGGTGGCTCAGAGCCTTGTCCAACCTGACCATGAATATCTCCAGGCATGGGGCCTCAACTACCTCCCTGGCCAACCTCTTCCAGTGTTTCACCACCCTCATAGTAAAGAGCTTCTTCCTAACATCCAATCTGAATCTGCCCTTCCCTAATTTCAAACCATGCTCAGCAGTAACTAACACCACTCAGTCTGGAGCTGCAATCTGGCTGGAGTTCTGTGGCAAGAGAAAACTGAAGGGAAGGTTCACTAGAAGCCACAAATCAAAGAGCTCCCTGTAAATCAAGCCTTTATCTTCATTAATCCCAAATTAGCACATTAAAATAAAGCAGCAGTTGATTAATATCCCTAAGTAACACTTAAAGCTGAGTGAGAACTTGATGCTAATATACTTGATATCACAGTGCATTAATAAAGAGACAGGCTGCCTGGACCAGAGAAGCTCCTGGAAGCCAGCTCCCAAAGCAAACAGCAGCCAGCAGAAACACATGGCAGGGAAGAGCAAAGCTGTGCTCTGATGGCAGCAAGGAGAGCACGAAGGAATGGCTCTTTGGGAGGAAAACACAAGCAGTGGAAGAAGGGTGGGTGAGAGTTTTTCCCCAGGAAAAGTGGCTACCAGTTACTGAAGAATCACAGAACATAAGGGGTTGGATGGGACCTCAAAAGATCATCTAGCCCAACTCCTCTACCAGGAAACAAAGATCCACAGAATGCTTTCTACTGGAAGGGACCTTAAAGATCATCTAGTTCTAGCCCCTCTGCAAGGACGTGTCCCACCAAAACAAGTTGCTCAAGGCCTCATCCAACCTGGTTTTGAACACCTGCAGGGAGGGGGCATCCACAACCTCCCTGAGCAAGCTGTTCCAGTGTCTCCCCGCCCTCACTGGAAAGGTGTAGGACAATTTAGGGTACCTGATCAGCACACATGGTTATTAACAATCCTGGCCCTGATTCTCTGGCAGTGAGAGAGATCTGCCAGGAGTCAGTTGCAGGAATGGCCTTTGACACTCTGCTGGTGCATGGAGCGGCCTGAGCAAAACCAAAGCTGCAGCCCAGCGTGCCCTCAGGATTTGGAACGCCTGCCTTGCCTTTCTGGTATAGATTTCCCAGTGCCAATGCTCTTCCTGCTGGTGTGTTCAACAAATTAAAGTGACAAAACTCAATATGGAAATTAAGATCATTAACATATTAATCAAACTGTCGATACTACAGAAGCTAGTGTGAGCCTGCCAAATAATCATCTTCCTAATGACTTCAGGCCATGGCTTTTGGCAATTAGCACTGCCCCTGCTCCACCGCCCCTCGCCTGCTTCCAGCTGTCACCCAGGAGTATCTGGTTCACTGTGGCTAGCATCTTATTGTTGTGTGATGATTGCTTTGGTATTTAATTACTTCGTTCCCTTTGGAAAACTCTGTTCCTTAATTATGCTGAGCTGAGAATGAGTACAACAGAGAAATCCTGAACTTCAGTTTCGAGTCCGGATTCCGAACCGCGCCCGGGGAAGGGTTTGCCATTTGCCAGGTGCTGCCTGCTCCCTGTGTACGTTGGGCTCCAGACATCACACCTATCAGACAATGCTGGAGGTGGAAAGGACCTCCAGAGATCACCCAGTCCAACTCCTCTGCCAAAGCAACTTTGCCTAGATCAGGTTGCACAGGAATGCATTCAGGCAGTTTGGAATCTCTCACAGTATCACCAAGGTTGGAAGAGACCTCAAAGATCATCAAGTCCACCTGTCACCACAGACCTCATGACTAAACCATGGCACCAAGTGCCACATCCAATCCCCTCTTGAACACCTCCAGGGGTGGGGACTCCACCACCTCCCTGGGCAGCACATTCCAGTGGTGAAGGAGTCTCTCAGGGAAGAACTTTCTCTCACCTCCAGCCTAAATTTCCCCTGGTGCAGCTGGAGACTGTGTCCTTTTGTTCTGGTGCTGCTTGCTTGAGAGAAGAGACCAACTCCCTCCTGGCTACAACCCCCCTTCAGGTAGTTGCAGACAGCAATGAGGTCTCCCCTGAGCCACCTCCAGGCTAAACAGAGAACCGCAGCAGTGATCAGCCAGCGAGCACAGGCTGCTTTCCCCGTCCTTGCTTCCTCCCCTGAGCCTCCCCTTCTCCAGACTAAACAATCCCAGCTCCCTCAGCCTCTTCTCGTGGAGCTCTCCAGAGAGAACAACTCCACAGCCTCTCTGGGCAGCCTCCTTCAGTGGTTCATCACCCTCAAAGTAATAAAAGTTTCCCCTTAGTTCAAAATAACCCTAACACCACCACACCAGCTAGACACACTGCTTCAGCACTTGCCCACCCAGCTCATGACCCAGGGATGCTTGTCTTTGCCTTCATGGCTGAGGTCCACAGGCTGTGAAAGGAGAGGCTTTGTCTGGAGACTGTCAGCCCTGGAAGTGAGGATGGCACAGCACTGAGGACATTCCCTTTACTGAGATCTCCTCCAATGACACAAGGTCATGGAATTAATGAATGGCAAAGCCATGCCATGAAAAATGGATATTAATGAAGTGTAACTCTGAGTAATAATGCCATAAGCAACCTCTGCTAACAAACACATTCTCCTAATAACAGCTTCAATTATCTTCATTAAGGTCTGGCTGTGGCTCAACATGCAGGCCAGCCCTCCAGGACTGCAGACCCAGCACACTGGGAACACACTAAGTGCTTCCTCCAGCTTACTGAGGGAAGTGCTGCCTGATGGATGGCTTAAGTGATGGTAATATGCATTTACCACAATTTTCAGTAGCATGTCTTCTTCATGTCATCAGGAACCTGGAATTTGAGTAAGATTGCTCACATGACTCCAGAGATGTGTGGGCTCCAAGGAGCTGGGAAACACTGCCTGTCAAATATAGACTCACAGGATGGTAGGGGTTGGAAGGGGCCTCTGAAAAAATCACTGAGTCCAACCCCCTGCCAAGGCAGGGTCACGTAGAGAAGGATACACAGGAACACATCCAGGCAGGCCCTGAAAGTCTCTAGAGATGGAAATTCCACCACCTCCCTGGGCAACCTGCTCCAGTTCTCTGCCACCCTCACAGTGAAGAAGTTCCTTGTCATGTTTAGGTGGAACTTCCTATACTTGAGTTCATGTCCATTGCCTCTTGTCCTGTCACTGGGGACCACTGAGAAGAGCCTGGCCCCATCTTCTCAGCACCCAACCCTGAGGTATTCATCATTAATAAAATCACCCCTCAGCCTTTCCTCATATGAGAGATGCTGCAGTCCCCTCAGCACCTTAGTGGTCCTATGCTGGACCCTTTCTCCAGTAGTTCTTCATCCTCTACTGGGGAGCCCAAAACTGGCCACAATACCCCAGATGTGACCTCACCAGCACAGAGTAGCGGAGGGAGGGGAAGAAAATCTCCCTTGCCCTGCTGGCCACAGCCCTGTTAACACACCCCAGGAGACCATTGGCCTTCTTAGCCATGAAGGCACACTAGTGGCTCATGGTCATCCTGTTGCCTGCCAGGACACCCAGGTCCTGCCTCTCTCATCACAGATCAAGTTGGTGTTTGCAACAGTGGCCTAGGTCCATCAACAAGTGCTCTGCCCCATGCCATGCACTGATGTTCAATTTGGGTCCAATTGTTTCCGGTGAATATGCAGATCACACTCCTGCCTTTCCTTGAGAGCCAGCTCTGAGCTCCTGCAAGATGCCAGGCGGCAGTTCTAGGAAATTAAAGCCTTTCTTCAGAACTTAGCTCAGCATGGCACTGACATCTCCCTCAAATTGGCTCTCAAGTGTTTTGAGTTCTGTTTCGGAAAGGAAGATTTCCAAGGAGAGGGGAGGTTATCAGTCAGCAAACCCTGGTGAGGCTTGTGACAAAGAAGGAATAATTAGTGCTTGCTGGAAAAGCATCTTTTCAGATGGGGCCATTAGCTCTATTCAAAAGGAAAGTGAGACTGGAATTTCTGATCGTGCTTGGAGCCACTCTCTGCGAATGAAAGATACACAAGCACCAAGCCTCTCCTCTCTTCTCAAGAGCGGCTCTAGGCCCTTTACAGCTCGCTCAGGATGACGTGAAAGACAGAACAAAACTAATTGCTCTGTGCATTGGCTAACATTTGTTTCAGTTCTGGGGTTTTTTGGTCGCCTTCAACTTCTGGGTTAAGACATTTGGAGCGCCAGGAGCTAAGGGTGGCAAAGCTTCCGAGGAAGCCCCTTCCTGACTCTTCTCAAAGCCATTTTTCTCCTTGCTGCACACACAACCCCAAAGGATGTTAATGCTTGCTAATTCAATTAAAACCAGTGCAAAATGGAGTTCGAGGATGAAGGAAGAGAAACTGCCAGCACTTCTCTCCTCGTGGAGCTTGCTTGAAATCCGGTGTAATGGGAAGGAAAATCCGAGAGAGATTTTTCCTGTCATCTCTGCAGCCTTGCCTGGATATTTTTATAGCAATTTAAATTTAATAAAGTCATCATCTGTAAATTTGCTCTCCTCTCCTTTGAATTGGAAAACATTTAGTCTCTACCCCTGCAGCCCTATTGTGATCATACAGAAATGCTAATGAGGTTATGTCTCAATCTACTCCTCCCTGGTGCAAGCAGAGTAAAGTGAGTCTTTTCAACTCAGGAACCTCATTTATCTTCTGTGAGTTATTCTGTTGTTATTATTACTACTACTATTTGCCAGAGCAGTGACAGCTGAGGAGGAAGGTGGAGAGGAGAAAGGAATTGTGCCTTCATGGCAAGGGAGTTATTGGTAGAGTTTCACTGGAGTTTGCTAACATGGTAAGCCTATGGCAGCAGTAATTAAAGACATTTAGTATCGTGAAGGGGGGAAATAGCAGCCAGGGAAGCAGTGATTTAGAAGGCTTTGTGAGTGGAGGGGGTAAATCCTACATTTGGGCCAGAGGAGAGGAAGAAGTGAAGAATTATCACAAGCAATCATAGATTTAAGGGATCACAATTTATGGTCCTAGCTGTAGTAGGGGAGCTAGAAGGAAAACTAAGCACTTCCTAATAGTAGAACATAACACAAACGGACAGATGCTTGGCCATTTGTTACAGCCCCTTCCTCTGAACCATATTTATGTGCATGGCAATAATTTACACCTTTCACCTAATAACCCAGAGTATCTCCTGATCTAAATTACACAGCTGAAAGATGGCTGCTTGCACCTACAGGGTCTTGGGGTTTGTTGTGGGGTTTTTGGGGGGGGGGGCGGGGGGGGGGAGGAGGAGAGAGGGTTGGAAAAAACAAACCAGCATTCTTTATGTGGTCAGCCAGCCTTCCTTTTCATTAACTCTCTCACATCAATTCTGGATGCACAGCAACATTTATCTTCTGAAACTTTACTTCTGCAGGCAGTGATGAACACACAAAGCAGAGTTACAAGGTGCAGCAGTCCAGCTCGCTGCTGAAATGACAGCCTTGAAATGGAAACCTTGTTAGCACAGCCATGCTACAAATCTGCCCGGAGATAGGCTCCAGAATAAGCTCTCATCCTTGCCAAAGATGGAAGGGGAAAGCCAGCAGCAGAGTAAAGTAGCAGTTTAGTAGGTAGGGAAAGAAAGGACAAAAGCAGTAATTCCACAGGCCTGCTGAAGTGCATTATCCACGTGCCTCTATTGTTCCCCAAGAGGCAGCTGTTAAACTTGACCAGGTTCAACCCCTGCTGAAATATTTCCTTATGAAGGAAAGAAGTGGTAGAAGCATTTGACACAAGTGTGAACGCTCCAGCCCTTCAAATCCCAGCTGCCCAGCAGTACCCACACTGGTGTGTGCATGCTGCAGCACACAGGTACTCCCACGTGCCACGCTGTGTGCACAAGCATACACAGGTTTGCCCCCAGCAGCAACAGGATTTAGCTCCCTGAGCTACAGGCTGCCTTCAGCCCACTCACATCGGTCCAGAGGGATGGCAGCAGGGGCAGGTGGCACAATTCCCTGGGGCAGCTTTGCTTTGAAGGGTGAGGAAACCTCAGTCTAAACACGAGGAGGAACTTCTGTTCGAGAGTGGTGGAGCGCTGGACCAGGCTGCCCAGAGAGGAGGTGGAGTTTCCATCTCTGGAATCATTTAAGACCTGCCTGGATGCCATCCTGTGCAACCTGCTCTGAGTGACTCTGCTCTGGCAGGGGTGTTGGATTGGATGATCTCCAGAGGTCCTTTCCAACCCCCCACCGTGCTGGGATTCTGTGCTATGGCTGTGACAAAGCAGGAGCCATCCTGAACCCTGCCACCCCTCCAGCCTGGGCAGCTGTCAGACTCCTGCTGCCACGTCCCCCTGCGGCTCCCTGAAGGGTTATTCACCGAGATGTGGTATAAAAGAAGAGAGCAGGAGGTGTGAGGGGTTGGATGTCAGCTGCCTAAGCCAGGCTGCTTCCCTGGCTTTGCAAAGGCATTTCCACGGAATAAGGAACAAAAGGATTAGCAAAAGGTGTGAATAATGCACTTCTACCCCTGTCTGTCCCTGCTTGCTGTAACAGATTGGTGAAATAACTTCATCCACCAGTTTATTAACAGCTTGCCCTCTCTTGTATCTCACCTCCATAATGAGATAGAGCAGATATGATGGATTACATTCTGCCTCCTGCTTCCATCCCGAATGAATTATCATCTCCTCTCCTCACAGCCTCCTGCTTTGGCTGCCTACAGCCCATTAAGTGTTGGCAAGTGGGAGGGGGAGGACGAAGCTCTGCCATGTAAAAGGTAAAGGTCCCAGTGTGAAAGCAGTTTTAATTCTCAGACTGGAAGACATGAAATTAATAGAGAATGAGGAGATTCTCTCTTCTGTTTCTTCTGGCAGTACTAAGAAAACAAACGGGGGGGGAACCCACAACATTGCAGGGAGGACCCGAGCCTGCCGCTCGCACTAGCAAAACGCTCTCAGACACGGAGGGCTCAGAGCCCAGCCACAGTCAATCACCACCAGCCAGGGCTGAGATTTTTTTTCCCCCCCTCTGACCAAAACACCTTATTCTGCAGCTCTGCCCCAGCAAAAGCCCTCAGAGAGCCAACTATTCACAGAGCCATAATTCTTGGCCTGCTCTGACAAGAAGTACTTTATCTCTCTCTCCATAAGAGCGCAGGGCTTTTACTCACACATCAGAACAGATCATCTCAAAATCTAACAGACACTTTTGTGCACCTTTCTTTAGCAAAACCCTGAATAAGGGAAATCAGAGGTGTGGTGGTGCTTTTTTTTTTTCCCCCAAGCATATCAAAGGCTTCAACTGTTTTAGCTGTATGGGGGGGGGGGAAGCCAACAGAAAAGAAATCAAGATGCTCTGAGATTACTGATGTATTCCAATGCTGCTGAATACCTGGTTTCTCCTCCACAGAAATAAGCTGCTGCCTGACCCCAATCATTAGCTCATCAGTCATTCAAGGAAATAACATTCACAGTTCTTGCCCCTGCTTGGGGAAAAAAAAAAAAGAGAATTAAAAGCTTGCTAAAGATGAGAACACAGAGCCCAGGTAATTTTGGGTGTCTCATTTTCCACAGCAAGTGCCGGTGTGAAACCCCCCCAGAGGCACAAGCAAGTAGCTGCCAACAGAAGTAAAGAGTTGCAGCACCCAGCTCCCAGCATTTTGTCTTTGCCTCATCTTTCAGCACTAAGTTTGTGAAATTATACATTGGGTAAAGAGATGACAACTGCCTTTCCACTTGCAAGTCAGTGGAGCACTATGAAAATTCATGAAGCAAAAATTAATAAGCTTCACACAGCTTCAGCCCTGACCTCTGCTTTTTCCTTTCTCTTTGCCAAGAATTTGTTACAAGTTCGACTACCAAGAGGTGCTTCTCCCCTACAGCCAGCAAAAAGCATCAGAGAACACCGAATCAGATAATGGCTTAGGCTGGAAGGGACCTCACCGCTCACCTGCTCCAGCCTCCCCACCATGGGACAGGGACACCTCTCCGCTAGACTCAGCTGCTCAAGGCCTCATCCAACCTGGCCTTGAACGCCCCCAGGCAGGAGGCATCCACAACCTCCCTGGGCAGCCTACTCAGTCTCACCACTCTCATTCTGAAGACTTTGTTCCTAAGATTCAGTCTAACACTCTTCTCCCTCAGTTTAAAACCTTTCCCCCTTATTCTGTCTCTTGACACCCTTATGAAAAGTCCCTCCCCAGCTCTCCTGTATCCCCCTTCAGGTACCGGAAGGCAGCTCTAAGGTACTCCCAGAGTCTTCTCTTCTCCAGGCTGCACAACCCCAGCTCCCTCAGCCTATTCTCATAGCTGCTCCAGCCCCGGGATCATCTTTGTGCCCTCCTCTGGACTCACATCACCTTGTAGCAGCGAAAAAAAAACCCCAAACAAACAAATCTTTCCCCCCTCAGCACCGCAGTCTTACAGCTCCCCAACATTCCCTCCTCACACAGGGTCTGGTTTAAGGCACATTTCAGTCCAATGTGAGCAATGGGTCCAGCCACCATTAGCAAAATACTTTTGAGTGTGTGAAGGGTGATGGATTCTTGATGGCAACTGTGTCTAAATGGGCCAATGAAATGCTAAGGGAGGTTCAGCTTGGGATAAAACTTGACCAGCCACTCACTACAAACCAAGTTTAAAAAGACAGGAAAGGCTTGGCTGACTTAGCAGCTTATCAGACACCTTTAATTTCCATCTTCAGACTTCCATGCTGTGGTGAGGAAATGAAAGCTATTGATTCTGCTCGTACCTACGATGCAGGACAAGATCTAAATTTGATTTCAGTTGCCCTGTGGTGAAGGCAGAAAGACAAATGAAAGCCAACAGGCAAGCCTGCCCCTCTAGAAGACAACCTCTACCCCAAGCACTGCAGGAACACCCAAGGCAGCTGCTGAGCAGGTTCTGTGCAGGTTCAGCGTCTGCTGGGCACAGATGGATGCGTGCAGTGCCTATAGGATAGGCTTGGTGCTTGCTCCCACGTCCCCACACACTGCAAAAGGGTTAGCCCAGAGAGGTTGTGAAGGCTCCTCCTCTGGAGACTCTCCAAACCCACCTGGATGTGTTCCTGTGTGACCTGCCCTGGGTGATCCTGCTTTGGCAGGGGGGTTGGACTCAAATGATCTCTGGAGGTCCCTGACAGTCTGTGATTTTGGGGGGACATATTTTTTCCTCCAGACTACAACCTAAGCTCTCACCTTCTGCTGTGTTTAGGTCATGTATAGAGGATTCTTCTGCTGGCACAATGTCACTTTTCTGAAGAGCCCATCAGGTTGGATAGAAGGAAAATGTCTTTACTGGAAGAGTGGTCAGACATTGGAAGAGGGAGGTGGAAGAGTCACCATCATACAGTCATGGAATGTTCTGGGTGAGAAGAGACCTTTTAAGATCTTGGAGTCCACCCACCCCTGCAGACCACAGGGCCATCTACCTAGAGCAGATTGCTCAGAGCTACCTCACCATGAGTGTTTCCAGGGACGAGGCTTCTGCCACCTTTCTAGGCAACCTCTTCATAGTATCGTAGTACCAGTCAGGGTTGGAAGGGACCACAAGGATCAGCTAGTTCCAACCCCCCTGCCATGGGCAGGGACACCCCACACTAGATCAGGCTGGCCAGAGCCTCATCCAGCCTGGGCTTCAACATCTCCAGGGACAAGGCCTCAACCACCTCCCTGGACAACCCATTCCAGGGCTTCACCACTCTCCTGGGGAAGAACTTCCTCCTCCCCTCCAGCCTGAATCTCCCCACCTCCAGCTTCATTCCATTCCCCCTAGTCCTATCACTACCTGATGTCCTGAGCAGTCCCTCCCCAGCCTTCTTGTCTTATTTTCCCAGAGAAGCTGCTTTTGGTGCCTATAGCCATCCTGTCCTCTGCTGAATATTTCTGATGAAAGTCTTCCAAAGCCAACCTCTTTTCAGCCCAACCCACTCAATACCTTGATTGCTACAAAGAAAGTGTAGAAACAATGCTTGGAGGCATGGTTTAGTGGCTGTGTTATTGTTGGGTTGATGGTTGGACTTGATCTTGATCATAGAATCATTAAGGTTGGAAGAGACCTTCATCAGTCACACCCTCCTTGCCCACAGAGGCTACAGCCACCACAGTCACCCCCCAAACACTGCCCCAAGCTGTCTCCAGGTCCTTCACCACCCCATCAGGTGCTGAATCCCCACTGCTGGATATCAACTGGGTTTGAATGTCATGAACCCAGCTTTGTAGCTGGGGCTTTGGCTTATGAGATTAAAGCTTAAACACTCAGATCCCATGTTCTGTGTCTAATAATCCTGTAATAATACTTCCCTAAGACTTAGAGAGAAAGGAAATAAAGAGGTGAAAAGAAGAAAAGGGGGGGGGGAGGGTTTTGTTGTTGTAAGTTCCTGACAAACATGGGTGGGCTGGAGAGAGGCTGCTCCAAACTCGCCCCCACGAGCAGAGCCTGGAATGGAACAAGAGCAGAGGAACTCTGAAAAGAGAAGGAACTGACTTTGACAGATGGATGTAAATGTGCCTTTCAGTACAGGAGAACAGTTGATTCTAAGGCATGAAATCAAATTAGTGCATCTGCAGCTGCCTATGTGTCATCCAGCTTCATATTTTACACACTAAAAGACATTTTTTAACCTCAAGTTAGCTACACTTTCCCCCTCCCCCCCTTTTTTCCCCCCCCCTTTTTTTTTTAATATTGCACTCCAGGATTTGCAAAATGCTATTGGCAGGTATCAAAATGAAAGCTGAAGTGACTGTGCAATCTGTCTCATTTTCTATTGTAACATGACAGAACTCTCTCTTGGATTCATTTCCTAGCAGGTAGGAGACGACTGGGGAAAGAAGGGGGGAAAAAAAAAAAACCACCAACCAACCACCACTCAAAAATCCCAGCCTCAACTTCATCAAGAAATGCAAAACTCTTCCAAGGCTGTAAACAACTCCTTCTGCACTTCTTACCTCCCACCCCCAGCTTCTCAGCTCCCTGCTACACACCCCCAAGAAGCCTCCACCACCAAGCCTCAACAAAGCTGGCACTTGGACGTGTTCCCCGAGGACGTGGAAGTGCTTAGTGCGAGGCCTGGGTGAAAGGAGACAATTTTAGCAGAGGTGTTGGGAGGGCTCAGGGCACAGTTCACAGGAAGAGGTCTTGACAGTGCCCTGATGACTGCACATCAGCAGGGATGTGAAGAAGAATAGGTACAGCCCCAACCTGCCCCTCAGACTCACTGCACCATAGAGTCACCAAGACTAAAGAAGACCCCTAGGATCATCCAGCCCAACCACCAACCCAACACCACCATGGCCATTAAACCATATCCCCAAGGGCCATGGCCACATGGGTTTTGAACACCTCCAGGGATGGGGATTCCACCACCTCCCTGGGCAGCCTGCTCCAGTGCCCTGACCACTCTTGCAGGAAAGGAATTCTTCCTAATATCCAACCTAAACCTCCCCTGTCATAACCTGACGAAAGGTCCCCTGTTCTGACACACTTTGAGTGCTTGCAGCTCTTCCAGTTCTCTGAGCCCATGCTCAGGGTGGTCAGAAAGGAAGCACAAAGCACAGGTGTGGGAAGCAACTTGGTCACAACCAGCCCTCCCCTGACACCTCCTCCAGATGGGTTTGATGGCTTTAAAACTACAACATTTTCACAGAATGGATCAAGTTGGAAGGGACCCTAGAGATCATCCACTCCAACCTCCCCACCATGGACAGGGACACCTCTCAGCTAGACTCAGCTGAAGATATTCACTCCCTCAGACATATCCTACCAGCAGGGCCTTGAAGGCTCTCTGGCAGACAATCAAAGCCTATGATGAGTTTTGAAATCTCCCTGGTGCTTTTCTCCAAGCTGGTTGGGTTGCTGAACTCCCTCATTTTTTCACTCTAGCGTGGCTGGAGGAGCAGAAGAGGATCACATGTTTCAGTTAAAGCACAATTAAAGTTGTTATTAGATGTCCATATATAATGCAGCCATATGGAGGTTAAGAGCTAAATAATTTAAAAATTAATATTTTAAGAAGCTTGTTGGAAGTCTTGGAAACTTGTTGGAAGTCTTGGAAACTTCCATACTTGGTGCTTTCAACTTGCAAGTGCCTTGGCATTTCAGACATTGGGAAGAGCACAGATGCCTGCAAATTTGTTGTCATAAACATCATTGTGCTCCACTCCAGCTTTCCATGAGCAGTGATTACTCTCCAGCATATCTGCCTACAGCCCTCAGAATTGATCATCAAAATAAAAAGCCTGAACTTGTAGAGTTTTTATAACCAATTCCTGAGGGTTTGGTCAAATTCAGTACAGGATCAAATTAAACAGAGATTGATTCATGTAGAAGGAAGTGTAGCTGCAAGGTTGGCGAGCTGTATGTGCTGCAAGTGGGAGCAGCTATTGCCTGAGCACAAATCAGATTAATTGTAACAGAAATAGGTAGACAGAAAGTACAACTTTTTTCCCCCTGCCCCTTGTTCTCTTCTTGTGTTTTGGGGTGGGATTTGTTTTGGGGTTTCCCCCCCCCCCTTTTTCTTTGGGGAGGCTCTAAGTTGGAACAGCTTCTGAACAGTCAAAATAAAAACCCCAGGAAGAAAGTGACTGAGAATTGTATCAGCCAACACCCTGGAGCTCACAGGTTACTGGTTCTGCATCTTAACCCCATCCTCAAAAATGAGGACTCAAATCATTGTCATTTTCTCATAGATGAAATCCCAGTTAGGCACCAAGAGACCTCAATGCAAGGCAAGTTAAGGTCTCCAGGGAGTCTTCAGTGTAGCCTTGCAGTACCTGAAGGGGGCTACAGGAATGCTGGGGAGGAACTTTTGACAAGGACTCCTAGTGATAAGATGAGGGGCAATGGCTTTGAGCTGGAAGAGGGGAGATTGAGACTGGGGATTAGGAAGAAATTCTTTCCAGTGAGGGTGGGGAGACACTGGGACAGGTTGCCCAGGGAGGTCATGGATGCCTCCTCCCTGGTGGTATTCAAGGACAGGTTGGGTGAAGCCACCTGGGCTGGTGGGAGGTGTCCCTGCCCATGGCAGGAGGGTTGGATGATCTTCAAGGTCCCTTTCAACCCACTCCATTCTGTGATTCTATGATCAGTTACTACTGCAGAACCTTCAGAACTGTAATGCTTTCATCCTTCTGTGATTCTGTGATTGTTTCCTCCGTTGGCTGCTGTAGCTTCCCCAGCGATGCTCCTCGGGCACCAGTGAAACAATTCTAGATGGAAATTCCTGCATTAAGACGTGACCCAAAAGCAGCTCTTTTTATGTAGATCCTCCTTCTCTGCCTCAGCAGCTCCACTGATGAATAACAGCACTTGCAAAGCACCTCTACCAAGCCTTCAGTCTACTGCAGTGCTGGATTATTCCCCCCCACCCCACTTTCCTTTCCCTTGAACGCCCAAGTGATGTCTCTGTCATGTTCCCACTTAAAACCCCTGTTCTTACATGCATGTTACATCTGTGACACCTGCTGCAGCTGCACACTGAAAGCAAGGTGCCAAACAATGCTGGGGGAAGGAGGGGGAAAAAATCAAAGCATTTCTGAAATCTTAAGCTTAGCACAAGCCATGTGCAATTTTGCTTAGGCTGCAAGTTGGCTTAAGAAGGCAGTATCAAAGCTTTTCCAATTGCTTGAGCTTTACTACTTTAAGTTTATTTTTACTGCTCATTGTAGATCCCAGACTGACAGCTCTGGAAACTCTGCACCTTCCAGTTATGCAAGAGTAAGAAGCAACAGCTCAGCAACAGCACAGGTGGCTGATAGATCTTTCCTTAGTGATGAACCCAAACTGTTGACCCAGGAGCATCACCTAAGATTGTGAACCCACAGTCAAGTCCAGTCCAGCCCTTGATTTCCTTCAAGCTCACTGCTCGTGGAGGTGCTTGTGAATGACACAGCCAGAACTGTAATTGACAGTCCAGTAATGAGCAATTGATGGAAATTTCACAACCAATCTGCTCAAAGTCCACCAGGCTGCATACAAATGAAACCAGAATATAATAAACACTAAAGAAAGACCAAGTCCTCCAAAAAGCCACTGCTCCAGCTGTAAAAGCTCCTTTCCTGTCAATCCACAGCCCATGGGTAGTTGCAGCATTCAATGCCAACACAGAAACCCTTTTTGGGCTGATTTTACAGCACTCTGAATTCACTCTCAAGAAGCAAAGAGACTTTTATTGTCCCCAGTACTTGAAGGGGCTGACAAGAAAGCTGGGAGGGGAGGAGGACTGTTTCCAAGGGGTACTAGGAGAAGGGACATGGGTTTCAAAGTAGAGCAGGGCAGATTTAGATTGGGCATTAGGAAGAAGTTCTTCATGTTGAGGGCAGGGGAGCACTGAACAGGTGGCCCAGGGAGGTGGTGGAGGCTCCATCCCTGGAGATATCCAAGGCCAGGCTTGACGGGGCCCTGAGCAACCTGATCTAGTTGGAGACGTCCCTGCTGACTGCAGTGGGGTTGGACTAAATGATCCCTTCTAGCCCAGTGCATTCTGTGGTGCTATTCTGTGATTTATTTTATTCCTGGAGATGATGAAGATCAAGGTTAGAAAACTCATTTCTGCTCTGTGATCCTGCATCTGCAGTTGCACCATCCCCCTGCCTACCAGCAGGCCCAACAGAAGCGCTGGAAATTCCCACTGTCTGAAATTTCCTCTGTTTTTAATGCACAGGCTAAAGCAGAAAATTGCTGTTTTCAGAGCCATCTTTAAAATGAAACCACTTTTACCTGGAAATCTGTTGGCAGAGGTGATTTCTGCAGGTCCATCCCCGGCGGGAGATGAGATGTTCTCACGACGCATCGCTCCCCGAGATCTGGATGCAAACTGCAGGAGGAACCCTTCCTGAAATCAGCATCAAAGAAAGAAGAGAGTTGAAAATGCATTAGGTTTGGAGTCAGCTTGGCTGCCAGCATCATATTTCTGTTACAACAGCTATCCAGTTGGAAAAAAAAAGCCAGCTCACCCTCCCATCTGATCCCAACTTAGCAGGAGCTAAGTTGGCTGCTCTGATTTGGGGAACTTTTGACACTTGCCATATTGACACACCATGCACACTTCATTATAGGCTAGCAATTAAAACTTTCTTTCCCTACACCAAATCAAGGCAGTTTGGGTGCCCCTGATGTGAAGGGCTTGGAAGCACTGCCCAGCTGAGCCATAGAAGTGCAGCTTTAAGCTCCAAAACAATCCTACCTCTCCCCTCCAGTTTGCCATTTGGCCCATAGGCTTTGCTGGAAATGCAGAAATTCTCATTCCTGTTTACCTGCCCCCTTGGCATGCCTGAAAAAAACCTCTGTCTGTTGAGCTGAGTGTGCTGGGGGGGTTAGCACAGCTCACCACAGAAAGCCACCAGGCCTCCCACTCCTCATGGGCATCGTGACTCACTCTGCTCAAAGTGGGTTGAAAAACAACCTGAGGAGGAGCTGGACCTTTCTGATCTGCTGCCTTGTGATGCGCTGTCAAAGAGCGACTGCTCCTCAGAGCACGTGGGAAGCAGCCCTGTCTACACTTACAGCAACTCTTCCATCTGGATTACCTCATGGAACACCTCATGACCAGCTCTCAGGTCATACAGCAGCCACAAACCAACTCCATTCCACCCCAGATGGAAGAACAGGACTAAAGCCAATGTGAATGAATTTCCCTAGTCCCACTGGTGCAGCCAGGTGAGCTGGCAGCACTTAGGGGCAGAAGGAAGGGCAATGGCACTGTGAAGTGTCTCAGTATGCCCACAGCATGACGGAGAAACCCCACCTAAGAGGCTCCATCAGCCACAGCATTTCTGTTTGTGTTTGATTTCCACATAGCTCTGCTCCAGGCATCCTTGCAAGCAGAACTTGTTTCTGGTTTCAGGTCCTCAGATGCAACAATCTGCATTTACTTAAGTTTTCAGGTTTGGGATGTGCTTTAGGACACCACACAATGAAAAGCTGCCAGGAAACATCTTGATTAGCTTTAAGGGTTATTGCAACTAGCTTCCCACAGCAAAACCAACCTCTTAAACCTCCCATGAACAGCTTGGTTCATCCCAAAATGGGCAGACACAGCACAGAAACATAGAATTGCTTTGGCTGGAAAAGCCCTGTAAGATCATCCAGTTCACCCATCAACCCATCACCACCATGGCCACTAAACCACGTCCCCAAGTGCCATGGCCACACATTTCCTGAACACCTCCAGGCATGGCGATTCCACCATCCCCTTGGGCAGCCCTGTTCCATGCATGGTCCGGACCACACAGCAAGGGCCAGCGGTGGAGGGGAATCCTATCAGAAGAAAAGGCAGGCACCAGTTTGCAGCCAGGTTTATCTGCTCTGTCAGTCGCTGTGTAAAGAGAAGAAGAACTAAAGATAAGATTTTAACTGAAATCCCTGCCTGGAGCACTCGCCAGCAGCGTCTTAAACACGAGCAAGGGACGCGGCTGGCTCCGGCAGGAGGAGGGGAGAAGGAGCTGCGCGTTCCGAGAGCCCCCTCTAGCGCGGTGCTCCCCGGCCGGAGCGCCGCTGCCAGCCTCGATGTGTTTATTTCTCTGCTGTTGGGATGATTTCTGTGCAGCCCACTTATTATTTATGGCTATTGTCAGGAGAAGGAGGGGGGGGAAGGCAGAATTTAAGGGGAGTTCAGAGTCAGCTAGTTTGCAGAGCCCGGCTGCCAGAGCTTTCGCTTATCCGATGTGGTGGGAAATGAGATGGAGATCTTTACTGGTTTTACCCAGGCTAAATCTCATTTGGAATGACTGCAGAGCTTCCAGCCAAGCCTGGTAAACAAGTTTATATCCTTAATTTTGCAGTGCAGTTCATCTGTCAGGCTACATTTAGCTCGGCAGTCCACGGGCAGGTTAATCAAACACGTTTAGAGATGCAGCTAAAACGCCGCGACAGAGAATTGTTGGAGGCTGGCTGATCTGAATGTTATCAAAGGGAAGGACTTGGAAGTATTTCTGGTATCAGATCACACTTTCATGTTTTTATGAAACTGTGAGGGGGCTTTTTGAGCCTCACTGAATTATATTCAGCTCTTCAAATCTCCTTAAGCCACGAAGCATCTGCAGTAGAATAGAACTGGGGTTTAAGGACTTACTGAGGAAACAATTGGGTACGATTCATTGATTCATTGCATGGTTTGGGTTGGAAGGGACCTTGAAGATTGTCTAGTTTCAACCCCCCTGGCACTGGTGAATTTCTTACAGACACCTGAGACCCCCCCCCCAAGAGGTCACCAAGACAAATGACTTGTGCAACAACAACATGGGAGTGTGTTCCTGCCAATGGCAGGAAGGTTGGAACCAGATGATCTTCAAGGTCCCTTCCAAGCCAAACCATTCTGTGATTCAAGCTTCAAGCATCTGCCAATTCCACCAACCAAAAAAAAATGAAATGCAAAAGTAAAATTATGATTAAAAAACCCAGGGAAGCTGTCTTGCAAAAGGGGAGCACAGACCTTCACAAGAGGTCTCTGCACCCCACCACCTCTTCTCCAAGATACTTCTCATATCCACCTGGTTGGGTCAAACAACCTCCTCGTTCACTGCACCCCAGAGGGACTCAGATTTGCCTCCCTCTTTTCTCTAAGCTACTCAGCAGGAGAGACCTCTGCTCCTCATCAGAGCAGTGGGGGCTGCAGCCCTTGAAGACTCCATGTCCTTCACAACAGCTGCTGAACCCCCACATCTTCATCTCAATCAAGACATCCCCAAAAGGAGGGGGAGGCACAACGTGCAAGGGCAGCAGGGCAGCGGCTCAGGACTGTCAGCTTTTGAATTCATGGAGCAGTGCCGAGAAGCCATCCCAGACTTCTGCTCTTCGCATTTAGGGCCTTTCTTAGGCTCCCAGCAGAAGGAATATAAAGGGCTGACACTCCTGCAACTAGTGAAAGATGCCTTAAGAGGGCTGTCTAAGCAAAAAACTCATCTGTGCATTTCCAGCAGAGCTAATTAAAGAAACGTTCTCTCTCCCTGAAAACCTTTCCTTCCTCAGGACTTTCTCAGAGGCTCTTCAGCTGAGAAGAGCTGGTCCCAAGAGCGTTCTCCATCACTGTCCTCATCACAGTGCACACAAAAACCTCGCCATGAACTCAGACAGACTGTCTCTTTGATTTGTGAGGCTCACAAAAGGATCAAGGCTGCAAGCTGCCGCGAAAGGGAGGCTCAGGTTATGATTTCTCCTCTTATTTTGCTGCTGGAAGAAAGTATTTTATGCTCCTCCAAGCCCCACACCCAATATTTTTTCATTTATGCTTCTTTCCCCCCATTATGCCAATGAGTAACTATTCAGTTCTTACAGACACCTGAGACCCCCAAAGGTCACTGGGACAAATGACTTGTGCAACAGCAGCTCTGTCATCTCCTCCTCTTTATCTTTTCTCCCTGTTTCTGTGGCACTTGATTTACTTGCTACCTGTTGTCTACAAACTAAAATGTAACCTCTCAGCAGCAGGAGCTTAGAGCTTTGCCTTAACAGCCTCCAATGAGGTCCTGACCTCAGCCCTGGGACATGATTGTGCTAAACTCACCCCATCACCAGGAATGAAGCAGATCTTTCTGCATCTGAAATGGGTTTTGAGGGCTGTGCCTTCCACCATATTACACTGACCTTGCAGGAAACAAAACAGAGCTTGGAGCAAAGACAGACAAAGCACATTCTTGGTCACTGACCTCCTGAAGTCCGGACAGGGATAGTCATCTCTGCTGATGGACCGTGCAAGGGCCCACATTTAGCAGCTGTCACTCAGCAGCCTTATGCAAGGTAACTCCATTCCACTGAACAATATTAACATTGGTGACTTCATAGCACAGCATCAGGTCTAAAGATAAGCACTGGAGCCAGGCAGGTGTTGGCTTATCAAAGGATGCTTAGATGGAACTTCTATGTTCAAGTTACTGCCTGCTACCTCATTTTATCTCTGGGCACCACTAAAAAAAAGCCTGGCCCCATCCTCCTGATGCCCACCCTCTAAGGACTGATGAGCAGTGATCAGATCTGCCCTCAGTCTGCTCTTCCCTGAGGTCAAAAGCCCCAAGTCCCTCAGCCTCAGAGATGTTCCAGTCCCATCTTTCCATTCACAGCACATGTGGAAAGTTACAGACTTCAGAGTCTATACCCACAGCTCAGAAGCACAAAAAACCACCACCAACCCCAAAACCAAAACAGGGAGATGGAGAAGCAGGAAACACTGCAAAGATTGTTAAATAAAGGCTTTTGGACTGTTTCTAACAGTTCTGTATAGTGCAAATGTGAAAGAAACCACCCACAGCAAGCTGGGTTAAGGAACATTTGTCAATAAGAGAGAGAATAAAAGCAGGCACTAAAACAACAGAAATAATGACTCTGCTTCCCAGATTTTGATTCTAAAATGTCTGCTGCCTCAGGCACTTATCTGCAAGAGGGAAAAAAAAATAAAACCTCTTCCTCAGCACAGAACCTCACTGTTTTGCCTCAAATAGTTGTAGTTAACAAATATTCTGTCTGTGTGCGAGAGAGCCACTGACAGACAGCCCACAGCCATACAGAGATGGAACTGCCAAGAGGGAATAGCAGCAAAAAGAAATATTAGAGCAATATATCTTAGGCTTGGGAAAAAAAAAAAAGAGGGGGGAAAAAAGGTTTCCTCTTTCTTTGTCTTTCCCCTTCCATGTCTGGAGGAGTGCGACCTGGAACCGAACAGGCTTGGCCCTGGAGACATCCAGTCCCAGACTCTGTGTGGCCCTGGGCAGCCTGATCTAGCTGGAGGTGTCCTTGCTCCCTGCAGGGGGGTTGGACAAGGTGAGCTTTGAGGGCCCCTTCCAGCCCAAACCATTCTATGATTCCATGAACCTGTGGGTTCACTGTGGGGTGCAAGGAACACCATGGAGATCACCTCCTCCACAAGAGTTGTCCCATCATGCTCAGAAGTCACCACCCAACCTTCAGCAGCACACACCACAGTGAGATTGTCCTCAGAGGTTTTCATTGAACTGCTGTGCCAGTTGGAGTCATACAACTATGGAGCTGCTGAGGTTGGAAGAAGCCTTTGAGATCATCAAGTCCAGCCATTCACCTGGAGCTCACAATCCAACCACTGCTGCTAAGCTACCACCACTAGACCATGTCCCTCAGGACCACATCTGCAGATCTCCAGGGATGGTGACTCCACCACATCCCCAGGCAGCCTGTGCCAGGACTTCACAGCCCTTTCTGTGAAGAAATTGTTCATAATGTCCAACATGAACCCCCACCTTGGCACAGCTTGAGGCCATTTTCTCTTGTCCTGCCACTTGTTGCATGTGAGAAGAGACCAACCCCCACCTGGCTCCAACCTCCTAGCCGGGAGTTGTAGAGGGTGATGAGGTCTCCCCACAGCCTTCTCTTCTGAAGACTAAACAACCCCAGTTCCCTCAGCTGCTCCTCATCAGTTGCTACCCACCTTCCATGAGATAAGATTAGCAGGACAAATGGGGAGCTGTTTCCACACTGCTGAGAAAAGGCAGAGCCAGCTGGGATGGCTGCAGCTTTCTCTCTTCCACAGACTGCATCAGGTTGGAAGGGACCCTCGGAGGTCATCTTGTCCACCCCTCCTGCAGTCAGCAGGGACACCTCCGGCTAGATCAGGCTGCCCAGGACCACACCAAGTCTGATCTTGCACATCTCCTCTGATTTTTGCCACGGTGCCTAAGCCAAGTGGTCCAGCTCAAGCTCCCAGCTCCATCTGTGTGTGCTAACTGCGACGGTTACAAAACCAGATCGTCAATATTTAAAGACTAACAGTTTCACAGCATGCTTCCAGATGTTCTTGCTGTCATTATTGCCTTATTACTTAAAAAGTCAACAGTATGTGATATATTAAATATATAATCTACACTGACACTCATCTACATGCTGTTGTCTGCTGAGAGGATCCCAGGAGAGACAAGTCTATTATTTTTTTGCACAATTGCTGAAAGAACTCTGGGTTTAAAGAGCTTCCAGAACACAACAATTAAACATCCCCAGGCTGGAGCAAATCCCTCTGCCCATGCACAAGGCACAGGAGAGGCAGTGGCAGGGCCAGCACGTTGCTCTCAGAGACTCTTCTCCTGTAACAGCCAGTCCACAGGGACACGAGCCAGCCACCCCCTGGAGGGATCACTCTGTTGATGCTGACACTTATTTGCTGCTATAAATATTGCTCTGCTGTCCGGTTTTGAGGCACAGGGAAAGCAACTACCAATATAAAAGATATCCTAAAGCAGAGCTCAGCTCCTTCAGTGCTCAGAGATGCTCTTGCCTGCTTGTCCAGGGGGATCTCTGCTGCTGGTGAACATCAGAGTCCTCCAGAGGACATTAGTGATGCCTCATTAGCAGCTAATTTTATTCTAGAACCCGAGAACTCCCGTGCCCCTCAAATACTTCCTGAACAAGCATCACTGTACAGCTCAGCCAGCTGAATAACAGCTCACAGCCTCCTCATACCTCAGGGAGAAAAACCACCTCACATGTTTTTTTCCCCCCTAACAGAGATGTGACTCCAGGGACCAGAACTCCCCATCCTGGTGGGAATACTCCTGGACTGCCAGTTTTGTCTCTCTCGCTCAGCTACAGAACTTCTCAGAGAGACCACTTCACCAATGAGGAAAGAGATGAGGGGAGAGGAGTGGAGTCAGACTTCAGTCCCTCTGCCCTCTGCCCCTCAGCCTAGCCACGATCACAGAATGTTAGGGGTTGGAAAGGACACAAGAGATCAAGTTCCACCTCCCTTCCAACCCAAACCATTTTATGGCTCACCCCAACACACACACACACAGAAAAAAAACCCCAACCAACAATATCAAACCCCATTTAATTTCCCTCCGTTTGGATTTCCCTCATTTGAAGCAGATGAATGCCTGGCCTAAACCTGCATCTGATCACACGACTGCTGTGGCTTCCATTTCAGAGCATTTCCTCTGCTCTCCAGGGATGGAGGAGGAGGTGGAGCCGTGTCACCTTCTCGCCTCTGCCAATGATGTCATAATTTGATATGGAAACTATGCACACTATTAGCTTCTGATTCGATATTTAAGCCATGCTTTGGCAGACAGCTGGCTCCTATTGATGCCTTTATCTGATTTCTCTCTGCCTCTTTCTTCTGCAAATACTCAGAGGGGATATGTCGTGTCACAGTTTTGTTCTGCACACTGAATCCACACAACTTCCATTTCCTCTGGTTTGTGGTGGTGTGGTTTTTTTTTTTTCCTAGAGCTTTGTAAATATCTGAGCAGATAAAAATAAAAGGAAAGAAAGGAAAGTGCCAAGACTACAAATTGAGTAAGATTTAACCACATGCTACAAGAGACAGAACTGGGGCTTTCATCTTAGATGCTTGATCTTCACAGATAAGTCAAAGAATGGTTTAGGGTGGAAAGGATCCTTGAAGATCATCCAGTTTGAACCTCCTCTGTCATGGGCAGGGACACTTCCCATCAGCCCAGGTTGCTCAAAGCCCCACCCTACATAGCCTTGAACACCTCCAGGGAGGGGACACCCACAGCCTCTCTGGGCAACCTATTTCAGTGTCTTATGACCCCCACTAAAGAATTTCTTCCTAATCTCCACTCTATCTCCCCTCTTCGAGCTTCAATCCATTCCCTCTTGTCCTACCACAACAAGCCTTTGTCAAAAGTCCCTCCCCAGCTCTCCTCTAGCCTCCTTCAGGTACTGTAAGGCTGCTCAAGGGTCTCCCTGGAGCCCTCTCTTCTTCAGGCTTAATAGCCCCAACTCTCTCAACATGTCCCTGTAGGAGAGGTTCTTCAGCCCTGTTCCTTCTTTCTGCTACTCCTCTTACAGCTCCTTGTCCCCCAGCCTTTGTGGCGTGGTCCAGACTATGCTGCCCAGGGGGCTGGTAGAGTCACCAACCCTAGAGGTGTTCAAGAAATGTGTGGACATGGCACCTGGGGACATAGTTTAGTGGCTATGGTGGTGGTGGGTTGATAGCTGGACTCAATCTTTGAGAGGCCTTCTGCAGCCCAAACAATTCTGTGTTTGTCACACTAACAGCACTCCCTGTGGCTGGTGCAAATGGGAATTAATTTCCCAGAACACACTGCAAATGCTTAATATTGAGGATTAGGCAGGGGAACAGAAAGCTGGGAGAGTGCTGCTGCTGCTGGATCAATATCTGCAAGGAAGTGACACAAACTGCTGAGGAGAGAGAGGCAAGCAGGGCTGCTGCAGCCAGCCTGTCCACCCAGCAGAAGTGACACAGACTGACAGGGGAGGCGAAGCCAGCACTGACATCATGAAAATTACAGCATAAAAGCAATAGCAATTCAGTTGATGAAGCAGTTTGCCAGAGGAAAAAGAAAAACAACCATCAGGTTCAAAAAAATAAAACAGGAGGCCAGCTGAATGAAAAGGGAGATGGAAAGGGAAGGGAAGGGAGGAGGATCAATGGAAAAAGCAGAGCAGCAAGCTGGCAGGGCAGCAGGAACGCCTGTGGTGAGCAACTGGGCAGGGCCAGCTCCTGCCTTCCCGGAGAATAAGCAAAACTGTCTCCCTCAGAAATAATATTTCTGCCACTTCTAATTGCTCCTGCATGGCTAACCACCCTAATTCAATTAAGTTTTTGTTTCTAATGAACTCCAGTGAAGAGAGCTCAGCTATGAAACCAACAGTAGCAGGAATAATCGTGAGCCCGTCTGAGGCAAATGCGTTCCCCCCAGAGAGGGAGTGCTGGGAGCAGGCTGGAACAGCTCGGCTGCATTATGTCTGTAGAAGAGGTTCCTCAGGATTCAGCCAGTCTTTCACCTGCTTCTAGAGGTCATAGAAAGGTTTGGGTTGGAAGTGGCCTCAAAGATCATCTAGTTCCAAGCCCTCTGTTGCAGGCAGGGACAGCTCCCACCAGCCCAGGTTGCTCATCCAGGTCTCATCCAGCCTGGCCTGGAACACCCAGGGAGGGAGCATCCACGGGCAGCCTGCTCCAGTGTCTCACCACCCTCACCTTATAATGAATTTCTTCCTAATCTCTACTCTAAATCTCCCCTCTTCCAGCTCAAATCCATTATCCCTCACCCTGTCACTCCCAGCCCTTGTCAGGAGCTTCTGTGTTCAAGTCAGTGCCTGCTACCTCGTCCTGTCACCAGGACCTGCTGAAGAAAGCCTGGCCCCATTCTCCTGACGCCCACCCACCACAGGAAGCCCAGGAAGATAAACCAACTGTCACATAAGAGACTGAAGGTTACAAATGGTTTCAATTAAAGCTACACAAACCCCTGGACTCCCTGGATTATGTTTTTCACATTTCAATATTTGTCCATGACGTGCACACAAACAGCCCTCTGAAGAATCCTGCCCTGAGTAATTTTCCCTTTTAATCCTGCTGTACAAAGCCTGACCTCCTGGGATATTAAGAGGATCTCATGAGGACAATCCCACTTCATATTGATTCTATTTCCCCAAATCCATGAAATTTGGTGCATTAGGAAATACAAGAGTAAGGGGTGGGGGTGGAAATATTCATTGTTCAATTTGAATAGCACTTGAGGAAAAAAAAAAACACCACAGAAAACCAAATCACAAAGAGGGGAAAAGAAAAATGAATAAAAATCAAGAGGATGATGCTCATGTGCTGAGATTGTGCTGCACAAACCACGATGCAAACTGACAGGGGAAGAGCTGATCATTGTTTGAATAACATCAATATCAACACAGACACATCTGAATCTGCCAAGGGACCTGGAAGATCCAAACTCCATCTCACACTGATGTACCAGCAAATATCATTCAGACAGTGAGGGGGAAGGGAGGAGGAGCAGAGGTTAGCTGAGACTGGAGACAGGCTGGGAGCCACTGGGAATGAGATTTGCTCCATGATACAGCAGGGCAGTAAATGGACAAATCTAATTAAGGGCTGTCCAGCTTCTCTGTCTTGTTAGGCTTTTTTCCTCCCCTTTTCCATCTGGAGCATCAGCTACAGACCACAGTTAATTGGTGTTTCAGGTATTTGCTGATAATTATTGGGGTGAAATTAATTAATACTCCCTCTGAAGAGGCAGGTCAGTGCTGCTCAGCCATGGATCTAAGCTGGTGCTTGGGAAGATCATAAAATCATAGAATGGTTTGGGTTGGGAGGGAAGACCATCCAGTTCCAACCCCCCTGCCATGGGCAGGGACACCTCTCAACTAGATTCAGCTGCTCAAGGTCTCATCCAACCTGGCCTTGAACACCTCCAGGGAGGGGACATCCACAACCTCCCTGGGCAACCTGTACCAGTGTCTCATCACCCTCACTGGGAAGAACTTCCTCCTAATCTCCAGTCTAAACCCACCATGCCTTACATGCACACACAACCCAGCCCCACACCAACCACAGGCTGGGGGCGGGATATCCAACTGGGAAGAAGAAATTATTTGAAGTCCTCCAAGCTTTGCCTTTTATTCTGGTATCCCTGCAAAGAAAGGATGGCAGCTCTACACCAGATTATCTGAGAGGTTTAGCTTTCAGAAGATGTTTGATTGCCTTCCTCTTCAAGAAGGTTTTTAGAGCAGATGATGATTGATGATTGAGATTCCTTCCAACCTGGGATTCTGTAAGTTTGGAGATAATTTTTACAGCCTTTTCCTGCCTTTCTAATTCTCCTGGGGTTTTTTTTGATGACAAATGCATTTTCAGCCCATTATTGCCTCATTTCTTCTCAGCAAGGCCATCCCCTATTTTGGAGGATGCAGCAAGGTTGGACAGGGCCTGGAACAACCTGGTCTAGTGCGAGGTGCCCCTGCCCATGGCAGGGGAGTTGGAAGTTTATAATCTTTAAGATGCCGTCCACTCCAAACCGTTCTATGCCTCTGTGACACCATCTGAGCCAACACTGCAGCCTACAGCACCAAGCTGGGGGTGCTGGTTGATGGTAGGCGGAACATGAGCCTGCAGTGTGCCCAGGCAGCCAGGAGGGCCAATGGCATCCTGGCCTGCATCAGGAACAGTGTGGCCAGCAGGAGCAGGGAGGTCATTCTGCCCCTGTACGCTGCATTGGTTAGGCCCACCTTGAGTCCTGTGTCCAGTTCTGGGCCCCTCAGTTCAGGAAGGAGGTTGACTTGCTGGAATGTGTCCAGAGAAGGGCAACAAAGTTGGTGAGGGGTTTGAAACACAGCCCTGTGAGGGGAGGCTGAGGGAGCTGGGGTTGCTTAGCCTGGAGAGGACGAGACTCAGGGGTGACCTTATTGCTCTCTACAACTACCTGAAGGGAGGTTGTAGCCAGGCAGAGGTTGGTTTCTTCTCCCAGGCAGCCAGTATCAGAACAATAGGACACAGTCTCAGGCTGCACCAGGGGGGTTTAGGCTGGAGGTTAGGAAGAGGTTCTATACAGAGAGAGTGATTGCCCATTGGAATGGGCTGCCCAGGGAGGTGGTGGAGTCCCCATCACTGGAGGTGTTCAGGAGGAGACTTGATGGGGTGCTTGGTGCCATGGGTTAGTTGTTTAGGTGGGTTGGATGCAACGATCTTGAAGGTCTCTTCCAACCTGGCTTGTTCTATTCTATTGTAAGCACCTCTCATCTGGGGGCACATCCAGGCAGGTTCTGCTCACCCATGCCATACCCAAACAGCTCGACCCTTCCACCCAGCTGCGAGCGTGGCAGCAGAGCCTCCACCGCAGCCAAAAGTTGTGGCCAGAAGTTTGATATCCAAACACTCAGAGTTGACATTTGCAGAGGTAACATGACAATTCATTGTGCTAAAAATCAATTACTGATTATCAATACAGCACTTAGTGATGGCTAATTAGTATGTAAAAGATACATTTAGCTGTAGATTACCCCAGTAATAAGGGCTACACAAGCAAGAGCTGTGTAATTACATTTTATGAATACAGGAAACCTTTGAGGAATGCTCTGTGATTTAATTGACATTTAACAAGATAACTACAGCAAGTTAATTAGAAATTATATGCTAAAAATATGAATTAACTTTTAAATAATATTTTAGCTGGCTGCAGTATAACTGCAGCAGCTCCTTCCCTGCCAGGGAAACGCCCAGATGAAGCAGCTCTTACAAAGGCTCTCTCTCAGTGATGATCCAAGGGCTGCAGCACCTCTGCTATGAGGATAGGCTGAAGGAGCTGAGGTTGTTCAGCCTAGAGAAGAGAAAACTCCAGGAGGACCTTAGAGCTGCCTTTCAATACCTGAAGGGATCCTCCAGGAAGGCTGGAGAGGGACTTTCTATCAGGGTGTCTAGAGACAGGACAAGGGGGAATGGTTGGAAGCTGAGGGAGAGCAGGGTTAGACTGGATCTTAGGAAGGAGTTCATCAGTACAAGGGTGGTGAGAGTCTGGAACAGGCTGCCCAGGGAAGTCATGGATGCCTCCTCCCTGGGAGTGTCCAAGGCCAGGTTGGGTGAGGCCTTGAGCAACTCGGGCTAGAGGATTTAGATGATCTTAAGGTCCTTTCCAACCCAAACCATTCTGTAAATCTATGAAGCCCTTGAGCAGCTGAGTCTAGCTGGGAGGTGTCCCTACCCATGGTGGGGAGGTTGGAGTAGATGCTCTCTGAGGTCCCTTCCAAACAAAGCCATTCTACGATTCACTCACTCCCCACAAACCAAGGCCTGTATCATCAGCTTCTCATTCAAAATCCTTTTTGGTATAAAAAGGCTGAGTTGATCAGCTTAGCAAAAGACTTATTTTTATGGTCCTTTCATACTTTTATTTAGGGAGGGAAAAAAAAAACCCACCAACCATTTCTCCAACATTTCTATCAGCATCCAAAGAAAAGATTTCAGTACAGCTCTGCTCTCAGCTTTGAGCCCAGCACAAAAATGCAAAGCAAGGCATTGACAAGCATTTAGGCTCCCTGCAAGGTGGTACATCAGGGATTCTGACAGTGCTAATACAGCCAGAAATTTGGAGAATAAAACAACTCTGAACTGGCTCTGATGTGGCTGGGTGTAATCACCGAGAAAATAGAATAGCAGGTTCCTAGCACGGCTCTGTTATTTTTAGCTCTAGGTAGGGCAGTGCAGAGATGATGGAAATCTGCCTCCAAATTAAGTTTGCTGGAGATTCTCAGGGGAGCCAGTGCACAGACATGGACCTTTCTCCCCTGCCTCCAGCACGCTGCAAGCATGCTGCTGCCATAGCTGAAGCACGCCACAGCCCTGGGTGATCAGAAAGCTTCCTGAAAGACAGCAAGGGCTTGGCACATCGGGGTTCAAGAGGAGCATCAGGGCAACCAAAGCCTCTGCAGTTCACCCTGGTGGTTTTGATTATTTTGGAGAAGACTCTTCACATCATTCTGGATTGGGGAGAGTTTGGTTTTCTTTAATCACTCCATGCCCTGCTATACTCTGCCCATAAGTCACCTGGAGCTTAACTTGTCTTCAGCAAGATCATAGCATGCCCTGGGTTGGAAGGGACCTCTAGAGGTCATCTAGTCCAACCCCCCTGCAGTAATCAAGGGCATCCCCAAGCACATCAGGTTGTGCAGAGCACCATCAAGCCTGACCCTGAACGTCTCCATATTTGCAGCCCTTCAGCTCTGCCAGACCCTGTTCTCTGGCTCATTCATCTGGCTGCATGGAGAGGGAATGAAGTTATTCAGAGGAGCAAATGGACTTCCATTGCTAAGAGAAAATGGTACAATCTCTCCTGCCTCTTGCTCAGCATGTCCCAGCAGACTCCAAGGTCCCAGTGGCAATTGCTTTTGCACCAGCACATCCTCGTTAGCATTCTGGCCCAGCTCCTCCAGATTATGCATACACAGAGCACACATGATTTAGTGTCCCTGCTCTTGAAAATGTCACTTACTTCAATATATCACAGGAGGAAATGGAGAAAACAAGATGATAAAGCAGAGAGGGATGGGCAAGATGACCTGATCTGCACCTGAGATTGCAGCACTGTGCAGCTCATGCAAATTGAGGGGCTGGTTGGGAACTGGGAAAGCCAAGCACAGGCAGAACACTTTGGACAAGAGATGAACCAACTCTAGTTGGCCCAAGGCCAGCTCTACATCTGACTGCAAGTTAAGAAAAGCTTGGAAAATAAAACTCAAAACCAAAAGACAAAGCCAAATTGTTCCTGACCTCTCCTCTTAATCCAGAGAGGGCAGGAGAGCAGAGTGCCAGAGTTACACTCTTGGAGGGTCATCATCTCTCCTGGTTATAAACCCTGCAGAATGCTTGGCAAAGACTGAGGAGGAAAGAGAGGAGAAACAGGAAAAATGCATCAAGAAAACAGAGGCTTGCTGGCAAACAGATGTGAGCAAAGCTTACCTCTGCACTGCTGCCACACAAACACTGCCTTCTTTTCTGATGCAACAGCCATAGGCTGATGGCTCCTGATGAAGGTCAGGTTGCTGGTCACAGGGTCTCTGCTGAGTTTTTCCAGCCTGGAGCAGTAACCAATAGAGTTAAAATGCATGAAGAAAGCAAACAATGACCACAGCCCTTCCTGTAGTTAACATCAAACCCCACAGCGAGCAGCAGCCCAGCCCAGGTCAATGTTTATCTGCTCCTTGATCCCATATGAGGGTCCACAGATTGCATGGGGGTAGAAGGGACCCTCAAAAATTATCTGGTCCAACCCCCCTGCAGTCAGCAGGGATGCCTCCAATGAGAGCAGGCTATCCAGGGACACATCAAGCTTGATCTTGAGTGTCCCCAGGGATGGAGGCTCAACCACATCTCCAGACAACCCATCTCAGTGTTTCACCACCCTCATTGTGCAGAGCTTCCTCCTGATGTCTAACCCAATTCTCCCTTGTTCCACTTTCAAACCATTACCCCTCACCCCATCACCACAAGCCCTCCTAAGCACTCCCCCTCCAGCCTTCCCATAGGCACCCTTAAGACATTGGAATGTAGTTCTAAGGTCTCCCTGGAGCCTTCTCTTCTCCAGGCTGACAGCCCAAACTTTCCCAGCCTGTATTCATGGGAGAGGTGCTCCTGACCACCTGTTCCAAGCAGGTCTATGTGCCTTTCACACTGGACCCCCCAGAACTAGACCCACCACTACAGGTGAGGTCTTACCAGAGCACAGTAAAGCAGGAGAAGCACCTCTCAATCTGCTGGCCACGCTGCTTTCAATGCAGCCCAGGATGTGACTTTTAACTTGCTGCAGCTGGGTTCTTCAGCAGGCCTGTAGGGATCCACCTCTTCTTAAAGGGGACAGAAGGGAGAATCCTTGCTGCAGAGCTTCCTTGACCACCCAGACAGCTGGGGAAGGTCCCATCTGCTGTTTCTTCTGAATAAACTCTCCCTCAAGAGCGGTGCTGAATCCTTGCAGGACAATGGGGGTTTTCTTCTAAGCCTCACAAGAAGCTCTGGATGTCTTGTTAAGCTTCTCTGCAGAAAAAGAAATATTTTCAAGAAGATAAAGTGCATGTTTAGATGGCTTCCACTTTCTACTTTCCCTTGGTCAGTAGATTAGTCAAGATTGATTTTTCTGCATGAGAGGGAGAGGCCTAAGGTTAAAAGATAAAAGGGTAGATTCCCTTTAAAATGTAATTTAGATTTTTCTGGTATTAGCTCCAGTATCAGCACAAAATCACTTCAATTTTCCAGGAGCACCTGAGACCCATTGTACAGCTGCTTGCAAGCAGGAAAGACCTCCTCTGGCAAATGGAACAGCTGAGGACCGTGACGCCTGCGGTACCTGCCCCACACAGGGTCTCCTGCCTGGGGACCCTGAGATTCTGCTCTCCAAATGTCTGCCAAAGAAGGGACATTAGTTCTGCTGGGGACTCTGCCTTTGGTTCATCTGGAGGGGGGTTGCCACAGTCAGTGCAGATTTAGACCTGAACTCTTCAGAGCACTGCTTTGCCAGACCTCCCCAGCTCCCTGTGGGGGACATCGGTGCTACAGCACCAGTTAGGCACTGGTTGGTCTCAAGGAGCTCAGTGTCCAGGCTAGACCTGGACTGGCTAGACAGCAGCACTGCCTCCATGTGCCCCTGTGAAACATCAGGACCCTCTTCAAGTCACAGAATCATAGAGTCATTAAGGTTGGAGAATTCCTCTAAGACCATTCATCCAGCCATCATAGTATCATAGTATCAGTCAGGGTTAGAAGGGACCACAAGGATCAGCTAGTTCCAACCCCCTGCTGTGGGCAGGGACACCCCACACTAGATCAGGCCAGCAGAGCCATCAACCCAACACCATCATAGTCATTAAACCATGTCCCAAAGTGCCATGGCCACACACTTCTGGAACCCCTCCAGGGACGGTGACTCCACCACCTCCCTGGGCAGCCTGTTCCAATGCCTGCTGCAACCCCTGGTGCAACTTGAGGCCATTTCCTCTCATTCTATCACTTGTTCCTTGGGAGAAGAGACCAACTCCCACCTGGCTCCAACCTCCTTTCAGGGAGCTGCAGAGAGCCAGGTCTCCCCTCAGCCTCTTCTCCAGCCTAACCAACCCTAGTTCCCTCAGCTGCTCCTCCCCATCCCTGTTCTCCAGAGCCTTCCCCATCTTTGCTGCCCTTCTCTGGATCTGCTCCAGCACCTCCATGTCCTTGGAACGGGCGCCCCGGTACTGAACCCAGCGAGTGACCTCACCCGTGCCCAATGCAGGGGCAAGCCCACACCCAGCTTTGAGAACTTTCTTATCCGACCTCCCTCCCGGGGTTGCTCTTCCTGTAGAGCAGAAGATCAGAGTCCCTCACTTGGAGCAAACATCAGCTAGCTACCTGGAGCCTCTCATTTGGTTGAAAGCAGCCTCTTTGTACAACATGTCACAGTGGGCTGTGTCGGAACGGTTGGATTGCTCCCCGAGAATAATTGAACTGATACATTTCTCCACTTTTTTTTTTCCCCTCCCCCCCCCCCCCCCCCCTCCTTTGAATAAATTATTTGCAAATAAACATTTTCATTATGCCACCATCTCTGATGTTCCATTAGAATTCAGTGAATTATTTATTCAGCAGCTTTTCCCATCAATCACCGAATAAATTATTCGCAAATAAATTATTCTCCCAGCTTTTTTGCTTTAAAGATGTCCCTTGGAGAACAATAGCTTCCCAGAATAGCAAACAGGCAAAGGGAGCAATTTGAATGGCCTGATTCTCACACCCCATCCACACACACACACACCCACACCCCCCTTGTCTTGGTGCAAATCTAGAGGGTTATCATGGAAATTCCTGGTCTTTTCTGGGTCTGCAAGTCGGCTTGGACTGGGGCACGCAGCTGCTCCACTTTGCAGGAGCCAGCACAGGAAGATCCAGCACCCTCAGAACCAAGGCTTTGCTTAGAACCATAGAATAGAATAGAATAGAATAGAATAGAATAGAATAGAATAGAATAGAATAGAATTAGAATAGAATAGAATAGAATAGGAGTAGAATAGAATAGAATAGAATAGAATAGAATAGAATAGAATAGAATAGAATAGAATAGAATAGAATAGAATAGAATAGAGTAGAATAGAATAGAATAGAATAGAATAGAATAGAATAGGAGTAGAATAGGAGTAGAATAGAGTAGAGTAGAATAGAACAGAACAGAATAGAATGGAATGGAATGGAATGGAATGGAATGGAATGGAATGGAATGGAATGGAATGGAATGGAATGGAATGGAATGGAATAGACCAGGCTGGAAGAGACCTTCAAGATCATCAAGTCTAACCTATCATCCAACATCCAACACCACCTAATCAACTAAACCATGGCACCAAGCACCCTATCAAGTCTCCTCCTGAATCAATAAGGTTGGAAGAGACCTTCAAGATCATCGAGTCCAACCTATCATCCAACACCACCTAATCAACTAAACCATGGCACCAAGCACCCTATCAAGTCTCCTCCTGAATCAATAAGGTTGGAAGAGACCTCAAGGATCATCCAGTCCAACCCGTCACCCAAGACCTCATGGCTACTAAATCATCGAGTCCAACCCCCCCCTGCCAGAGCAGGACCATACAACCTAGCTCAGCTCACAGAGGAACACATGCAGACAGGGCTTGAAAGTCTCCAGAGAAGGAGACTCCACAACCTCTCTGGGCAGCCTGCTCCAGTGCTCTGGGACCCTTACAGGAAAGAAGTTCCCCCTTGTGTTGAGGTGGAACCTCCTGTGCTCCTGCTTAGATCCATTGCTCCTTGTCCTGTCCCAGGGAGCAAGTGAGCAGAGCCTGTCCCCTCCCTCCTGACCCCCAGCCCTCAGATTTTGCGTTCAGAGGTGTACAGACCACTTAAATCTTCTACTGACCGATTCTGCAGTACATCCCAAGAGCCTTGTTGCAGTATTGCTTAAATGCAAGACCTTAGGGGATATATTCTTTTTTCCAAACATAGGATAAATACTTTCCCCACATTTTACCTTCAGCTTGTTTCAATACTGTTAAAAATCAATAGGATTCTGAGCAGATCAAGCAGTTCAACAAGACCAAGTGCAAGGTCCTGTATCTGAGTCAGGGCAATCCCAAGCAACAATACAGGCTGGGCAGGGACTGGCTTAGACCCTAGGCAAGTTAATTTCCAGCTCCTGAAATTGATTCACAGTTTGTGTCAGGTTGGAAGGGACCCTGAAGGGTCATCTTGTCCAACTGATGTTGGACAAGTCAGTCCAACCTCTTGGGCTGTTGGACTGCAGTCCGCAGTCAGCAAGGACACCTCCAGTAAGATCAGGCTGACCAGGGCCACGTCAAGTCCGATCTTGGATGCCTCCAGGAATGGGGCTCACCACTACAACTCTGGACAACCTGTTCCACTATTTCACCACTCTCATTGTGCAGAACTTCCTCCTGATGGCCAACCTAAACCTCCCCTGCTCCAGTCTCAAGCCATTGTCCCTCATCCTATTGCTCCAGGCCCTTCACAGTATCACAGTACCACCAAGGTTTGAAGAGACCTCAAAGATCATCCACTTCTAAACAGTCCCTCCCCAGCCTTCCTGTAGGTCCCCTTTGGCTATCTCCTCTTCAGATCATTTTAGTGACCTCAAATCAAACCAAGGGCTCAGTTCCCTGAGTGTCCAGGCAGGGATAGGCACTGCAGCTCTGACCCAGATCCCTCCTTCTCCCTCCCAGGCAGCTCCTTCCCTGCACCTTCTTCTGCATAATGCATTCAGATCCCGTCAGCGCTCCAAGCCCCAGTGTGAGTCTTGTTTGTGTCTGGGCCAAGGAGGATGAAAGCCTGTTAGAGCTAAATGAAGGCTACATTTATGCCAATTTTAAGGAATAATTGAGGTGCAGCACAGGGGAATTTGCTGAACTCCTCTGTCCTTTCTAAGAAGAAAGAGCCTCCTTTGTTAGGCAGCGCACACAAAAAGTCACCCTCATTAAAACAAACCATCTTTATCAAAACCACACAGAGGATTTATCATCTCCCCCCATATGCTGGTGCCTTTCAGAGAGATGCAGACACAACAAAAAAAAAACTGGAGGGGGAAACCCAGTCCACAGCCCTCGCTTCAAGAGGGCTTAATTCTCAAAGCACCACGAGCCTCGCCTCGGTCTCAACCACGGCGCCGCGCACAAGGTTGTGCCAAGAGCTGGAATACCACCAAAGCTACCTGGGCTGCCTGCTGGTATCACTGCAATAAATAATTGCTGATTTGCAGCAGAGGAACAAACGAGACACCATGTCATTGTGTGAGGGGGGACAACTGAACAATAACATTAAGATAGATAATTGACTTAATATCAGACGCTCTTCCCCCAGCAAACCTTTCCCCATCCTCGGAGTAATTGTGTAATGACATTTATGTGTAATAGACTTGTGACATTATAAATGACACTTGTGTCAGGCTTGTCAGGCTGTGACAGCCTCAGAGACAGCTCCACTGAGAAATTAATCACTTCTGAGGCTTGAAAGTTGCTCATTTAGCGCTGCCAAATAAGATCTTGCAAAAAAAACCAACCCCAAACCCACCCCAAGATCTTGCACTAAAACGTAAAGTCCCATCCACCTCACCCTGCAGAACAGCTTCCTGGTGTCCCAGCACCACTCTGCATGGTCAGCCTACTTGAAGAAGACAACCAAAGATCATGAAATCATAGAAAGGTTGGGAAAGACCTCCAAGATCATCAAGTCAAACCTTCTACTCAACACTGCCATCACCACTAGGCCACGTCTCAAAGTGCCACATCTACTCACTTCTTGAACCCCTCCAGGGATGGGAACTCCACCACCTCCCTGGGCAGCCTGTTCCAATCCCTGAGCACTCTTGCAGTGAAGAAATACATCTTACTACCCAACCTAAACCTCCCTTGGTGCAACTTGAGGCCATTTCCTCTACAACTACCTCAAGGGAGGTTGTAGCCAGGTGGGGGTTGGTCTCTTCTCCCAGGCAAGCAGCACCAGAACAAGAGGACACAGTCTCAAGCTGCACCAGGGGAGGCTTAGGCTGGATGTTAGGAAGAAGTTCTTCATAGAAAGAGAGATTGGCCATTGGAATGTGCTGCTCAGGAAGGTGGTGGAGTCACCATCACTGGTGGTGTTTAGGAAGAGACTGGATGGGGTGCTTGGTGCCATGGTTTAGTTGATTACATGGTGTTGGGTGAGAAGTTGGAATCGATGACCTCAAAGAGTTCTTCCAACCTGGTTAATTCTATTCTATTCTATTCTATTCTATTCTATTCTATTCTATTCTATTCTATTCTATTCTATTCTATTCTACTATATTCTATTCTATTCTATTTCTATTTCTATTCTATTCTATTCTATTCTATTCTATTCTATTCTATTCTATTCTCTTGTCCTGTCCTGAGTTACTTGTAGCTAAGTCATTAAAGATCACAGAATCATAGAGTCACAGAAGGCATAGGGTTGGAAGGGACCCTTAAAGCTCTTCCAGCCCAACCCCACTGCAGTCAGCACAGACATCCCCAACTAGATCTTGTTGCTCAGAGCTCCATGAAGCTTCACCTGATGTTATCACCTCCATTTCACCCCCTCTCAACATCACAGCACCTTCACAGTGCACATATCTCTTTAAACATGTCTTACTCCTCCATGCATTAGCAGCCACAGGTTTCCCATCGCCAGGGCTGCAGGTTGTCAAAGGGTTTAATTAATTGTTGGGGAGAACAGGACATTTGTGCAGTGTACTGTACATAATGAATACCCCCCCCCAAAAAAAAAAACAACCAGAAAAAAGACAAAAAAAGGGAAAAAAGAGAAGAAAACCTTCTCCAAATCAGCATAGGGGCTATTATTAGACTATCAAACTGTCATTTTTCAAAGCATTTCAATTGTCACCAGTTCTTCTAATGGCTTCTAAAGCATTATCTAATGCCTGGGCCAAAAAAACAGCAGAGGATCAAAGCACGTTGCAAAGCACCAGTCAGGCTGCATGACAAATAAGTGTTTGCAGGCTAAACTCTTCCTTCCTCTCCCGTTTGCCTTCAAAAACAGTTGTGAGCTTCAAAACCCAAGATGGCTTTATTTGCAAATTGGTTTTCAAAGATACAAGTGGCCTGAGGAGTTTGGGGTTTTTCCTTCCCTTTTGAGAATATGGAAACAGCCAAGGATGCTGAGGGGACTGCAGCTGCTCTCATACCAGGAAAGGCTGAAACCTGGGGCTGCTCAGCTTGGAGAAGAGGAGCCTGCGGGGGTGGATCTTATGAATGCTTACAAATATGTCAGGAAGATGGGGCCAGACTCTTCTCAGTGGTCCCCAGTGGCAGGATAAGAGGCACCAGGCATACACTTCAATATAGGAAGTTCCATCTAAGCATGGGAAGGAATTTCTTTACTTTGAGGGTGGCAGAGAACTGGAGCAGGCTGCCCGGAGAGGTGGTGGAATCTCCTTCTCTGAAGACTTTCAAGGCCCACCTGGATGTGTTCCTGTGTGACCTTCCCTAGGTGACCCTGCCTTGGCAGGGGGGCTGGACTCAGTGACCTGTTGGAGTTTCCGGTGCAGAGACTTCCTGCCTCCCTGGGGGCTGCCCACCTCCAGCGCCAGGGGCTGTGTCCTCCTTGGACTTTGCTTCCCCCGAGCCTCATGCTGCCCACTGCCCCACGCACAGGCAGGACTGCAGGGCCACTTGCCACTGCTTGTGGCCACAAAAAGCTTCACCTGCAAGCCCTCCCCTAGCGTGCACCTAAGATTAGGCTGCTAATGGAACATGTTTGTCTTTTTTCAGCCTCAGTGACAATGGAATTTGCAGACTGATTCGGCTTAACCGAGTGTGACCACGCCAGGCTAATTCCACACTCCTAATTAAATTACATCACTTTCTAGGTGGAGTTTATGAGCAGAGGTGAGGAGCAGCAATACAAGTGAGCTGCAGAATCCCATGTACACGTTAGACATGAGAATGCTGCCTAGATGGCAAAATGAGTTACTCTATTTACATCTTTGTTTAAATGTCACAGTGTTTTCCTCTGCTTAATCTGGGGCTTGCTTATGCACAGAGTGATTCTCTGAGGAGGAAATGGGAGCTACTCAAAGGGAAAAGTGCAGAGAGGAAAGAATCAGTACCTGGATCTTCTCAAGAGCATCAAAAGAAGGCTCCAGGGTGACCTTAGAGCAGCCCTGCAGTACCCGAAGGGGACTACAGGAGAGCTGGGGAGGGGATTTCGACAGGGGCTTGCAGTGGCAGGATGAAAGGCAAGGGACTGAAGCTTGAGGAGGGAAGATTGAGAATGAAGATTAGGAACAAATTCCTTACAGTGAAACACTGGAACAGGTTGCTCAGGAAGGTCATAGATGCCCCCTTCCTGGAGGTGTTCAAGGCCAGGCTGGATGAGGCTTGGAGCAACCTGGTGCAGTGGGAGGTGTCCCTGCCTATGGTAGGGGGCTTGGAACTGGATGATCTGTAGGGTCCCTTCCAACCCAAACCATTCTGTGAATCTCTGAATCACTTCTCACATACAAAAATACTGCTCTAAAAACAGCAACTTACTGCTGCTGGATGACTTCAGAAGTTACTGAACAGCAGTACAGAACTGATGGCAGGGATAGGAAGAGGAGTCCCAGGGCTGATCTCTCCCTGTACCCACCAGCTGCCTCTGCTGGGAAAAGAGCCCAAATTCCCTGTCTGCCACCCACCTCCTGAAAGCCACACTGCAAACCCAGCCAGCTTTTTGTTGGTGCTTTCCTCAGGGAGCAAGTGTTTGGAATCCAGCTCCACATTATGGATGTTCAGAGGCAAAGTACAGACTGCAGGCTTAGAGATTTTTCTGAAATCATAAACAAAAAGGGAAGAAAGGCAAGAGAGGGGCCTAGAACTTTATGGTCTGTGAAATTGAATTGCCTCTCACAGGTCCTTACCTTTGGATGGACAGTGAGAGCTTTGTCATCGCATGGGAGAAGAGCATTAAAACCCACCAGTGAAAGGGAGGATTTTGTGCTGTCTGATTAAAGATGCACACTCACCATGAGCTCAGGGAGATGCACTTCAGAGGTAGCTCTTATTTATTTGTTTCCACTGAAAAGGTCCAAGAAGCTTCAGACACACTAATTTCAACAGGAATGCGCCTTGCTTTGTGGAGCACCAGCACCAGAGAGAGCACTACAGCAGATCAAGAGAGGTGATTCTACCACTTTGCTCTGCTCTGGTAAGACCTCACCTGAAGTGCAGCATCCAGTCCTGGTGCCCTCATCACAAGAAGGACATGGACCTGATGGGGTGGGTCCAGAGGAGGGCCACGAGAATGACCAGGGGGCTGAAGCACCTCTGCTACGAGGACAGGCTGAAGGAGCTGGGGTTGTTCAGCCTGGACAAGGGAAGGCTCCAAGGATACTTAATAGCAGCCTGCCAGTACATGAAGGGGGTACAAGAAGGCTGCAGAGGGACAGAATGAGGGACAATGGTTTGAAAATAGAGAAGAGGAGATTTAGATTGGATGTCAGGAACAAGTTCTGCACCATGAGGATGGTAGAACTCTGGAAGAGGTTGCCCAAGGAGGTAGTTGAGGCATCATCCCTGGAAATACTCAAGGTCAGGTTTGAGAAGGCTCTGAGCAACCTAATATAATAGAGGATATCCCTGCTGCCTGCAGGGGGGTAGGACTAGATGCCCTGTGGAGGTCCCTTCCAACCCAAACCATTCTGCAGCCCTCAGTTAAAAAGTGAGTTATTTCCTAGTTAATTCTCTCTACCTTTACTCCCCAGACACGAGCTTTCACAGCAGCTACCTTCATTGCACTCAAAGAGCTTTAAACCCTGCCTGCCTCACTCTCACTTTACCCTTTGGACCTGATAGGGGAGTGAAGGGCTATTCAACATCAGAGATCTCAACATCCCAGAGAAAAAGCACAGCCAAACTGAGCCAAAAAAATGAGGGCTCTGTTGAAGTCAGCTGTGTTTCTGAACTCGATCAGAGTAAGGAAGTTAGAATCAAGCTTTTAGAAGCCCTAGGGATAAAACATATAGCCCTCAAGCCCTATATGCAATCATCAGTGCAATAACTCAGAAAAGGAGGTTGTCAGCACATTTCAGCTCTGGTGAATTTAGTCTGTCCTCTGGTTGCTGCTCTGTCGTACTTCAGCTCATTTTGGCTACCTCCTTTGTAGCATTCCTCCCAGTAAAGTGCTTTTGATGATGCACTGAGCATTAGGCAGGTACTTCATTACACTGTCTTGAGATCAGACCTGGGAAGGTATAATTGAACCTTTACCAATCCTGCAATCTCATTTAGAAGATCAATTATTTTGTTTATCTACTTAAGCAGTACTAATGGGAGCCAAGTAGGGAAACAGGAAAAACCAAGGCACTTCAGGCAGAGTGAAGTTTGGAGGTGTCACTGAAATGGAATCTCTAAAGCTGGGGCAGGTGGGGAAGAGAGAGTATTTAAAGTGGTGTCTGAAACAGAAGGTAAGAATAGTCACAGCAAGCCCCTGCAGGTGCCACAAGCAGCACAGAAATGCAGCGTCACAGCAGAATAATCAGCATCTTCTCATGTAAATAGCATCCACCCGAACTTTAGCCACCAAACAGCCCCAGCACAAAGACACAAATGTAAAGAGGCAGATAGGTGCTCGGTGGGAAGTACAAAAGCGTCTGAGCAGAGCAGGCGCCCAATTCTCATGCAAAGCCCCTGCGCTTTCCAGTGCTTGAAAATTCAATACCTTTAAGATTCTGGCTGTAGCTCTTAAGTGCCGAGAAAGGAAAAGTAGCAATCAGCAGAAATGAGACTGGTTTCAGAAGCCCAAATCACAAAGTGGAGAGAGGAAGGGGTTGCAGGTTTGACAGGGAAGGTGACAGCCTGACCCTGGGGATGCTGTAAGTGAGGGACTCCCGGGGCTGTGGCAGGGCTTGGCTGTGAGGAGCCCCCCGAGCATGCTATGCCAGAGCTGCGCTGCCTCCGGTCTGGACTTGCAAGAGAAGGAAAAGTGCCTCTCCCCAAACTCAGCAGTCGAAAAACGTGGGAAATCCAAGTGCACCAAGCCCACAGGGCTGCCCAAAGCATACCATGGTGGTGAGCTGCCAGAAACAAGTCTCTGTGCACCACCTGCCCCACCTCCAGTGGAAACCTGGGCTGGCTCTGCATCCTTCACCAACAGCTTCTACCCTGACAGCGCCAGGGAAAGGTGGCACTGCTCTCATGTACCCCAAAGCTGCTCCACCCCTCCCTGAAAGCACTTCAGATTATACCAAAAGACTAACTGTGGGACAAGACCTGGAATGAACCCAGCCCTGTGCCTCGGTGTCGGTTCCGTTTGCAGATGTTTCTGTTCCCACTTGTAGCTGGAATGTTCAGAGAGGTCTAAAAGATGCAGGCAGCCAAAGTGGAACAGGAATGGAGTTAACTCATTTAGGTGTTTGAAAACTTGTAGCCATAATCATTACCATTCTAGAGCACTGTTATTACAAGAATAATAATTATTACTGCTATTAGTTGCCATTATTATTGCTATTATTACTTCCTACAGTATTAGGGCTCAATTCAGCAAGGAGACAAACGAGCCTCAGGCTGGGGAGGCTGAAGGCAGAAAGTGAACCCTAAACCACACCATTCCACTGCCTTTCTGCTGCTTTTTGGCAGTGACTGATCAAAGACCTCCAGCTGTCCGAGCTCTGAGGAGGGGCATTAATATATCACCTGCCACAGTTGAAAAGCTTACAAAAACCTGGTTATATTTTTTAATCATCTTGCATTTTAGACCTTTAAAGTACAAATATGGATTTCAAACATATCAGGGGAACAAATTAACTTAGAAAAATGGCTGTACTTTCCAAGGTTGCACCTGCCATGAAATTGCTCCAAGTTTGCATTTTCCCTTGGTCTCTGGTGTGTCATTACAGCAGATTGATCGCCCTCCTCTCCCCAGCAACTCCCCCATTAGAGGGTTATTGTATGGAAATTAATGGGAGGCTAGAAACATTTCTTCTGCAGCTGCAGTAGTAGAAGTCAGTTTTGATTAAGCACTCGAAACCCAGCAGGCTGGGGTGATCTCTTTGCTTTAGTTCCCTCTTTTATTATCACTGGTGTCAAGTTTTGTTACTTTAGCCATTCCCCTGGTGCTCCCAGTACATCCCTGTGTAATAATCGGGGTGATTTTTTTTATGTGCACATCTATTTATTTTAAATATGTAGAGAGTGATGCTCACTGGTGTAAAGTCCCTTTACACCACCCTGAACTCGGCCCTAGGATGATTTCTGCTCCTTTCAAAGGCTTGTTCACACCGGGAGCTTGGTGGAAGCTGACACCGAGCGGAGTAAGGAAGCACGGCTGGAAATACCTCTCAGGAGTGCGGATCCAGCTCTGCTCAGTGACCCTGCCAGCAGTTATGGCTGATGTCACATTTAATGTCTACCTGCTCTGCCTCTTATTCATCTTGCTGCTTCTGCCCTGCCCTGTTTGATCTGGTTCCCACTGTCAGCTGGCAAACAACAGACATACAAAGTGGCTCTTCTGAAAAGAGCCCATATCTTTTAAGAGCCAGGTATTAATCAATCAAGAGAGAGGTTGTAAGACACTTGTAAAAGGCATGACCGGATACAAGGCTCAGAGGACAACATTCCACTGCTTCTGTTGTCCTGACAGGTTTTTCTGGCAAGCAATGAACTTGGGGGGAGGGTATAAAAACAGGGAGGGAAGTTGCTTCTAAACCGATTCCACTGCAAATCGTGCAACAACAGGGGGAAGAAAAAAATGACACTTCTCACTGTGTCAGCCAGAAGGACAGCCCTGGAGCTTGAAAAGGAAACTGGAGTCATTTGGACTCTCAGCTGCACAGGGCAGAGGTGGGGAGAGCTCTGGTGCTTGCACATCCACAGTTCCTTCCTTGCAGCTTCCTCTGTGTGGCCTTCAGCAGAGCAGTGAGCGCTGCCCCTGCATGCAGTGCCATACTCATAAAGGGTGCACTGAGGTCCCACCTGCAAGGTGGCACAACAGCTGTGGAAGGTTTCTCTGGACTTTGCTGCTGCTTCAAACCGAGAGAGACCTCAGCTTTGGGGAAGGTTCTGAGAATGCCTCACTTACTGCAACACAGCAACACCTGGGGTTTAGCAAAAGGTGGCACTTCCTTGGTCAGGAGGCACAGATGGCTTTGGATGTTGGAAATGGCTCTGTATGGTTTCATGCCCACAACAAAAAGCTTAGTGGCCAGACATGACCAGTGAAAACTGCTCAGGAGTCCATTTTCACTTCAATTATAATTTGTAACAAGGTTCAGAGCAGGAAATTTGCCTTCATTGCCCTCCCCAACACAAAACACCTAAACCATGTGCCAGTAATCACCGAGGGAAAAAAGCCAGCTTAGGCTTTTAAGGACAAAACACAAAGCAGTGCCCAGCAAGGTCAATGCCACTGGCCACCAAGTGCTGTAGCCCCTCTCTGCAGCCCCAGCCCAGTGGCAGGCATGGTCAGAGCACAGCAGATCCAGCTCAGAGAGCAAGCAAGACGAAAGGCCCGTGCTCGGAGAACTGATTAAGTGGCACCTTTGGGGGAAAGAAGAAAAGAAAAAGCTTTATGAGATTATTTATGGGGCTCATAAAGGTGCCTTTTGAATATCCATCAATCAAGCAGTCAGTTAAAAAGTCTGCTCAGCACACAAGAGAGTAGAAGGAGTGAAGAAAATTGGAGAGGGCGTGCATCTGAGATGTGCAGGCTATCATCCATAATCTCCATGTGCACAGCACAGCAGTGGGGAGAGCAGGATGGGAAAGCACTGAACAAACAGGTGCTTGGCTCGAAGCTGATGTGTTGCTTTCCCTCACTGCCAAAGACAGGAAACGTCAGCAGTAAGTTTTAACAACTTTGGTAGGAATAATGGAAGGCAGGAAACAATCTAAACCCCCCCAAGAAAACAAAAACAAACCCCCAGAAAAGATATTTGGGTGGCAGCCAAAGGGCTGCAACCTGCCTGTAAGGAGCAAATAAAAGCAGGAAGACAATAATAACAAAGCAGTGGCTGACTGCAGACAGAATAAAGGGTAATTGCTGGCTGAGCATATGGTCTGCTAAGGGAATAGATGGCGAGAGGAGAGGAGATTCACAGCCTGTTACAGAGCTTGCAAAAGCTGCAGGTCAGGAGCAATGGGCTCGTGATGATCACTGATTTTATGGCTGATTCCTCTGCATCCTTGCTGCTGCAGGAATAAACTACTGACCCATGGCAAACAGAGTTCTCCAGGACTCCACTTCAGCCCTTTCTTTGTGCTGGTTCTGTAGCAGCATTCAGAAGTGTAGGGTTTCAGCAAATCAAAGTAGCAGAGCGAAGTCCTTCTGGTTTTCCTTGTAACCAAGAGGCTGGGTCAGTCTAATTTAGAAAGCAAGGTGCTTTTGCCTGGGGAGCAGAACCAAGAGGCACAAGCTGGTGCCTGAAACACGCTTCCACCGCTGCAGCACCAGCTTGGGCAGCCGTTGTGAGCAGCGGCTGAGTGGCTGCACGAGGCAGAGCTCTGCATTCCGTTCTGATGTGACTTCCACGTTCGGTGACAAAGCACCGTGCCCCCACGCCCCATTCATCTTGTTAAACGGTCCCAGAACAGTCCCTGAGAAATGTATTTAACAGGAAGGCATCTATTAATTAATAAGCACATTAGTCAGCAATCAATACTGCGCTGCTGATATTGTTTAAATTATGCATGGACAATGAGGATAAAGTTTCTGCCTTCCTCATCCCTTTCACGGCACGGATTGAAAATGAGCACCGCGGAAGGGCTTTGCATTTCATTCAGACAGAAAACAACAAAGAAACCTCACCCCCCCCCCCCAAAAAAAAAACACTTTGATTAAAATTATCTTTGAATAGAGTAATCCCCTGAACATATTCTATTGCATCAAATTAGCCCTGAGCACAGCCAGTTTATCACCTCAGTCTCTTCACAGTCCATTGATTAAGCAGACACCGGGAGCAGTCTGTTCTCTTTACTGCGTTTGTGTTTTATTGTAGTGATGTTGCTATCTGGTTCCAACTCCTGAGCCAGGCATTCCTTGCAATTACTTCCCCTTGGCCTGCATCAAATGTGCAGATAGTTCTCAGGCTGATCCCCTATTGCCACTTGGAGATAACAGCAGCAGCCTTACACTGCAGATCCCTGTCCTCAGAAATGCTCTCAGACAACAGGCACCCTCGCGTTAGCGGCGACACGACAGGCTCTGCTGCCCAGCCTCTGCACAGGCTGCTGCTACACAGTCACAGAAGCATCAGGGTTGGAAAAGACCTCCAAGATCATCAAGTCAAACCTTCTACTCAACACTGCCATCACCACTAGGCCGCATCTCAAAGTGCCACATCTACCCATTTGTTGAACCCCTCCAGGGATGGGGACTCCACCACATCCCTGGGCAGCCTGTTCCAATCCCTGACCACACTTGCAGTGAAGAAATTCTTCCTAATATCCAACCTAAACCTCCCCTGCTGCAGCTTGAGGCCATTTCCTCTTGGTCTGTCATTAGTTACTTGCAGGGCACCCCCTCACTGTTTCCCTGGCACAAGGGGTTGGACTGACATGACCCAAGACACAAAGTTCACAGAATCCCAGAATGCCAGGCTGCAAGGGACCCCAAGGATCATCTGGGCCAACCAACACAGCCCTGTTTTAGTATGGCCAGATGACACCAGAGAATGGTTTGGGTTGGAAGGGACCTTAAAGACCATCCATGGGCAGGGACACCTCCCACTGGACCAGGCTGCTCATCCCACCTGGCCTTGAACACCTCCAGGGAGGAGGCATCCACAGCCTCCTTGGGCCAGTGCCTCACCACCCTCACTGTAAAGTGTTTCTTTCCAATCTCCAGTCTAAATCTGCCCTCCTCAATCATCAAGCAGCCTAAACTTTCTTCTGATCAGGGCTGACAGAAGTGGGGAAAACTCAACAGGAGTGAAGAAAGTCAATGGAATTGTTCTGGGGTTTTGTCAATATGCTCCTTTGGTTTAACAGAGCTTAAGTTCTCACCCTGGACATTTTCAAAGGGGATTAAAAAGTATTTGTTTTACCTTAAGAAGCAGTCTGCTTGGGTGTAAAATTGATATATTACAATATTTAATGCATGACTATTGATATTAATATGTTTAAGTTATGTTAAATTAATACAAACCATTTACACAAGGAGTCTTACATGGAAAGTTTCACCTTAATTGGCTGAAGCTCATTTACCTGAGTGTACACAAGCCCTAGATAATTTACCTCTCAATCATCACTCTCTGTTCTTACAGCAGATGCCCTCTCTTCCAATGCATGAAGCCTAAAGACACTAGAAAGAGATCTTCACATGAAAGAAAACTTCTCTCTGCTTTCCTGTCAGATGCTAAGGATGGAAGCATGGGCAATTTCCTCCTAATTTGGGGATACTATAGCTACACGACCTGTAGAATGACAGCACTGTTGTCTTGTTTTCTCACTGGGATTTGTCTGTTGGGATCCCAGCAGCCACCCTCCAGAGCAGAAAATCCTCTCAACCCAAAGACTTTCGCCAGCTGATGGAATGACAAACTCCCTAAGTGCTCAAAATTCACTGTACATTAACGAAGTCATAGCAGGGACACAGGCTGGTTTGGCAAAAGCAAATTAAAGGTTTCCTTGATGCACATTGAGGGCAGAGGCAGGAGGGAGAAGGGGGTGATGGAGATGGGATCATCCTACCTGTCCTACCAGTGCCGTGCGTGAGAGGGCGCTCTGCTCTCACCCAACTCCCCTGCACTGTCCCAGCTGTGGTCCCTGGATTTACAGCTCTCTTCACTCTCGGCTGTGTTACAAAAGGGCAGAGTAAAACTGAGGGACTCCAGAGCCTGAGGTGGGTCCCAGAGAAGGTGGCTGAGGAGTTGTGGGAACTGCTGGGCAGCAGGGGTGACCCCACAGGCAAGGAAACTCATTTCAGAGACAGACTCTGCAAAGAGATGCTCTTTCCTCAGCATGTGTAGTGTCTGTGTCTCACCACCCTCCCTGCAGAGAATTTCTTTGATTTTCTATTCTTTTCTTTGAAGACTGCACATCCAGGCCTGGGATCACAGCTCTAATCCAAAACCACAAACTTCCTACCTGGAGAGCAGGACTGCAGCTGACCCAGGAGCCCAAGTGCACATGGTGCTGGTGATCACAGCATCACAGTGTCACAGTATCACCAAGGTTGGAAGAGATCTCAAAGGTCATCGAGTCCAACCTGGCACCACAGACCTCATGACTAGACCATGGCACCAAGTGCCACATCCAATCCCCTCTTGAACACCTCCAGGGGTGGGGACTCCACCACCTCCCTGGGCAGCACATTCCAATGGCTAACAACTCTCTCTGTGAAGAGCTTTCTCCTCACCTCCAGCCTAAACTTCCCCTGGCGCAGCTTGAGACTGTGTCCTCTTGTTCTGGTGCTGCTTGCCTGGGAGAAGAGACCAACCCCCAGCTGGCTACACCCCCCCTTCAGGTAGCTGTAGACAGCAATGAGGTCTCCCCTGAGCCGCCTCCAGGCTAAACAGAGAACCGCAGCAGTGATCAGCCAGCGAGCACAGGCTGCTTTCCCCGTCCTTGCTTCCCCTCTGAAACACCACAGCTCAAACATTCCTGGAGGTCAGCACACGCAGCCACAGAGGATGTTGCAATACCTGTGATAAAAAATAACAACGTAATGTGCTCTGATAGCTGGATTGAAAATTAGCTTTAGGGCCTCCATGCATTGCTTCCTTAATGATGTGAGACAGGAGAGCCTCGACTCTAATAAAGATGAATTACTTTTTAATAAACTAATGAAACTCCAGCAAACACCCAAGCTTTAGCTCTTAATGTATCCCCAGTGCTCACACTGGAGAGAGAGAGAAAAGAAAACAGTATCACAGTATCACAGAATCACCGAGGTTGGAAGAGACCTCAAAGATCATCAAGTCCAACCTGGCACCACAGACCCCATGACTAGACCATGGCACCAAGTGCCACATCCAATCCCCTCTTGAACACCTCCAGGGATGGGGACTCCACCACCTCCCTGGGCAGCACATTCCAATGATGAACAACTCTCTCTGTGAAGAACTTTCTCCTCACCTCCAGCCTAAACTTCCCCTGGCACAGCTTGAGACTGTGTTGTCTCATTCTGGTGCTGGTTGCTAGAGAGAAGAGACCAACCTCTTCCTGGCTACAACCTCCCTTCAGGTAGTTTTAGAGAGCAATGAGGTCTCCCCTGAGCCTCCTCTTCTCCAGGCTAAACAACCCCAGCTCCCTCAGCCTCTCCTCACAGGGCTGTGCTCAAGGCCTCTCCCCAGCCTTATTGCCCTTCCCTGGACACATTCAAGTGTCTCAATGTCCTTCTTAAACTGAGGGGCCCAGAACTGGACACAGGACTCAAGGTGTGGCCTAAGCTGTGCTGAGCACAGGGGCACAATGACTTCCCTGCTGCTGCTGGCCACACAACAACAACAACAACAACCACAACCCCCAAAGAAATCCCCACCAAACCCACACCTTTTTTTTTTTATGATGATGATGATGATTATTACATATTATTATTTTTTTTGCTTCCTCATTTTTAATATTCTCAGCGATTAGATTCCAATAACCTGCTCCACAGTGATGTGTGTCTCATTTCCCTGGACAGACAAAATAGACCATAACTTCCTCTCCGTTAGAGCACTAATGCTGTAATTTAGAACTTCTGTCAAGATGAAAGATCTTCCCAGGGAGTTGCAGCAGGCCCATGGCAATACTTTGGCACAGGGCTGGATAATGAAGTTTTCATTATTAAATAAAGATATTTTAGGAATGTCATAACCCATAAATCCATTGTGCTAGGACGCATCAGCACATTGTTGTGTTTAGCGCTCGGCTGCTGACTCTGCCCTGCCCCTCCTCGCTCCCCTGCTTTTTGGCTACCTTGCGAGCTCAGCAAGTTGCCATAGAGATCAATCCCAGGATCTCTCCCTGTGGTACTGGGGTGGTATGGATTGGATGTAAAGGCTGCAGTGCTCACAGCCCTTTAATCCTAGAATCATAGAATCAATATGGTTGGAAAAGACCTCAGAGATCATCGAGGCCAACCTGGCACCACAGACCTCATGGCAACTAAACCGTGGCTCCAAGTGCCACATCCAAGCCCCTCTTGAACACCTCCAGGGATGGGGACTCCACCACCTCCCTGGGCAGCACATCCCAAGGGCTAACAACTCCCTCTGGGAAGATCTTTCTCCTCACCGCCAGCCTAAACCTCCCCTGGCACAGCTTGAGACTGTGTCCTCTTGTTCTGGAGCTGCTTGCCTGGGAGAAGAGACCAACCCCCACCTGAGCCCTGCAATTTGATATTACCTGGAGGTGTTGAAAAGATGCAGAGATGTGGTGCTGAGGGGCATGGTTTAGCAGCAGCCTTGGTAGAGCTAGAGAATGGCTGGGCTGGATGATCTTAGAATCATAGAATCATAAAATCAACCAGGTTGGAGGAGACCTCCAAGAGACCTCCATCCCAGGAGGTGTTCAAAAAGGGACTGGATGTGGCACTTGAAGCCATGGTTTAGTAGTCAGGAGGTGTTGGGTGACAGGTTGGATTTGATGATCTCTGAGGTCTTTTCCAATCTTATTGATTCTATGATTCTGTGATCATCCAATCCATCTTAAAGGGCTTTTCCAACCAAAATGCCTCTGCAATATGCTAATGTGAACCCTGCTGTGGATAGGATGAGAGGGAATGGATTGAAGTTTAAGGAGGGGAGATTTAGACTGGATTTTAGCAAGAAGTTCTTTAGAGTGAGGGTGATGAGACACTGGAACAGGTTGGGTAGGGAGGTATCACAGTATCACTAAGGTTGGAAGAGACCTCAAAGATCATCGAGTCCAACCTGCTCAAGGCCAGGTTGGATAAGGCCCTGAGCAACCTGGGCTAGTGGAAGGTGTCCTGCTCATGGCAGGAGGTTGGAACTAGATGACCTTTAAGATGCCTTTCAACCCAAACCACTCTACAAATCTCTGTGTGATCAAGCTCAGGAGCATCAGGAATCATGGGGAAAGGGTGTGTTTAGGAGGCAATGTAGTTCTGCTGCATGGTGCTTCACTGGCTCTCGGGTAAAGGCAGCAAATGAAAGCAAAGGTAGATTGGCTATAAAGTTTCCCCAGTGCTTTGAGGCTCACTAGGATGAGTCAATAGACACCAGCAGCTAAATTATGAGTTGCACATAACCAGGTCTGAGAACCTCTCAGAAACCCCTATTCACTTTTGGAGTTGAAACCCAAACTGGAGACCCTATCTGCACCACAATTCATTGAAAGTCATTTCCCCCTTCCAGCATTAAACCAGCAGGGCAGTGGTGTGGGGGAGCAGGGGTGCTCTCTGCAATGGTTTGCTGAGATCCTACTGATTAAACCCCAAAATCTCATGTGAAGGTAGTTAATGGGATCTGCAGCTCTACCCAGCATTAGGTAGGCAACATCCATCTGAGCTCGGGGGCTGAGCTGATTGCTACTCAATTAGCTGTGACTCAATTCACTGAAGAAAAATGCCCATTTCATGAGCACAAAGAAATAACCACACTACAAAGAAGGACCCTTCTGGAATTGCTCTCCCAACTGGTTTGGTGGTGTGCTAAGTTTAGACTTTGGGTGCTGTCACAAAGCTTTAATTGCAGCCCTGGTTTCACCTCACTGGCTCAACTCACCCCATTAGCACTTAGCTCCCTTTCCTTGAGAGAGCCTCAGTGAATTCCACCAAATCAGGGAGTGTTTGCTATTCAAACCAGATGCCAGCTTAAAGGAACATTCTACAGCATGGGAGTAAATGTGTTTGGGAGCTTGATCTGCTGCTTTTTGATGCTGGAGCACCCCTTGCCAACTTCAGTTGTTGCCTTCAGCACCATGCATGCATTCAGGATTCTGCAGAGCAAGAGCTGCTGCCAAAGACAGTCGGTGTGGTGGCACAGGTAGCAAGGATGGCACTGTTTAATTTTGCACCATGGAAGCAGCCAAGGATGCTCTGCTGGCTGCCAAAATAAAACCCCATCACCACGCTGAGACTTCAGAGCTTACAACAAGCAAGGTGAAAAATCCTACTACTGCACTTGTGAGATCAGATAAAGCTTGGTGAGCATTCCTGAGGGGCAGGAGCTGGCCAGGACAATACTAGATGGAACAAACTGAACAAGAAGCTTCCTGCCTTGTTTTCCCTGGTGCTGTTGGGACGATCATAGATTCATAGAATACCAGGTTGGAGGAGACCTCAAGGATCATCTAGTCCAACCTTTCAGGGTAAGAGCACCCTCTCCAGCATTCCCTCAGTGTTTGTGCTGCCTCACAGCACACCCCATTCTCCTCTGGGGGTCCCCTTTGTTTCAGTGGGTTTGGGGTTCAGTGATTTTTTTTAACCTCACTTCCTCAGCCCAGATAAAGTTGCCACTTTGCACAGCCTGATTTCCATGGCAATGCTGAGACATAGGGGAGTTTCCAGAAGGGGAATCTGCATTCCTATGAAAATCACTTTGGATTTCAGTGGAGTGTTCCCACGACAAAGCTCAAGAACTGCTGGAGGCAAACCAAAGGACCAAAGGAAAGGCAGCACCTAGATAAGTAGCAGCGTTGAGATCTTGCTTTTGTCTTCCCTTAAATAAACAAATAAACAAATAAATAAATAAACCTGAAGAAAAAAGGAAGAGAATCTCCCCAAACAACAAAGCTTGGGGAAATTCCAGCTCCCTGGCCACTAGGTGTCTGTCTTGACTCAACTGAAATGGTTCTATGATAAAATCATTGCCTGGCCCAAGGAAGCTCTCTGCTCCCCAGCAGTTTTGGAGATGAAAGAAGAGCTTTTTCCACCTTCCCTGGTCTTTATCATACTGACAGGGTGCTCAGATCCTGCACTCCTTTGTCGCTCATTATGGGATCAGCACCATCTCTGGGAATAAAAGTTCAAGCCCCCTTGATCCCCACCTCCAGGACCAGTGATCTGGCCGAGGTGGTTCTCACCATGCACCTCAGGGTGGGTGGCTGGGCTGGAGCCCTGCACTGCTCTTGGAAGCTTTTCTCATTAGGGAAATTAATGTCTTTCATTTCATTTAATTAAAGCACCCAGGAGCTATCAGGCTCATGGTTTTCAGGAGATTAAAGTGTGCTTATAGAACGCAGAGAAGGGCCAAAGCCTGAAGCTGAGATTGGCACCAACTCTTTAGTGGGAAGAGATAACACGAGACTCAAATCTGTGCCACTGGGATTCAGCACGACCCCAGATAAATTCTTCAGTCTGATTCCTACCAAGAGGCTTAAAATGGACAAAATAACAGGGGAGACACATTCTGGGACACATTTCTATTGCCACTACTGGGCAAAACCCATAAGTATTCAGGGAAAAGACAAATGGAAATGGCAATATAAATCACTTTCCACTTCCCTGATTTACCCAGTCCTAGACTCACTCCAATATTCACCTGAAATGCAGGGGTTTCATTTCAGAGAAGAATGGTGTGACAAAATCTTACTGACCTCACAGAAGTGCTACTCAGAGCAGTAAAAACATAAAGATTGAACAGATCAACCCCACTCAACCTAACCCTAGAGTGTCTTAGAGAAGATCACCGAGTCAAGGCAATCTAGTGAAGGTAGCTGCTGGGAGTCACGCAGGTGAGACCATCCATTTGGTTTCCATTTCATACCATTATCCACTCCAGCATCAGGCATCCACCCCGAGCTCTTTCACAGCATGGCAAACCCAAAATCAACATTATCACTGCAGGAGACTGTGGACTTTTGCCAGAGCAACTGTGGTGAGCTCAGCATTGAGCCCCAGGCCACGCTGGGTTATGAGTGGCTCTCTCAGGCAAGCACCTAAAGCCATTTTAAAATGGCAAAAAGCAGCTGCAGCTGGCATTAACCTATTTGTGCTGCTTTCCAGCTGGCACCAGAAACATCCAAACCTGACAGAGCCACAGTGCAGGGTGGAGAGCTCACTGCTATTCAGTTCAGCTGACCTTTCTGGGTCCGGAGGGTGCATGCTAAGGACCTGTCCAGGTGCAGTGGCTGCTTTCTGTCCTTCCTAGTTGCACAGCAGAAGACATTTGTCATCGTGACACTTTCAGTGTCTAGCTGGTCACGCTGCTGTCACTCCAAGGCTGTTACACTCCTGGTGATGGACTGTCTGTGCAGTAAAACCTATAGACTGTCTGTGCAATAAAATCTATGGACTCCCCCTGCAATAAAATCTATAGATACCTACAGGAGTGGACTTGGGTTTATAACCTCACACTGCATTTTAAAAGGGAGCAACGCTGCCCTTGGCAGAAGTACCACGAAAAGTCATCCTTCCAGATGTTGCCCAAGGAGGTTGTGGATGCCCCTCCCTGGAGGTGTTCAAGGCCAGATTGGATGAGGCCTTGAGCAACGTGGGCTGGTGGGAGGTGTCCCTTGCCATGGCAGGGAAGTTGGAACTAGATGATCTTTAAGGTCCCTTCCAACCCAAACCATTCTATGGCTCTCCTCAGCAGACACCACCACGAGACACAGGCTTTACCACTCTCCACTCCCTATCAGCAAGAAGCTGACTTTCCCCAGGCTTCCCCTTGGAAATGGCACATGAAATTATTCCCTGGTTCCAGCTGGCCAGCGAGGTATTAGAAGAGAGAAATGAATCTGCTGAGCTAATGAAGCTCAGGTCAGAGCTGTGTAAATACTGCAGAAAAGAATTTGCAAACATTTGTTCAAATGGAGGCTTGGAATTAGTTTCAATAGCACCCACGAGTCCAAACGTCTCCTGCAGGCTCTCCTGGAGTACCTGCACAAATCAACTGGTGTTTAAAAGAGTATTCAGACAAAGCCTCATAAAAACACAGGCAAATACATGCACAGATCTGAGCAGTTACACAAATATTTCCTCTGATGACTAATGACACCAAGGATTTTTAGTGCTGCTTGTGAACTTGGGAGCCTTCTGCCCGGGAGTCTAGAATGTGCCACGTGGGGAGATGAGTCAAAAGCACTGCACTGTGAGAGGTGCTCCTGTAGGATTGATTAGTATTTCTACTAAGGCCCAATCCAGCACCTTTCACCTGATTGCAAAGTCACTTTAATATCTTTGGAACCTATTCCTCCTATCACCCAATTTATCTTAAAGCCTTTGGATTCCTCTCTGCAGGAATCTGTATATCCCAAGGGTGCTGCAAACAAACATCTGTCTTCTTAGCACCTGTCAGAGATTTCCTAATGTCATGGCTTCAACAATGCCAACAAGCAAGCTACCTACTTGAGAGGGGATGGACCAAAGTTGTAAATTCAAAGCAAGGCAGCTGGGACTGCAGAGCAGACACCACGTTGGAACTACCTGGGGCTTCTAAGGCGCAAGAGGAGGTGGAAAGTGGAAGAGTGGGATGTCAGCAGAGCACTAATGAGAAGTCAGCAGCGAGAGGCATGGGTGGAGAGTGCAGAGGCCCCACAGATCGCTGAGGTTGGAGATGGGAAGAAGATGCACTGGAGAAGAGTTTCTGCAGGGTGCTGGCAATTGCCCACCCTGAGTCAAGCTCCTACTTGAGCTCCTCGGTTGAGCTCAACAAACCTGACACTCAGCCAAAAGCCTTTGACAAGCTGGATCTTGAAAGCCTAAGAAAACAACGCCCTGCCATTTGTATTTGCATAAACATTATTTAATCAGTTCTGTGCCATCTCAATTTTACAGTAGGCTGTGCCCAGACAATTTCCAAAAATTAGTTTAAATGCATTTAATTCTGGTGGGAATCATTCTCCCTCTGACAGCTGCTGAAGGCAAAGAGGGCTGGAGGAGAGGCTGAGCAGGGCCAGGCAGCACACAGACCCTTCTGCAGCACTGCCGTTGCTGCCATGGCTTGGAGACACACCTGCATTCAGATGCAAGCTCAGCCTGCACGGTCCCAGGAGCTCAGCAAGCTGGTGGAATCTATGAATCTATGAATTTTGAGACCAGCAATTCATTTCTAAGAAGCTACTCAGCAGGCATTAAAGTGAAGTATTGTGAGGAGTACAGATCATCATTTCTGAGCTGGCAAACGAGCCCTCTGCTTTCTCCAGGGCTTCTGCTCCTTGCAGAAGGTTCATGCACACCTGACCTATGACACCTTGCTGCTTCCCTTGAAACAACAGACCTTCCTGGCTCCCTTTGACTCAGTGGTTGGAGTGGGAACGCTTGCTGAGAGGAACTCAAAGCCTTTGAAGATAATTCATGCTTTGGTCAACAACCATAATAAGAGAGCTAAAATTACAATGTGCTCCCAGCACTAAACATTAAAGACCTTGCATTTATAAAACTAATAAATCAAACATGCTAAGTGCTCAACTTGGGGCTAAATCTAGATCATGGGTGCAGCTTCACCTCCCCAAATGGCAGGGAGGTTATGCACTTGAAATAACTCTGCCTCCAAAAGTCATTGAATCAGCAGCAGATTGTGCAATGTCTGGGCCAGTCTGTTTGACACTCAGACTCACACACAACTGTTTATCATGAGGAGCTGATCAAGAGTGGCCTCTTTCCCTCTCCTTCTCTCAGGTCTGGCTCCAAGTCCATCATTTTACTGATACAGAGAGGACAAGTTCTCCTGAAGCCATGGTTTGAAAGACAGACCATGTCTCTGTTCTCAAATACAACATAAGAGGGTTTTTTTTCCCCCTGGGTTTCATAGAATCACAGAATGGCTTAGGCTGGGAGGGACCTCTGAGATCATCTGCTCCAATCCCCCCTGCCTTGGGCAGGGATGCCTCTCAGCTAGACTTGGTTGCCCAAAGCCTCATCTAATCTGGCCTTAAACACCTCCAGGGAGAGGTCTGAAGGCTGTGAATTGTCCCCTGGAAGAATTCCTTTTGGAATGAAGCAAAGTTGAAGCAATATAAATGAGAAAGGACTTAATAAGGCTTTCAAGCTAAATTTGGAAATGTGTCTGCAAAGATGCTCATCAACTAACAGATGCAGTGAGGGACTTAAGGACAGGAAGCTGATGCTCACATTTTCATGGTGTATCTAGTCTGTTCTCATGGGGATGCATGAGCAGCCTTCTCCCTCCCTCCTGGAAAAGCCACATTAGCTGAGGCTACTTTCTGGCTTTCTTCCTTTGCACTGGTAACAACATTCTACATCTAAACTCAAGCAAGACGTGGTCTTTTGGCTTAAGCAGAGGACAGCCCTTGGTCTGAGGTCAATACAGTTGGTGATTTAGGTCCAAGAGCAATCAGAGAGTTGGGCTGCTTTGTGTCACTGACAGGACTCAGCAGCACCTGTGACATCTCCACACTTCTAACATGGAGAAGGAAGTAAAAAAGGAAAATGACAAAACTCCTTATGCTGTCCTCTTGAACATGTTCCTTTTCCACTTCCTTGCACCTCAGATCACGCATGGCCACAATGGCTGCTCCAGCAATGGTCCATCTGTGCAGTTCAGTTCAGCTTTCTGAAGGAGCCTGAAATCCTCAGCTCAACAGACTAGAAAAGGCAAAGACAAAGCCTGAGCAGATACCAAAGGTAGTCAGAAGGCACGAGGACTGCCTCTGCCTCTCTCCTCCTAACCTGGCTGCCTTTATCTACCATCCTGTGCAGCCTCCTGAGGTGGTGGGTTCGCTCCGCTGGAAGCAGAGGCTCAAAACAAAGGGAATGGGGAATGGAAATTTACTTCCATTTAGCTGTGACTGGTTTTTATGTGGAAAACGCACCCCACCCTCTCTATCTGAGAATCAGCAGGAGTGTAACTCCCAGTGCTGTTGCTCAAGGGGAGATCTCCACTGTCAAGTTGATTTGTGATGCATCTGAGTTGACAGATTGCCTTGGGCGAGGGAGGAGGTGGGTTTGCAAAGGAAGGAAGGAAGGAGATTAAACCTCCATCAAAATGTGTGGTTACCTATGGTAAGGAAGGGGAGAGGAGGTGGGGGAGGGAGGAAAGGCAAAAAGCAACAGAAAAAAAAAAAAAGATTGCATTACCAAATAGGGAAAAGGTGAAAGGACCTGAAGAGAAGTTTCAGCCAGAGCAGAGTCAGGAAGCAGCAGACATCTTGATTTCAAACAGCAGCGTGCAAGCAAGGTAGAAAAGCCAGGACGTCCTCCTTGTCAGATGTGCTGAGGATGTGCAACTCCATTTGAAGCTGCAGGAAACCCTCAGTGCTCAGTACCCCTGAAAATAAGATTGCAAGTACCACCCTGTTTGTGTTGGAGGCACACAGATAGTCCCTGTTCTGGAGATGATCTGTAGTCACCATGGAGGTAACTCTCCCTGACTCTTTCTGGTTGAGGGGACATCTAAGCATCTAACAACAATGCCTTCCATGACACTTAAATTGCAAGGGGGGAAGAAAACCTCAGCGTTTTTTCCTGTTGTGCCTGCAGAAAATCACATGAACATGAGCTCAGAGGAGAAAAATTTTAGCTCCTCCTTCATGGCCATACACCTGGGTATCACTAAATGTGGCTTACCAGCCTTGATCTGGGATTGAATCAGGTGAAAAGTCAAAGCTGAGTCTTTCCATCAGGTGGTTAAAATGCAAACTCCACACAGCTCTGTTCCTCCTCTCCTCATTCACGCATCTGTCACCATCTTTGAAGATGGAATGGATGAACAAAGACTCTGGAAAGTGTTGTGAAGCTGCTGGGCTCCTTATTCTGCTGGTGCAGTGTCCTCTCCCCCCGTGGAAGCAGTTTGTTGCTGAATGTTCGGTGGACTCTGATTTTCAATATTTCTGTGGCTGTAACCCTCACTTCCCTGGGCACATTTCTACATCCACAGCAAGGAACTGTAGCTGAGCTTTCTCTGGTTCCTCCTGTGTGAGTGGCACTTCCACTCACCTCACCAGCAGAGCACAGACAGCGGAGCAGATTGACAAGGACACATGATGGAGAGCTGTGAACCGTGAAGCCAAACAAAAAATACCTATAGCATAGCTGGGAAAAATCTGTGAACCTTCTGGATCACACCTTCTCTTAAGGCACCTGCCAAGGGATTTCACACCTAAGGTATTACCAAAGACCAATAAATCTCTAGAAAGAGAGGCCTCCCTTATGCAATCAAGTCAATAAATTTAAGTCCCAACTTCGACCTGTGACTATTCCAATCACTCTGTTGTTCCTCCTAACTTCACAGTCTGGGAGAGAAGTTTAAGACCTATGGCTTCCAGTCTGATTCCATCCTAATGGTGTGTCCAAATGTGAATATAGGGAGTCTGGGTTACAGGTACCTCTGGGATGCTGTTAAGTGCTTATTAGAGAAGGGGCAAGGAAAGGGATTGAAATTGTCTGTGAAAACACAGCAGTTATTATGCTTGGACCATTCTCCTCTGCAACTGGCTTAGTGTTTTCCTCTTCCAAGACATAAACATTGCATGTTAAAACATTCTGTTTTGCCACAGAGAGGGTAAGTGATGCTGTCTTCTGATTTTCTGGGGCAGTAGCCAATAGTAAAGCTTAGTCCAGCACTACAGCAGGTGGTGGCCTTGCAGGTTGAGTTTACTGTGCAGTACACGTGCCTGCAGATCAGAGCTCTGGGAAGGTTTAGAGTGGATGCTTGAAGAACTTCTTCACTACAAGGGTTCTCAAAGACTGGAACAGGCTGCCCAGGGAGGTGAATGAATCCCCATCCCAAGAGGTGTCTCAAAGCTGCAGAGATGTGGTGCTGAGGGCCACGGTTTAGCACCAGCCTGGGGAGAGTTAGAGAATGGTTGGACCGGATGAGCTCACAGGTCCTCTCCAACCCAAATGATTCTATGATTCTGTAGTTGTTCTGGAGAGGAAGATCATGTGCAATCTCAAATTACTTACTTTGGGTTTATTTCCATTCTGTTTCTCTAATTTCAAAGTGGAAAACACAAAATGTATTGCCCAACCACGATTTTTTCCACAACAATTAATAGCTTTCAATCTTCGCCCTCTTGCACATGAACCAATTCAGCTCTATTCCAGCTCAGTCCTTGTTGAAAACACACATTCTGTGCCACTCTGAGTTTAACACATCTCTTTAATGTGGTGGTGCACTGCTGCCCCTCAATTCCCCCTTGGATCATCCCTATAAATGATCTCTTTATTGCTCCTCCTCGAATTCCACCACTTACTGGTAAGATAACTCTTTGTATCTTTGTTTTCCCCTCAAGTGCTGGACTTTGTAGCAATCCTGTCCAACACTCAGCTTCTCCAGCAGCTAAGGAGCAGGCAGGACAGACATTCCAAGGCCCTCACCATGCCTGTAGCTTCTTTCCTCAGCAAGTTATTATTAGCAATTAAGGTTTGAAGTATTTCACATGTTGACATCTTTTGCTCTCAACAGCCAGATAAACTTCTCCAAGATCTTCCTGACACCTCACAGCTGTGCATTTGGGATTATCTTTACTGATCTTAAACCCATTTTCTTTGGTACCTCCTGCAGCCTTTCAAACACTTGCTGCAGCCTTTCAAACCCTTGCTGCTCCCCGACAGCAACAGCACAACCAAAGAGTTGCTTCAGACTGTTTAGCCTTACCCCATCCTGATGCTTTCAAAATCTCTGCTCAGTTTTGGTTTGGTTTGGTTGGTTGTTTTTTTCTTCTCAGGGGGATGTAAAGAGAAGCAGAGCTGGGCTGTATAAATCCTATTTCATAGTTTCATAGTTTCATAGTTTCAGTTAGGGTTGGAAGGGACCACAAGGATCATCGAGTTCCAACCCCCCTGCCATGGGCAGGGACACTCTACACTAGATCAGGCTGGCCAGAGCCTCATCCAGCCTGGGCTTAAGCACCTCCAGGGACAGGGCCTCAACCACCTCCCTGCACAACCCATTCCAGGGCCTCACCACCCTCACAGTGAAGAACTTCCTCCTCACATCTAGCCTGAATCTCCCCACCTCCAGCTTCATTCCATTCCCCCTAGTCCTATCACTCCCTGATAGCCTGAAAAGTCCCTCCCCAGCCTTCTTGTAGGCCCCCTTCAGATACTGGAAGGCCACAATGAGGTCACCTCGGAGCCTTCTCTTCTCCAGACTGAACAGCCCCAACTCCTTCAGTCTGTCCTCATAGGAGAGGTGCTCCAGCCCTCTGCTCATCCTCGTGGCCCTTCTCTGGACACCTTCCAGCACCTCCAGATCCCTCTTGTAATAGGGGCTCCAGAACTGGAGGCAGTACTCCAGGTGGGGTCTCACCAGAGCTGAGTAGAGGGGGAGAATCCCCTCCCTTGCCCTGCTGGCCACACTTCTCCTGCTGCAGCCCAGGCTCTGCTTGGCTTTCCGGGCTGCAATTGAGAGCTCCTGTTGAGCTTCTCGTCCACCAGCACCCCCAAGTCTCTCTCCTCTGGGCTGCTCCCCAGCCAGTCACTGCCCATTACAAGCTCTGCCTATTACAAGCTCTGCCTTTTCAGCATTAAACAGCAAGCTCATAATTTTAATGCAATTCCAAGTTGTTGTACAGCCAAGAGATATCTTAAGGAATAGACATATTTTTTTCTTTAAAAGTCCATAAAGTAAGATAAATTTTCTTCTGACCATATTTTCAGATTCCATTAAGCAATTGAGAAGAGAAAATTCTCTGGGGAAAAAAAATAAAGTATCTCTCTTTCTGGAACTCAAACCAATACTTTCTTCCCATTCCCTCTGTGCACAAGATAAACATATCCAAGACAAGATTGAATGAGCCAAAAAAGGGCTCAGGTCAGCAGAAAAAGGAAGCATCAAAATGCCCAACATGACTCCAAGAAAGCATCTCAGGCTGTATTTTGAACATTTAGGTATCATGAGGATGAGAATGAGGTCATAGGTTTGGGAAGCTGCTTGGTCCACTGGATGAGCTGCACTGAAGCATCACCACTGTTAACAGTGAGCAGAACCAGTTAAGAGATGGGGGTTGGAGCTAGATGATGATCTGAAAGATTCCTTCCAACCTAAACCATCCTATGAATCTAGGAAAACTTGGGCATGACCTCTCCTCAGACTTGATCCTCTGCTGAAGACAAGGATTTCCCTCCTCCACAGTGTAGCCAGGATTCGGCTCAGATGCTGGTGACACATAGTATAGTATCATAGTATCAGTCAGGGTTGGAAGGGACCACAAGCATCATCTAGTTCCAACCCCCCTGCCATGGGAAGGGACACCTCACACTAGATCATCCTGGCCAGAGCCTCATCCAGCCTGGGCTTAAACACCTCCAGGGATGGGGCCTCAACCACCTCCCTGCACAACCCATTCCAGGGCCTCACCACCCTCACGGTGAAGAACTTCCTCCTCACCTCCAGCCTGAATCTCCCCACCTCCAGCTTCATTCCATTCTCCCTAGTCCTAGCACTCCCTGATAGCCTGAAAAGTCCCTCCCCAGCCTTCTTGGAGCCCCCTTCAGATACTGGAAGGCCACAATGAGGTCACCTCGCAGCCTTCTCTTCTCCAGACTGAACAGCCCCAGCTCCTTCAGTCTGTCCTCACAGGAGAGGTGCTCCAGCCCTCTGATCATCCTCCTGGCCCTGCTCTGGACACCTTCCAGCACCTCCAGATCCCTCTTGTCATAGGGGCTCCAGAACTGGAGGCAGTACTCCAGGTGGGGTCTCACCAGAGCTGAGTAGAGGGGGAGAATCCCCTCCCTTGCCCTGCTGGCCACACTTCTCCTGCTGCAGCCCAGGCTCTGATTGGCTTTCCGGGCTGCAAGTGCACACTGGGAGCTCCTGGTGAGCTTCACCTCCCCCAGCACCCCCAAGTCTCTCTCCTCAGGGCTGCTCTCCAGCCAGTCCCTGCCCAGCCTGGATTTGTGCCTGGGATTGCCTCCACCCAGCTGCAGGACCCTGCCCTTGGTCTTGTTGAAGCTCCTGAGGTTGGCTTGTGCCCACCTCTGCAGCCTGTCCAGCTCCCTCTGGATGGATCCCTTCCCTCCAGCTGTCTGCTGCACCACGCAGCTTGGTGTCATCAGCAAACCTGCTGAGGGTGCACTGAATGCCACTGTCCATGTCACCCACAAAGATGTTGAACAAGACTGGTCCCAGGACTGATCCCTGAGGGATTCCGCTTGTCCCTGACATGGACCCATGGACAGCCACTCTTTGGGTGCGGCCATCTAGCCAGTTCTGTATCCATCTAGTGGTCCACCTATCAAACCCATGTGTCACAAAACTGTTTGGGGGACGCAGAGTTTCAGGGGCTGCCAAGACAACTCTGAGACTCAGTTTCTACTGATCACCCTTTCAGTGGTGGCTCATGAGAGAAGTCATTAAGAACTGGTAAAGAGTGCAAACCAAAGGATTACTTCTCACTGCCATGAGGACCAAGGGAGAAATCTTTCTGCTCCAAATTCCACTGATAACTTAAGACCCTGGACACACAGAGACACTGTTCTCTGCCTCAGCACTTTTTCTGTTTAATTGCCCAGTGAATGAAAACTTTTTGAAACTACTTAATAACTGGATTTGTACTTCATGAAAGGACCAGTTGTAATTACAGGTTGTTTGGGGAAGGGGGGTTTGTTTCTCTTTTCATTCTAATTGCAAATAATTGACTGTAAAACCTTTCTGAGTGTTACATGTAGAACAAAGATGCTGCCTTTGAAGTTAACACTGGGGCTATACCTTTCTGCAAAGGGGATGGACAGGAAAAGAAGTCTTGTTGCAAGTATTAACTGATTCTTAGAGCAGCCACTGCAGTGCTTGATCAGAGAGCTAGACCTTAGTACTGCACTACAATCAGATGGTCCCTGCTCCGAGTGATCACAGGGCATTTACAGGGTGATTCAACAACAGGCATCAAGCAAAGAAGTAAAGAGGAAATGATAAGCACTGAATCAATCCTGAGCACTTCCCAAGGCATCATTTTCCATACTCTCATTTTCTAGCCTCCTTACCCTGTTTTCAAATGACCTGTCACCCCCTCAAATCACTTTGAAGAAGTGATATGGAAGGCGGCAGTCTATCACTGTGGCTTTGAGTTCCCACAGGACAACACACTTAAGCTGATCTCTTGGAAGAATGAAGCTTTCTACCATCATTGTATTACCTACTTATACAGGGAGAAGAGTTTTCTGGGTAAGAACTCCACACTTGAACACATTTCAAAGGACAGAAGAACTTGAAACAGGCCATTGAAGGCTTGAGACGCATCAATGCAGTTCGGAAACCTTGACATGAAGTACAGACACCAGATGGTTTAAAAGTGAGGCTGATTTGGTAATCTCTTTGAATCTCTGCTCAGAGGAAGGCATGAGGAGCCCTGGAGGCTGCACACAGAGGTAAATTATGTGTTTATTCAGAAGAGAGAGAGGCCAGGTAAGGAAAGTACATACTGAAAGGAACACCATTGCCTCCGCTGTCTCGGGAAGAAAATGTAAAGTGTTTGTGTGCCAGGAGAGGTTTTATTCATCTTCATTTTCTACCACTAAAGCATGAAGCTATTTAAAGACACTTGATCATTCTATTCAGGAAAATAGCAAAGTTATTCAAGATGACTGGAAGGATTTGGGCCTAAGCTTGCAAAGGTTCTTTTCTTTGTTTCTCCATGGCCTTGAGGGTGTGATTCATCTGCCTCAATGTCTGGATCTAAACTAGTCACCTTAGGCTCCCTTGAAAGATAAGAGAGAGAAATCAGCACTTGCAAGGTGTGATTCATCTCCTCCTAAGGTAGATATCTAAACCTGATCCCACCAAGGACCCTTTGGAAGCCTCTCTCTCTATCTCACTTGACTGTAAGTAGAGCCTGGGCTGCCCAGCACTGCCTGGTCACTACAGAGCCCTTGGTGAAGGGTTCTAACTGCAGACATTTCAAGGGGTGAGACTTTTTCCTGGCTTAATGTCTGGTTTTAGACAAGGAAATATCTATGTGCCTGTGGTAAGCACAGAGACAGCCTAAAAACCACCCCAAACCTGTTAATTTACTTCTGAAAAAGAAAATCAGTCTTCTTTTGTCTCCCCTCTTTGATTACACTCCTTGAAATCTCTGGAAAATCAAGTTCCAGCCCAGCTATTGAATAAAAGATCTCTCCTGTTCTTGGTTGCTTACACTTCAGTAGCCAATCATCACCCTTCCACTTTACCAACATTGAAGGAAGTTGAGGTTGTCTGGAGCCCTACGAGGAGAGGCTGAGGGAGCTGGGGTTGCTTAGCCTGCAGAAGAGGAGGCTCAGGGGAGACCTCATTGCTCTCTACAACTACCTGAAGGGTGGTTGTAGCCAGGAGGGAGCTGGTCTCTTCTCTCAAGCAACCAGCACCAGAACAAGAGGACACAGTCTCAAGCTGTGCCAGGGCAATTTTAGGCTGGAGGTGAGGAGAAAGTTCTTCCCAGAGAGAGTTGTTAGCCATTGGAATGTGCTGCCCAGGGGGGTGGTGGAGTCCCCATCCCTGGAGGTGTTCAAGAGGGGATTGGATGTGGTTTAGTTGCCATGAGGTCTGTGGTGCCAGGTTGGACTTGATGATCATTGAGGTCTCTTCCAACCTTGGAGATTCTGTGATTCTGTGATCTGCTTCCCCACCATACCCTAGATTAACGTTTCCCAGATTAAGGTTGGCAGAACTAATATCGGTTTGATTGTCCCTGAAATATCTCAGCTGTAAAATAAGGGGAGAAATCAATTCAGCAGGGGAGCTGGGGGAAGAGAACAGGAAGAAAGGACTCCTTTGTCAAAGAAAATAAGAAAAGGTTTTGCCACAACGAGGAAGACAAGAAAAAACTACAAATATGGGGTTGTTCTGACAATATGCTGCTGCCTGTAGGAACAGCAGCTTCAGGAAGCCTGACAGCTCTGATAAAGGCAAAGTGGCTCTAGGAAAGCAGCAGAGAGGGGAAAAAAAAGAGAGAAAAGAAAAGAAAAAAATAGAGCAGGAAGAAAAGAAGGCCAGCAAGAAATAATAATAATGAGGAAAATGTCACATTAAATGTTGAGAGAAGCATCAGCAGCTGCCTACACCTGGAGGGGGAATGAATGCAGACGGCGGCCAGGGCTGCGTGCTGCGTCTTGTGAGCATTCCTGCGGCCGAGGCAAGTCCCTGCAGCCCCCGGAACATTCCAGCGCCCGCCCTCCTGCTTCCAGCTCTGCCGCTTCTCACAAAGACATCAAATGCACAGATGCTGCTACCACGGCCCCAGCCCTGAGCTTTATGCTTAGTCTGGCCTCCTTGGAAATCCTGGAGCAGCGCTGCAGCACCTTTGGGTTTGCAGAGGAGGAGGAAGGTTGTGGAGGAGCAAGCCAGAGCGCTTGGAGGACAGCAAGGCGGGACAGTGTCCTGGCCCCCGAGCATCCTCAGCTTCCATCAGTGGTCACATTGATTTTGGATATTCAACTGTAGCAGAAAGAATGATGTGCATGTGGAATGGTTTGCTAGATTTCACCTCTGCGCACAGGTAAGGGAGCAGAGGAGACAACACAGTGGTTGTAAACCATCAAAGAACACGACCATTAAAAGATAAAATGAGTCCTTATTTCCTCCCTGTGCTTTATAGCCCACTCTGCTTCTCTGCTGGGAGAAACTGTGCTCCATTTTCAGCCAGCAACTGACCTAGATGTGGGTTGCACCTCAAAAAACCTGTTAATAAGCACTTCATTATCCTGATGCTTCCTGCTCTGTATCTGTTCCTGGGAATTCAGCAGGCTCACTCCCCAGTACATGATCTATACCATAAGGGCTCTAAGCACACACAAGTAAATCCAATTAATATCAGCACTCCACCAGCTACAGTTCAATGGGAGCAGAGCATCACCCTGGAGGGTTGTCCCCCAGAGTTGGGGACAACAGCCCCTGGAGAGTTGTCCCCTTGAACTGCTGCAGCCTGGGAATTTTGGAGCACAGCTTCCAGGGCCCAAGGTGGTGCAGAGCTAAGTGGGTGAATTTGTCTGTATCTGTCTGTTAGGATCCCCAGCTTGTACTATGGGGGGAAAAAAAGCTGGAGAGAGTAGGACAGGAACAGAAAGCGAGTAGATAAAGGCTCAGTTCAGCAGATCTGCCTTTGTGCTCCCTCCTTGCAGCGCTCACACGCTGCCTGCTGTGCTGACAAGAGATGTACTGGAGCTAGATTATTTTTCTTCCCCTTTTGCCTCCTGTTGTCTTCAGAGAATTTTAGAATCTGCTGCCAGATGCTCATTCATGCCAGAGCAGGATGAGTAATAGTTTCTTCATTCCTAAATGAGCCCCTCAGACTCATGGTATGTGCTAGTCCTCAGACTCATGGTATGTGCTAGTCATTTTCTCCTCACACCAAGGGAATCAGAGTTTCTCATGGGCCCCCAGCAGATAGAGGAAAACACCAGCAAAAGGCTGATTGGGAGCGAAGGTAAATAATGCTGGGCTGTGTGTTTGTTCTCTGCCTGCAGTTCTTCCTCTCTAAGCAAAGCCCATCAGCATTTCCATGGATATTACATCCATTACCATAATGAGCAGGAGGTAAATCTTCCTCACCATCTTCCTGCTAATTCTGCCCTGGCTCTGCTTCTCTAATCTTCATCAGATTGCATCCTCTGCAGAGCTGCAACAGCAGCAGTTGTGAGGTCGTGGCCAGGGAAGCCTGAGGTTGTGTGCATTGCTTTCTTCCTTTTTCCAAAGCAAACATGCGGGGGGGGGAAGGGAAACTCCTCCAATGTCTGCTCTTGCTTCTGTTGCTTCAGAACTAAGAGACTTGTAAATTGTTGCTGAATAGGATGCTCTATGCTTTTCTGCCTCTATTATGCATTATGGGGAAATTAATAAGTAATGGGATTTGCAAGATGAAAAGCAAGGAAACCCATAGGGTGGGTGATGGAGAGGCCTAATTTAAAACGTCAATGAAAGGGTCTGTTAAATCACAGTTAAATTATGCTGATGCTCACCAAAGTCCTGTGGTAAAATGCTTCTTTTCATAAAATATTGAGACTCCTTTCTGCAGTGACAAATGATGCTTCCCACAGTCCTGGAGGAGCTGGAGATGAGCCCTTTCTAATACCACGTGAGCAAGGATGCACCTTCAGAGCACCAGCTCGCCGTGCCCCAAGCTCCTGTTCATAGAATCACAGAAGGCAGTAGGTTGGAAGAGACCCTCAAAGGTCATCCTGTCCAACCCCCTCTGAAGTGAGCAGGGACATGTTGTGTGCACTGATGCTCAGGACAGGGTCAGAGAAGCTGCAGCATGGGTTCAGACTTCCCAGGATATATCCTCTCCCTCCTCACCTCTTGCTCACAGTATCACTAAGGTTGGAAGAGACCTCGAAGATCATCGAGTCCAACCTGTCACCACAGACCCCATGGCTAGACCATGGCACCTGACCATGCTCCTGACAAATGAGGTCATAGCATTAATTCAAATACTCTCATGTCTTGCCTTTAGGCTCTCCTAAAGCCAGGCCTCTTCTGCTCCCTTAGGTCCTGCCCTTGCCCTGAATTTTCAAGGGAAAGGGAAGCTCTTGGAGCTACCTTCCACTTTCTCTGCAGGGTGGTCCAGCTGTCCATCCAGCTAGCTCTGCACAGTAGCAAGTGATCTCTTTGTAGCTTGTGCAGCGAGCCTTGCTCTGGCGGGGAGCTTGTCAGCACAGGTTAAATGCAAACAACCCTGCAGGCAAAGCCCCTGCAGCCCTTCCTGTTGCTGCTGATGTTCTGGCCTCCCCATTTGCCATCATATCTGCACAGCAACTGACCCATGTGGGTGCAGTGCTGGGTCAGAAATCACCATTAAGGTCATTTTACCTTTCACCACCTTGCTGCTCTGCACAGTGTGACAGAAACCCACTGGATCTTACAAGCTGTGCCATGGCACCAGTACACAGAATGCTGAAATCACAGTGGCACAGAACCACAGAATGCTAAGGGTTGGAAGGGACCTTGAAAGATCATCGAGTCCAACCCCACTGCCAGAGCAGGGCCACCCAGGGCAGGTCACACAGGAACACATTCAGGCAAGTTTTGAATGTCTCCTGTGAAGGAGACCCCACAGCCTCTCTGGGCAGCCTGTTCCAGGGCTCTGTCACCTTCACAGTGAAAAACTTTTGCCTTCTGTTCCCGTGAAGCCTCCTCTGCTCCAGCTTGCCCCTGTTGCCCTTTGTCCTGTCCTTGGACATCCCTGAGCAGAGCCTGGCTCCATCCTCCCCACACTGCCCTGCACACCTTTGTCAACAGGAATGAGGGCAGCCCTCAGGCTCCTCTGCTCCGGGCTAAAGAGCCCCAGCTCCCTCAGCCTGCCCTCACAGGGAGATGTTCCACTGCCTTCAGCATCTTTGTGGCTCTGCTGGACTCTCTCAAGCAGTTCCCTGAGGTCCTTCTTGAACTGAGAGGCCCAGAATGGACACAATATTCCAGATGTGGTGTCCTCCATGACTTTGCCCTGCTGATGTTGAAGGTGATTTGGCACTGGCATGAGCAAGGACAGCCTCAAACCCTCTCTTCCAGGCAACCACACGGTATCTGCTATCTGCTAAATGAAGCCTTGAAGAAAATGGCTCAGCAGTGAAACTCTTCTTTAGATCACATCATTTTAATACCTTCCCCCCCCCCCTTTTTTTTCTCTCCTGTTAAAGCTTGTAAAAAGTAATCTCTGCCTTGTGAAGAATTGTTTTGCATCTGGGGACCTTAGGGAATTGGATGGGGCTAAGTAATTATCAGGCAACTTCCCTGAGTTGAATAGAAATGGGCTAAATGGGCAGCAAGTTATGCAGTGCATTAAGATAAGGAAACTGAAATGGGGGAAAGTACTAAGAAAGAAACCCTAACCCTTTTTTTTGGTGGACTTTAGCCCATTTGGAATTGATTTGAATATACACTTTAAAATATGTTTAAAAACTCTCTGTTCCAAAGTGCCAAAATACCTTTGTACATCAACACTGCCTTTGACCCAAAGGGGAAGAAACCTGCCTTGCCTCAGATCTTTTCAAATATTTATAGACAGATTCTCCACTTTGACCTTCATTTGAATTTCACCTTTATTTCTAATAAAATTCCAACCTCCCCATTGTTGGCCAAAGCCCCTGAAATGCTCACAGGAACGGCAGGGAGGGAAGGAAGGAGTGGTGAGACAAGCTGGAAGGGAACTTTGGCTTCATGTGAAGGGATGAGCTGAGGCAAAGTACCTCTGGAATAAGTGAAAATGGCACAGCTGAGCACATGGATCCAGCAGATGGCAAACCTGGCAGCTCAGAGAGGTTGGAAGAGACCTTTCAGATCATCCAGTCCAACCGCTCACCTAGAGCTCACAAATCTGCCACTGCCACTAAACCACATCCCTCAGCACCACATCCCTCAGCACCACATCCCTCAGCACCACATCCACAGATCTTTTAAATACCTCCAGGGCTGGTGACTCCAGCACCTCCCTGGCCAGCCTGTTCCAATGCATGAGAACCCTTTCCGAGAACAAATTGTTCCTAACATCCAACTTGAACCTCCCTCTGGTCCTGTCACTTGTTGCATGTGAGAAGAGACTGAGCCCCACCTCCTTCCAACCTCCTTTGAGGTAATTGTAGAGGGTGAGGAGGTCTCCCCTCTGCCTTCTCTTCTGAAGGCTGAACAACCCCAGCAAACCTCTGCAGCCTCCTCCAGATGCTTCTAACCACTGCCCAACACCTCTGGGGACCTTCAGCCTCCTTCCCTGCAGGCTTCCCAAGATGCAGCTGAAATAAAGTCCTTTTACTTGAGGGCACAAGAAAGCTCAGAGGGATTTCATGTTGAAGCAAGCTCCTTGGGAAGAGAGATCATTTGTTACTGAGGGTGAAACGCCAGGAGCAGGGCATAAAATGGCAACAGAGATTTTAATTCTTATTAACTTCTGGAGTTTCATTGCTTTTTGCATCAAATATTTATGCACTGACATGGCATCAGGAGCTGCATCTGCCTCTGGTTTCTGCTCAGTGCTGCTCTATTCTTCCCAAATAATTCCTCAGGTGTTAAAGGTGAAACTGGAAAACAAATGACCCTAATTTCCTACATTAAATTGTCAGTGCATCTAGCACCTCCCCTCACCCTCCATCTGGGTCAGCAGGTGTCACACATGTAAGGCACAGATGAAGGAGCCACAAAATGTAAGCAAACTGATGCAGACCAAAAACTAAGCAGGGATTTGTGTGCTGCTGCTGGAGCAGCAGAACTGCTGCAACGGAGTCCAGTGAGGAGGTAGGAAACACCCAGAGCTTCAACTGGGCTCTGCTGGGATGCCTATCACCTGCCTGCACACACTGGGGTTGAGCTGTGCCCACCGCCAGCAGGGCAAAGGAAAAGGGGGAAAAGGTGCTCTGGTCCTCTGCTGCCACCTCCCTGTATTACTACAGCCCCAACAGTCCCTAAACAAAGCCAGACCTTAACAAGGTCCTTAAGAGAGCCCTCCATAGCAGGCTGGTGCTCTGCTCTCACCTCCCTGTGTCAGTACAGCCCCAACAGTCCCTAAACAAAGCCAGACCTTAACAAGGTCCTTAAGAGAGCCCTCCATAGCAGGCTGGTGCTCTGCTCTCACCTCCCTGTGTTACTACAGCCCCTAACAGTCCCTAAACAAAGCCAGACCTTAACAAGGTCCTTAAGAGAGCCCTCCATAGCAGGCTGGTGCTCTGCTCTCACCTCCCTGTGTTACTACAGCCCCTAACAGTCCCTAAACAAAGCCAGACCTTAACAAGGTCCTTAAGAGAGCCCTCCATAGCAGGCTGGTGCTCTGCTCTCACCTCCCTGTGTTACTACAGCCCCTAACAGTCCCTAAACAAAGCCAGACCTTAACAAGGTCCTTAAGAGAGCCCTCCATAGCAGGCTGGTGCTCTGCTCTCACCTCCCTGTGACATTGCAGCCCCTAATATTCGCTAAACAAAGCCAGACCTTAACAAAGTCCTTAAGAGAAAAAGAATCCATTGATTAAATACAAATTAAACAGGGTTTGCTGCAGTTAACCAGAGCACATCTACCATAACTGCAGTGAAACACAGGAATCAGATGCTGGCATTGGTTAAATGCTTTCCTCCAGCCTGTTTTATCACTTGCACAAGCACAGTGCATGATCTCACACGTTGTTATTACTACACTTATTAAAATCCACACCAACATTCATTTTAGAGGAGGCTGAAAGGGATTGAAGTAGTAATTCTCTCCCCTCCTAAAAATAACCACCCCAACAACAACAAAACTCAAAATCTCTCTAAGATAGGATAAAACTTCTTCCTGTTCCTATTTTTGCATCAAAAGCCAGTCTCCACCACTCGACTTTTACAGTCCTACAGAGAGCAAATTTGCCAAGGAACAGCATGACAAGTGAGGCTGAAATTCAGGAGCTTTACGATGGGTTTTTACTGGGTGATTCCCCTTTATCACAGCAGCATTTTCCTAAGCTGCTGCTGCAATTGCTCATTGTTCTGCTTCAGTTTTCACCTGGGCAAATCCCAGGAAATTAGCAGCTTTATATTCCCTTCCTCACCAAGAGAGACATGCCCCAGACCCCTGAGATGTGAACTTACCAGGCTACCAGCAGCATCTCCAAGCAATATAAAGACCTTTTGGCTGATGGTACCAACCCAACACCCCCTCGGGCTCTGCTGCCATTCAGTGAGACATGGACAGGTCAGAAAGTTGGGCAGAGAGAATCTCATGAAGTTCCACTAAGGCAAGTGTAGAGTCCTGCACCTGGGGAAGAGCCCCCTGCACCAGCACAACCTAGGGGTGACCTGCTGGACAGCAGCTCTGCAGAGAAGGACCTGGGAGTGCTGGTAAACAAGTTCCCAGGAGCCAGCATTGTGCCCTCCCGGCCAAGATCAATGGTGTCCTGGGGTGCATTAAGAAGAGTGTGGCCAGCAGGTCAAGGGAGGTTCTCCTGCCCTTCTACTCTGCCCTAGTGAGGCCACATCTGGAGTATTGTGTCCAGTTCTAGGATTCCCAGTTCAAGAAGGACAGAGAAATACTAAAGAGGGTCCAATGGAGTGCCACAAGGATGATTAGGGGACTGGAGCATCTCTTTCACAAGGAGAGGCTGAGAGACCTGGGGCTGTTTAGCCTGGAAAAGAGCAGCCTGAGAGGGGATCTGATCAATGGTGATCAATAACTAAAGGGTGCAGGTCATGAGGATGGGGCTGGGCTCTTCCCAGTGGTGGTCAGTGATAGGACAAGGGACACTTCACACAACCTGGAGGAATCTCCACCAAGTAGAGCGGGATCAGGCCCCATGTTTCCATAAGTGGTGCATGCAGTGTAACCTTAAAGGCTGATCCTGCTCTAATTTGGAGCCACACACCCAGGATAACTGTAGGGAACCTTCCCATTTCAAGGGGGAAACGTGCAACTGATGTGAGTTCCATTTCCTAACAAAGACAAATCTCCTTGAAGCCACCACTGAAGGGGATGGGGCACTTTCCAGCCCTCTTGCAGCACTTGCCAGCAGCTTCTCCGGGGGTATGTTGTATTTGAATGGGCTTCAGATCCCTTGCATTTAACCCCCAGTGACAGACATCAGTGTGATCAGAGGGGCTCTGTGTGCCTCTGAGCTTAAAGAGGGCTTGGAATTAAAATAGGAAGAAAACATGGACCAGAAGAGAGGATTTTAGTAGGGTTACCCATTCTCTTCAGTGTGTGCACACCTGATCCAGGGGGAGGAGGAGCTGGCCGTTGTTTTAAGTCTCCCTTTTCTTTTGTGCTGTGTCTGGGCAGGACCCACACGTCTGGAATGCACCTTAAAACAGCCTTATCTCCAGAACAGATCATTACATGGCAGGTGGTGGAGCCTACTTTATTTTCTCATTTCTCCTCTTTTTTCTTCTCCCCCCTCTAACTTCCCCCCTTCACCCCAGGGTAGGAATTTCTGAACCTCAACCAGTAAACGTCCATGGCTCACACCTGGAATCCACTCCCCTCCATCACTGCTCCAACACAGAGAAACAGTAAAACAGGAGGAGGAAGAAGGGAAAAGCTGTGACAGAAAGACCACAGGCTCCTCCAGACAGTGAGTGCCCATCAGATTTTAAACTTGCACAGCAATTCAAAACTTCAGCTTGTCTTCCTACTTCACTGCCCCAGCCCGTGATAAAGACAAATTGTTTCCCCTCCTGAGCCTTCAGTGGCACTCCAGAGGTGGTGGCACTCAGCTGGAGAGACAATCTGGCAATGCTCTCTAATCCAGCACTAAAATGAGCTGCTACTACCCAGTTGTCCCAGTATGTGCTGTTCACCCAGGGGTACAGCTCCTTGGCACCAGGTTCTGCCTCTAGCCCAGTGCAACCAGCTCCATGAGGCTTAAGTAGGACAGCACAGTTCACACCTGGACAAGGGAACATGTAAAAGAGCCTTCAGCCAGCTCACAAAGCCCTGGGGAGCCTGACACAATAATTCTGTGATAATATCAACACGTTTTGGTTCAGAGCTTTGCAGTCACAAGGGTTGTTGTACACACTGGGTGTAAACTCTGTGTCTCTGTGGTGCAGGCAGCCTTCCCCAGACTTCTGTGCTGCAGCACAGCCATCCTCAGCCTGGGCTTTCACACTTCTGAGCCCAGTACTCAGGTGCTCCATCTGTTAATGCACAAATCTCTGTGCCCAGAACAAAGGAGGAGAAGGTGCTGCCAAGACTGGACTGGTCTGGTTATTAGACATTTTCAAACTTAGTATTTGTGTGCAGGATGGGCATCTGAAGGTGATGCCTCAATAGGTCAGCACTCACTGTGCCATCTCTTCTTTGAATTAACTGTCACAGAATCATACAACAGTGAGGGTTGGAAGGGACCTCTGGAGGTCATCCAGTCCAACACCCTGCACCCAGAGCACGTTGCCCAGGAGCACAATATCCAGATGGGTTTTGAAAGTCTCCAGAGAAGGAAACTTCACAGCCTCTCTGGGCAGCCTGCCCCAGGGCTCCAGCACCCTCACAGCAATGTTTCTCCTTAAGTTCATGTGAAACCTCCTGCACTCTCATTTCTACCTGTTGCCCTTTGTCCTCTTGCTGGCCACCACTGAGAAGACCCCATCCCCATTCTCATGATCTCCACCCTTTGGATACTTGTATGCAATGAGAAGATCACTCTCAGTTTCTTCTCCAGGCAAAGCAACCCCTGGTGTCTCAGCCTTTCCTCCTCAGAGAGATGCTGCAGCCCTCTAATCATCCTTGGGTCCTTCCATGAGACTCTCTCCAGCAGCTCCCAGTCCCTCTTGCACTGGGAAGCCCAGAACTGGATGCACTACTCCAGATGTGGCCTCTTTAGGACAGAGTAGGGAACCTCCCTTGACTTGCTGGCCACACACTTCTTCATGCACCCCAGAATACTGTTGGCCTTCTTGGCCAGGAGAGCACTGTGAAAGTGCTGCCATGATCAGCTCCGTGGCACAGCCAAGTTGCCATAGGGGCTGATGAGCAGCAGCAAATCTGTTGAAGCTGCTGATGGTTATTTTGGGTTATTTTCTAGTATGCACTTTGCCTCTTGCACACCTGGATTTTGAGGCAGCTGAGCACTTTCAAGGCAGTCGATAGCACCAGGAAGGCAGGAGCCAACCAGCCCCAGCTCCAGCTCCAGAGGCAGCAGCACCTTCCCTCCAACCTGCAGCTCCTGGGGTGGCTGTGGGCAGAGGAGAGCCTGGCTCTGTTGTAACTTGTACAGCAACCAACCAGCACAGAGAAGCCTAAGGATTAGAAGTATGCAAAATGACTGCAACTGTATCACCTTTGCTCTGCCATCCCTGAAAACATAGCCCACAGTTATGCTTTCTCTGCTGGAAAACCCCAGAAACCACAGCACACAAGGAGCAGCAGAGCTGGAGGTTCAGGTTTAATTAAAGGAGGTTTTATCACCTACAGAGTCCTCTGGGCTGGAGGAGCAGGGGCAGCACTGAGCTCACTTTTGGAAGGGTAAAAGCACCTCCCGACCCAAAGCCTGGGGGGGATCCTCAGCTCTCAGAGTGTCATTAACTTTGGTGACAGCCAGGGCAAGAGCATGCTGAGAAGGGATCTTCTCAGTGCTGGTGGAGGTCATGAGGATGAGGCTGAGCTCTTAGTGGTGCCCAGTGGTAGGACAAGGAACAATAAGCACAAACAAGAACTCATGAGGCTTCACTTGAACTTATGGAGAAGCTTCTTCATCATGAGTGTTCTGGAACCCTGGAGCAGGCTGCCCAGAGAGGCTGTGGAGGCTCCTTCTCTGGAGAGATTCCAAACCAACCTGGACACTGGGATCCTGGGCAAGATGCTGCGTGCCCCTGCTTTAGCAGGGGGGTTGGACTGGATGATATCCAGAGGTCACAGTATCACAGTATCACTAAGGTTGGAAGAGACCTCAAAGATCATCAAGTCCAACCTGGCACCACAGACCTCAGGACTAGACCATGGCACCAAGTGCCACATCCAATCCTCTCTTGAACACCTCCAGGGATGGGGACTCCACCACCTCCCTGGGCAGCACATTCCCATGGCCAATGACCGTCTCAGTGAAGAACTTTCTCCTCACCTCCAGCCTAAACTTCCCGTGGCACAGCTTGAGACTGTGTCCTCCTGTTCTGGTGCTGGTTGCCTGGGAGAAGAGACCAACCCCCACCTGGCTACAACCTCCCTTCAGGGAGTTGGAGACAGCAAGAAGGTCTTCCCTGAGTCTCCTCTTCTCCAGGCTAAACAATCCCAGCTCCCTCACTCTCTCCTCATAGGGCTGTGCTCAAGGCCTCTCCCCAGCCTCGTTGCCCTTCTCTGGACACCTTCAAGTCTCTCAATGTCCTTCTTAAACTGAGTGGGGCCCAGAACTGGACACAGGACTCAAGGTGTGGCCTAACCAGTGCAGAGTACAGGGACACAATGACTTCCCAGCTCCTGCTGGCCACACTATTCTTGATGCAGGCCAGGATGCCATTGGCCTTCTCGGCCACCTGGGCACACTGTTGGCTCATGTTCAGGTGGCTGTCAATCAGCACCCCCAGGTCCCTCTCTGTTTGGCAGCTCTCAGCCACTCTGACCCCAGCCTGTAGCTCTGCCTGGGGTTGTTGTAGACAAAGTGCAGCACCTGGCACTTGGACTTGTTGAATGCCATCCTGTTAGACTCTGTCCATCTGTCCAGTCGGTCGAGGTCCCTCTGCAGAGCCCTTCTGCCCTCTAACAGATCAACATCTGCTCCTGTACTGTCCATCCAAGAGCAAAATCCATTCCTCACCAGTAACCGCACGACAGCCGCACGTCCACTTACACCGGGCATCAATTTGAACCCGGTGCTGGTATCCAACCCCTGTTTGTGCTGCTCCTGCAGAGCCTTTGGGCCTTTTTCATTTTGCCTTTTTTTTTTTTTTCTTTTTCTTTTTCTTTCTCTCCTCCTCTGAGCTTTATTGCCAAAGCTGAAATGCAAGAGGAGAAATTCAAATCAAGGAGCCGCAATAACGCCGGCGCCTGTCCCCCGCTAAAGAGCAGAGCCCTTTATTAAAAAGGACATGTTCTTATTAAAGAGATATGAAACAAAAGTGAGTTTTAATTTTATTGGGGAGACAGGGCCGTTGCCAGAGACAGCCTGTGGCTACGTGTGGTGCTCGAGTCAAGAGGGAGGGCAGCGAAGCACTAACACAAATATGAAGCTAATAACTTTTCTTACTCTTAGGGAAAGTGCTGCTCAATTTCTGCCGCTCCAGGCGTGTGCAGCCTGAGTGGGAATTTAGAGAGATTGCATCCACCTGCTTCCAGTTCTCCCATCCAGGGCCAGATCTTCAGCCAACATAAATCAGTTTATCTCCATGCAGCCAGGCAGATTTATGCCAGCTGAAGATGTAGCCCCTGGTCTTGCGCTTCAGAATAAGAAGGTCTAAAATGCAAATGAGCTTGAACCCCTTAAAACATCCTGCACTTGTAGAGCTTGGGAGGCAAAACAGAGTACCCAGACCACCTCCTACCAGCCCCACAGACTGTGCTGTCTGTGGGGCAAGGGATGAGGTGATCCATCAGGACTTTTAAGGACTAGAAGCTTACTTTAGAAAACAAGTGAAAATGCAACCAAGAGGCGAAAGAGAGAATCTCTCAAACAGAATCACAGGATCACCAAGGCTGGAAGAGACCTCAAAGATCATCAAGTCCAACCTGGCACCACAGACCTCATGACTAGACCACGGCACCAAGGGCCACATCCAAGCCCCTCTTCAGCACCTCCAGGGATGGGGACTCCACCACCTCCCTGGGCAGCACATCCCAATGACAAATGACTCTCCCTGTGAAGCACTTTCTCCTCACCTCCAGCCTAAACTTCCCCTGGCACAGCTTGAGACTGTGTCCTCTTGTTCTGGTGTTGCTTGCCTGGGAGAAGAGACCAACCCCCACCTGGCTACAACCTCCCTTCAGGGAGTTGGAGAGAGCAAGAAGGTCTCCCCTGAGCCTCCTCTTCTCCAGGTTAAACAATCCCAGCTCCCTCAGCCTCTCCTCACAGGGCTGTGCTCAAGGCCTCTCCCCAGCCCTGTTGCCCTTCTCTGGACACCTTTAAGTCTCTCAATGTCCTTCTTAAACTGAGGAGCCCAGAACTGGACACAGGACTCAAGGTGTGGCCTAAGCAGTGCAGAGTACAGGGGCACAATGACTTCCCTGCTCCTGCTGGCCACACTATTCTTGATGCAGGCCAGGATGCCATTGGCCTTCTCGGCCACCTGGGCACACTGCTGGCTCATTTTCAGGTGGCTGTCAATCAGCACCCCCAGGTCCCTTTCTCTTTGGCAGCTCTCCAGCCACTCTGACCCCAGGCTGTAAACAATTGCTAGTTCCTAAAAGAGACTTGAGGGAAGTGTCCCTGCCAGTGCCAAAGGGGTTGGAACTAAATGATCTTTAAGGTCCCTTCCAACCCAAACCATTCTGGGAATCTATATCTGAAGCTGAAAATCCTGGCTGGTTTTCAGGTTGGTGGGGTTTTAAGGGCTGCTTTTCATTCCTTCACTAACACCTTTTGGCCCAGTGTTTGGAGACACGCAAAGCTAAAAGGGAGTCCCAGACTCTCCTGTTTCATTGTCTCCCTCAGCCTTGTATGCCTGCTCCTAACCTCAACAACCTGCCTGGCTGCCCACTGCCCACTGTGCACAAACTGAGTGCTCTCATACCTTGGATTCACACCAGCAATGGGAATAAATGAACAGCAGAAGCACAAACAGTGATCTCCCTTGCTCCTTTACCAGACCTGTCTCAGAATATACCCAGAGCAAAGGTGAGATCATACCACTGCTCCTCCAGAAGTCACTGAATACTCCTTGCTTAATCCCAGGCAGCAAACAAGGCCAGGAACAGGCAGAGACCATTCCCTAAGGAAGAGCTGTTGCTTATCTGTTATGTGTCACATACACACACATCACATACAGCCCCTCCTACCACATCCAGGAGATCCAAAGGTAAGGTCTGCGTGTGCTCTGCTCTTTCAAACCTTTCAGCCCAAGCAGCTGTCACCAGACAGTGCTGCACCATCTCCACTAGACTGGACCTTAGAAAGTTCTTCAGTATGAAGGTGGTGAGACTCTGCAATGGGTTGCCCAGGGAGGTTGTGGGTACCTCCTTCCTGGGAGTGTTCAAGGCCAGGCAGAATATGGCCTCGAGCAACCTGGACTAGTGGGAGGTGTCCCTGCCCACAGTGGGGACATTGGAGTAGATGATCCCTAAGGTCCCTCCCAACCTAAGCCATTCTATGATCTCAGGGCTGCCACCATGCCACACACAGCCTGGTGCAGAGCTTCTCAGCGAGTCCTTTAGAGCAGAGCAACTCTCTGAGCTCTGGTAGGCAGGCAAAGCACTACACAAAGGGTGAAAAACTGTAAATGACAAATGTGGGATCCAGCAGGTCCAGGTTATTTTAGCTCTGCAGCAGGAGGCAATTCCAGCTTCTCAGAGCCGTGGCTTTGGGAGGTTTTGCAAGTACAGACAAAGAGCAGCTTGCATGTGATTGAGAAACTGAATATACCTGTAAGACAGTGACTGATGTCAGACTGCCCTGGCTGCATGATCTCTCTGCTACAGTAATTCCAGAGCAATCCACTGATGGAGCAAGTTGCTTCATGTTTGCTGCCTAGTGGATGAGAATTAAGCTGGGGTTTTGAGAGCTGCTGGATGCCTGCTGAAGGGCAGTTGCTGCAAGTGGTGGTCCTGCAGCTCTTGTGCTTAGATTTGTTTGAAAAGCTGAAGGCTTGTGAAATTGGTGGCAAATGCTCTAAATCTGTAATGAAGTCAAGGACCACCCAAGGACCCCATGATGTCACCTTCAAACTCCTGTGTGCAGCAGGTTTTCTGACCTGGCTCAGGGGTGGGTGATAGACTGCCTGGTGCCAGCCCACTGATATGGCAGTAAGAAGAGTTTTTATCTGAGCCTGGGAAGACAGACAGAGAGACACCTCCTGATGCAAGAACATCACTAGTTCAGGTCAGGTGAGATGAGCAGCAATGGAGCCCTTGCTCCACCCAAGAGCTCCTGGGTGACACAGCATGATCCAGGGAGGATGCACATCTGGGTCGTGCTGCAGACACCCTCCTCGATCAGGCCTAAACCCTTGCCAAGAGCCTGACAGTCAGAAGCAGGGACCACATCCCATTCTGAGCCTGCCTTGACTTTCTCCAGTGTCAGCCAAAGAAGTTGTTAGACTTACACCCAGCTATCTCCAGATTCAGCCATGAAAAGCCTCAGGCACAGGCAGGGTATGGAAACAGCTGCAGAGTTTCAGCTTAACTTTCTACTTCCTTGTTCTGGTGGGGATCTGGAATAACTCCTTCCAAATGCATTCAGATAAAGGAGCTTAAACAGGGCAGAGTGGTGTCAGACAAACCTCTGCAGCGGCACCAGCCCTGGCACACGCAGACAAGGACATCATTGGTGCTCATCCTATCACAACAGCCGCTTGCACTCACATCATGCAGGTTGTCTCTGAACACCGTTGTTCCAGAGGTGCCCTCAGGACACCCTCAGAAGCAGGTTGTGCCCAGAACAGTGAGTGGTCCAGGGCAGAGACCCTGGCATGGCTGGGCAGAGTGTTCCCAGTTGACCAGGATAAGTCCAAGCAGACACAGAGCATGGCTGGCAGCGAGCAGGAGCAAACCTTGCTCCCAGGTCCCAGACTATTCTCTCTTAAAGAACAGAGCTGCGTGGGCAGCATTAGGCAGGACTTTGAATTTGTGGCAGAGCTCTCACATCAGTCTTGGCTACACAGCCCTTGTGAGAAAAAGCACAGCTAACACAGAGGGAGCATGGGTTAGGGTGGACTTCTCTTGCTAGCTCTTAAGCTCAGGCCTTGGGTGCTCTGGCTTAGCTTGGCAGGGGCAAAGAAGGAATTGTGCTTTTGTTCCTAATGAGATGGAGGGGAGAGAGTCTCATATTTGGTCTGGGAACACCTACAATGTCTGCAAAATTACCTCCTGGCCAAGATAAATCACTTAGATCTTTACAACACTTGGTGCAGGTTTTTCATAGCTCATGAAATGAAGTCATCAATATATATATATGTGTGTGTGTGTGTGTGTGTATGTATAAAAGCCTTTCTGACTGTGAAACAGCTTTTTCAGTCTTGGCTGAACTAAACATTCCCCAAAGCAGCATCTAGACTTATATTTAACATTGGGGTTTTTTACACACCCAAGATTGCCCTCTCAGAAGGTGGAAATGCAGGAGAGCAAAGCAAAGGCAAGCTGCCACCTCACTCCATCCTGAACAGAACAATGACATGCTGGGACCGTGCAGAAAGCCCCCAGGTATCAGGTCTGCAAACAGGCGGAATGTAAAACGTGGCCTCACGCGGCAGGGATTTTGCTGAGAGTTAGGAATCTTCAATCTTTAAAAAGGCAAAGGGATCCAAATCAAACCTGAGCTGCTGCTCTTCCTTTGTCTCGTTATAATTGTCCTCATCAAACATCCAGAGCTGAGATGTCACGTTAGACAGGAGAGCAGGGGAATGCACGTTGCACCGGTAAATAATGCACGAGGAGGATATTAGAACAGAGCAGCCTCTTCGTGGCTTCTGCTGGTGTGTGGCTGGAAGGCAGGAACAGCCCATCAGTTGCAAGTACACTGCCTTCCAGTTCTCCTTTTTTTTTTTTTCCCAAGGTGTGGTCAAAGTCACTGAGGCAGACATTGTTCATCCAGTGGATGCACCCTGAAGCTACGCATCCCACACTGGGAGAGGCACAAGAGCTAAAGGAAGAGCCAAAATGGGAGCCATGAGCCTGCAGAGGAGGCAGCCAGCACACAGAATCACAGACCTGCTGAGGTTGGAAGAGACCTTTGAGATCACCAAGTCCAAATGCTTGCCTAAAGCTCACAATCCCACCACTACTGCTAAGCTACTACCACTAAACCATGTCCCCCAGCACCACATCCACACATCCTCTAAATACCTCCAGGGATGGTGACTACACCACCTCCCTGGTAGAGTCAACTTAAACCACGTGCTTCAGACTATGCCTTAAACCACGTGCTCCAGACCTTGCCTTAAACCACATGCTCCAGACCTTGCCTTAAACCACGTGCTTCAGACTGCTCCAGACCTTGCCTTAAACCACATGCTCCAGACCTTGCCTTAAACCACGTGCTTCAGACTGTGCCTTAAACCACATGCTCCAGACCTTGCCTTAAACCACATGCTCCAGACCTTGCCTTAAACCACGTGCTTCAGACTGTGCCTTAAACCACATGCTCCAGACCTTGCCTTAAACCACGTGCTTCAGACTGTGCCTTAAACCACCTGCTCCAGACCTTGCCTTAAACCACATGCTCCAGACCTTGCCTTAAACCACCTGCTCCAGACCTTGCCTTAAACCACATGCTCACTTGAGTTTCAGGAGAAATTTCTTTGGTGTGAGGGTGCTGGAGCCCTGGAGCAGGCTGCGCAGAGAGGTTGTGGAGTCTCCTTCTCTGGAGGCTTTCAAAACCCACCTGGGCACGTTCCCATGCAACCTGAGCTAGGAGAACCTGCTTTAACAGGGGAGGTGGGCTGGATGATCTCCAGAGGCCCCTTCCAACCCCCACCACGCAGGGGTTCTGGGTGCAGGTTTGATGTCACACTGATGCTATTTCTAACACATTTTTGTCAACCCAGAGCTGCACTGGAGCGAGGCAGGCTTGCAACTCAGCACCCCTGGGGATGTGTCTAAGGAACTGCCCTGCTAAAAACACCACACTTCTAACCAAAATCATTAAATTAGCATTATTAGTGGCCTCAGTCCCTGTGACTTCCAGCAAAGCTGAGGCATATACTTTAAATACTTCTCGGAACCCTTTCATCTCCTGCTCCACTGAAGCCACACATACACAAATAATGCTCTGCTCCCCCCCCATCTACATAAAGATCAGAACAGCAGCTATTATGCAGAGTGATTAAAATTATATTCATCTCTTATTTTAATGTACAGCTCTGAACAGAAGGGTGCAATCGTTCCCACACAAGGAAGGTTCAGGAGAGAGCTCTGCAGGACCCCCTGTGACAGCCCCTCCTGAGCTGTGCTGCTGACCCTGCACTGCAGCCTCTGCTGTGCTTCACTTCTCCACTGCATTTCAGGTGGGATCTGGGACAAGGTTTGCAGGAGGCCTCTCTCTGACTAGAGTTTCAAAGAGTCTCCCCCTAAAGAAGGTGATTTTGCCCTTGCTCACAGACACAGACACAGAAAAGAAACTATTGAGTTTTCCCAACAGTGGACCTGCTGGAGTGGGTCCAGAGGAGACCACAAAGATGATCAGAGGGTTGGAGCACTTCTGCTATGGGGACAGGCTGAAAGAATTGGGGTTGTTCAACCTGAAGAAGAGATGGTTCCAGGGAGACCTTATAAATACATTTCAATATCTGAAGGGGACCTACAGGAAAGCTGGGGAGGCACTGCTTAGAAGGGCTTGGAGTGGTAAGACAAGGGACAGTGGTGTTAAACTGGAGAAGGGAAGATTTAGGCTGGACATCAGGAGGAAGTTCTGCACAATGAGGGTGGTGAAATACTGGAACAGGCTGTCCAGGGACATGGTTGAGGCCCCATCCCTGGAGACTTAAGTGGCCCTGGCAGCCTGATTTAGTTGGAGGTGTCCCTGCTGACTGGAGGCAGGGTTGGACAAGATGACTTTTGAGGGTCCCTTCCAACCCGATGCAATCTGTGAAGCTGTGAATTCCCGGGCTGGGGAAGCTCTTGGGTAGGGCTGGCTGAGGCACTGTTAGCTTAGAGAGCATCGCAGAACAAGTCGAGACAGTGCCCAGCTGAATAAGGCTAAAGAGAGGAGCGTTCCCAAAGGCGTGTCCTTGGCCCGGGCTGGAATTGCTGCTCAGATAAACCAGCGTGTACCTTCATGTCGGGGAAAGGGAAGGGCTCGGGTTACTCACAAACTGCTCTCTGAGCTGCAGACAAAAGACCAGGAATGAGTTGACAAAGCCTTGCAGCTCGGCGTGCTGGAACAGCTCCGAGGAGCCAGCTTGCAGGAGGGTCTGTCCCTGGCCCACCAGGAAGTAAGCAGGTGGCATGTGTGCACCTCACGCTGCAGATCTGCCTGGAAATGAGCACCCAGGTCACAGGGAAGGAGCTAAAGGGGGGACTGGGTCGAGCTAGGACCTGTGTTGCTAAGTCTGTCCTCGACAGCATCACTTCTCCAAGGATATCTCCTAACTGCTTGTCAAATGCTAAAAGAGACTTTCCCACAAGCAGTTGCAGAAACTATTGAAGAGCTCTAGTCAGTAAAACCAGAAATGAACCCAAAAGAGAAAACACATCTCTCGGTATTTGCAGCTTCACTCAAGTCATTATAATATATATATATAAATTAAATCTCAACTACTTTCTTCTCATTATCAGTAAATGGATTAGAAAAAAAATACCAGAGAAGGCCAGAAAGCTTGGAAAAGCCTCCAGGCACCAAGGACACTTTGTCCAAACTAAACCCACATTGTTCACCACCACCACAGCTTGAAACAGCTTTGTCAGCACTTGCAGTTGTATAAGGAGAGGGTCGGACCAGCTGCTGCTGGTTTTGCTCTGTGAACATCTGCACCCAGGAGCAGCAGTTGTGTCATCCCAGGGGCAGTTCCCAAAAGACCTTCAGTTTCCCCTTAGAAAAATAAATCAAGGTGGCACTAAACAACCCTGCTTTATCTAATAATTGTCTTGTACAAACTGAGGGATAAACATTTTTCACCAGTGCAGGTGGTTTTTCACTACAGCCTGCTGGCACACTCCCTGTGTATGGAGCAGCAGAGCAGAGCTTGCATTTCCCCTCCCGAGCTTGGGCTCGGAGAGCAAAGCCACAATTAAGGGGCTGAAAGATGTTTGTGCCCAAATCCATTATGTAGCAACTGGCACAGAAAGGGCACAGCCCTGGCTTTGTGGCTCTCTGCCTTGCTCTTGAAAAGGAATGTGCTGGCACATGCTAAAGGTAATCAAAGTGTCACTGCAGGAAGCAAACCCCAGCCTGGGTGGAATCTCAGATAGATTAAGGAGCAAACTCTATCTGCAAACAACATCAGTCCTGCCAGCAGCATTCCCATCCATGCCCTAAGCATGAAGAAGGCAGAAGCCAGACTTCTGGAACCAGAGGATCCGCTTCACACGTTGCTACACCCTGCTTTGCCAAGGTGCTGTCCCCAAGCTCAAACACCAGCTGCAGAGCTGCTTCCATGCCACTTTGTTCCCCAAATTGTGAACCTAATTCTCTTCTTCGACTTGCACATCAATGAAGCTGCCCAGGACAGGCCTGTCTGAGCCAGGTAACAGGTAACAAACTCCAGCAACTTCTAGGAAAAGCTTTCTGAAAGCAGGCAGTGATTTCACTTTGGTATAGCAGCTAAGATACTGACTCCTTCCTGGGGGGGAAGGGTCTGGATAATTTCTGAGTCTGGGTCTCCTACCATCTGGGCTTACAGCAATGTTAATTCATTTCCCTTCCTCAGACACAGGTTTGTTTTAGAGTTGGTGCAGACACACAGGGGTGCCCACGGTGCTTTCAGAGGCTTGGCTTTGTTGTACATGGCTTTCCATGTTTAAAACAAAGAACTCTGCCTGTAGCCCACAGATTCCTTAGAAAGCAATCTCTCCTCTGCCCCTCCCACCCACAAGGGTTATCAGTCTTTTAAATGCCTCTTATTGCGGAATGCAACTTTTCAGTATTCCTCTAAACTCCAGAAGAGAGGAATATTACCTCCAAGATTTCCAGGAAACAGGTTTCTGTGTACTTTAATTTCCCACCCTGTGCTAGGTTCCTCTGTGTGTTTATAGAGCATAAATAACACAGATCCCTACAGACATGGGTCTGTATCTGTGATTCAGTCATCTCAGCTTCTTGATCTGTTCCCTCCTTAACCCTGAACTGCCATCAGCTATTTCATTTGACTGGGAGCAGGCAGCAAGACGCCAACCTGGGAACGGGCAAACAGGACTCTTAAAGCACAGCTCTGCATGGAGAGGTAAAGACCTCCACAGACCATGAAGTAAAACAATGCCACATGCTTCTTTCAGGGCATTAAAAGGGCAGCAAGGCATTAAAATTCACAGAGAAGACAGAAAATTCATCTTTCCTGCTTAAAAGTTCCTTCCTTGTGGCTGTGGATGCCAAGGGTTTTTTTTTAACTTGCCTTATTTTTTCCCTCAAACATAAGGCTGGAAAGCCTGCTCCTCAGCAGTGCTCTGGTGGCTTCAGGCCACAAACATCAGCCTAAAAGGGTTATTTTTAAATTACTGCTGCATTACTCTTGGCAGCAGGATGCCACACTCTGCCTTCTTGCTCTCAAACTGAGCCTGCAGCCCCGAAGTGTGCACAGAGAGGTTTAGTTCTGCAGTGACCTCTGAGTGCAGAGGCTATTTTGCCTGACAGCTCTGCAGCATGCAGGTTTGGACCACACATCCCAGCACAAATATCTTTGTTCAGTAAGGTTTAGACAGACTTTACAGCTGGAACTCCCTGAGAGCAGAGAGTCTGGGAACCCCCAGCCAAAACCTGGAGTGGGGCAGATTTAGGTTGGACATTATGAGGAAGTTCTTCACAATGAGAGTGGTGAAGTACTGGAACAGGCTGCCCAGGGATGTGGTTGAGGCCCCATCCTTCAAGACATTCAAGATCAGACTTGATGTGGCCCTGGCCAGCCTGATCTAGTTGGAGATGTCCCTGCTGACTGCAGGGGGGTTGGACAAGATGTCCTTTCAGGCTCTCTTCCCACCTGATGCAATCTGTGAAGCTGTAAAGCCCTACGTGAAGATTGCTGTTGCTCTGCTCAGTGACTCGTGTGTGGGTTTTTGGAAGTGGTCTCACACGCAGTCATCCATGCAGAAGGCAGTTTGGCTTTTGGTGTTACTCACAAGTGCCAGCCAGGGAGTGATGGCTGATTGCAGGGCTGTAACAAATGCAGGAAGAGATAAGCTGACAACCAAAGCTTGCATTTTATGCCCCTTCTGATTCTGCTGGTTCTGAACCCAGATCACAGAATGACAAACTGGTAGGAGCTAGAAGGGAGATCACCAAGTCCAACCCAGCCAAGCAAAAATGTGATAGCTCATCGTTATGTTCTCAAGTAGAAATCCAAGAAGCACTCTAAATTTCAGCTCTTGACCTCCTGCAGACACAGAAAATGGAAGCAACCTTCCTGTAATTAAAACACCACCATTCTGCCTTATCTTCAAAGGCAGAGGAGAAAAGGCCTGCTACCTTTAGAGCCTTGGGACACTGTTTTACAATTAAGGTATAATCAATCTTTAATTATTTCGTTTGAAGGTTATTTAAGCCCTTCCCTCATGACAGCCCCTCTGGAAAAGCCTTAGCAGAGATGGAGCAGCAGCTGCCAAGTCTCCTCCTCCCCCCAAAGGTGCTTTGGAGCTTGGGTCCCTGCACAGAGCTTGTGTTGGTGCAGCTTTGCTGGCAGAGAAGAGAGTTTTTACACAGAAACTAATATCCAACAGCACATCATCTAGTGAGGGAAGGTATGTTGGCACAGAGGTGCCTCATTGTCTCCTCCAGGAGCTTCGTGTCCATACTAGCTCACTTCAGCTACACAACTGCATCCTGACCCCTGCACCACCAACGGCTTCAGACCTGGCATTTAGTTAACACTCAGGTTCCTGTTGTTCCTGTCAAAAGGCACTTTCTTGTCCCCCAACAGAAACCTGCATCACATGAGAACTGGGGGCTGTTATTTCTCTAGTTACTGGCAGAGCAGAAGAGGCTGTCTTATCTACAGCTAAAGGTTGTGCTTCCTTTGTTTCCCCGGTTTAACACCTCAGGATGTAACCGGTGAACACTTCATACCTCCAAGAGCAGGCTGGTCTGAAACAGCCAAATGAAAAGGCTGATGGAGCAAACAGCCAGGTCTCCCATTTTGTACTGGATAGGCAGAAAGATCCTTTCCAGTGTCTCAGCACCTGCAGGCATGCTCTTAAATTCAGCTTTAGTTTGTCATCCCCTAAACACTGGTGGGAGATACAGAGCTAACATGATGTGTCACCAGTGTCCTTATCTAAGCCCTGAGCACTGTGTTGAAACATGGACGTGGCACCCAGAAGCAACAGCACAGGAGAGCAGGCTGCAGCTTGTTGGCTCTTTTTAGTGGTGCTTTAAGTGACTAGCACCTTCTGAAGCAAGTGAGTGAAGCTGAGCAAATAAATATGTGCAGATAATTTTCCCCTCCAAAAACTTCCTTCTTTCAAAGCAGCAAATCTTTGCATGGAAATGTTCCCTGCTGCAAAGACAGAGCTAAATCTCCTGGAAAATGGCTTTCTTCCTTCTCTTCACCAGGCACTGAGAAAACCAAACTGGGATTTAGAGATTCTAAAGGCTCCCTTTTTGTTTTTGGTTTTGGTTGTGTTTTTGTGTTTGTTTTTTTCATTCAGAGGTCATAACAGAATGAAAATTCCAATGCTCCGTTGTGCTCCAGGTATTTATTTGCAGGCTGGTTCAGTCTGAGCTGGAAACAAGAGGGCAAGACCTTTGTGCAGGGAGTTCTCCACGAGGAGTGTGGGCTCCGGGAGTTCTCCTGCCCTGGCACCCGTGGGGACCTGCATGTAACTGCTCTACTCTGGAAGCTCCACCTGCTTTTTGCTGCACACTTGGACTTCACTCAGAGCAGCCACTGACCCTGCCCTGCTCTGGATGACTTTGCAGAGGCTGAGAGAGTCTGAGCATGGAAGAAGACCTGTTCCCTGCATATCACAGTGAGGAGAAGCCGGGAGGCTTCTGGCTCTGCTGCAGGCTCATTTACAGACTGTTTCCACGGGCTTGTAGCAATAGGATGAGGGGCAGTGATTTGAAACTAGAGCAGGGGAGATGTAGGTTGGACATTAGGAAGAAGCTCTTCGCCATGAGGGCAGTGGAACACTGGAAGTGATGGAGACCCCATCTCTGGAGACATTCCAGGTCAGATTGTTCGGGGCTCTGAGCAACGTGCTTTAGTTGGGGATGTCCCTGCTGACTGCAGCGGGGTTGAACTGGATGAGCCCTGGAGTTCCCTTCCACCCCAGTGCTTTCTGTGATTAACAGTGACCTCTCAGGACAGACACATGGGGCTGCCAAGGACACACGCTGCAGTTCAGCCAGATGCCTCTACAGGAAGAGAAGAGCCAAATGTATTAATGTGGAAAAGCCAGATCCTTAACCAGGCTGCAGAACCAGGTGTGCTAGCTCATGCCAACTCCCATGGCCAAAGGGGAGGCAGTGTTTGCTTTAACATTTGGAAGCAGGAGGGAGAAAGCAAACTTGCATGGAGCCTGGGGACAGAGCAAGATGACAAGAGAGGTTGGTGTCATTGGTTTTCTTTTCCCTGCAAGTTGCAAATGAGCAATTATGGCTGAGAATATTTGAGATCTGAAATTACTGGAACCTGTCAGCAGTTGACTGACCTCTGCACAGATGTCTTGTTGAATGAGGAGCATGATTAGAGTCTTGACTATGTCGAGTCATTAAGGATCTAACACCATTTAGGGTAGATGTGAATTCACCAGGACAAGTGCCCTGGAAACATTTTGGCATGTTCTGCCTTCTTTTGCTGGCAAGTTCCAGTAGATGCAGGCTTGCTGTGGGTGCCCTACGCCACCCCCAAGGTATCTGTGCTTCTCAGGGGTGAGCAGAAGTCATCTGAGTGCTGAAACACCTCTGTGTTGTAAATAAGAACAAGCATTTCTCGGCAGCTACCTTCAGAATTCCTGCAGCAGGAATAGCTGTGAAGCAGGCTTTAAAAAAAAGTAACAGCAAACGGTACTTCAAATGATTGAGCTGTAGTCTCAGACAAGTGCTTTGCTGATAGAACAGGGATAAATCTCAAAGAAGCCTAAGCAAGTCTCAATCTTTCTCCTTTTCTCTATTGTTCTGGAACACAAAGCTTTCTTACAAGCTTTAAGTCTTAGTTCTGCAACAAGCATTTCTCGCCCTTCAGCAGATGCCCATCTCCACTGAGACGGGAGCAGCTGGAGAGAGGAACTGACTGACTAACCCACCGTGGTGGTGTCAGCGCTGAGCTCCCACAGACCACTTGCAAACACTATGGGCATCATCACAGCTATGGTTTGAGAAGACGGCAGGAGAACAATTGTCTAGGGATGTGGTTGAGCCCCATCCCAGGAGACATTCAAGATCAGACTTGATGTGGGCAGCCTGGCCTAGCTGGAGGTATCCCTGCTGACTGCAGGGAGGTTGGACAAGACGACCTTTGAGGCTGCCTTCCAACCCAATGCATTTTGTGAACAGAGCAGGGAAGATGATTCCCTATGATCAAACAAGGTTTTCTGGCTTCACTTCAGAAGGTTACAAGATGGTTTTCCTTTTATGCATGTGGGAGAGCAAGTGCTGCAGAGGAAAAGGGCTAAGCTGCAGCACAGCAGGGTCAAAGCAAGCATGCAAAAGAGAAGTGAAACTCAGTGCTACTCTGTGATGGGAAATATTAAGAATGCATGGTCTGAGGGGTCCATTTCATCCTCACTCCTATGCAGGCAGTTGCTTTAGAAAGGTTTTTTTCACAATCATAAATAAGCTTTGGAGGCAAACAGGAGAAAACCCTCAGGTAATTACTCTCTGCCTGCTTGTGGTCTGAATTTACAGTGGGCAATTTCAGGAGACGTGGCCCTGAGCTTTCTTCTGCCTGTGTTTGATGTCTCAAACCTGCAGTCCAAGTAAATAATTTGATTCCATTTATTGGACAAATTTAGAGGTCAAAGCTGACAGGCCTTCAAGACCACACAAGTTTCCTCCCTGGAAGGCAAACAGTGGAATGTGCCTTTCAGATACTGCAGGGAAGAGCCTTCGTCCCCTGACACGTTTCCATCAGCAGGGTTTGAGAGCTCCCAGCAGCAGTTTGGTGATGTGTTAGCAGCTTTTTCCACCCTCACAGGGACGTGTTGAAAGTTTAAGGGAACAGCCAGACGCAATGAGTGGATATTGTGGAACAACAGGACATTCCCACCCAGCTGCCCATGCCACAGCCAGCCCCACACCTGTTCTTGACAGCAGTGCTTGTAAACTCTGAAGGCATTTGTTATTTTGCAGCAGCAAACAAAACAAACAAGGAACTGATTTGTATCTGAAATCTACTGCCCTGGCTTCAAACCGTGCAGCAGCACAAAACTGGGGAGAGTTTGGCTTATTGTTTCCCACAGCCCTAAGGAAACTGAAGCAAGCACTGAGCAGTGAGACCCTTCAGTATGTATTTCTCATCTGAAAAAGGCTGGTTTCCTTCACTCCAAAACTATTCCAGCAGACACATCTATAGGCTGATACATCACCTCCACGCTTAAGTCATGTGGCAGAAAAAAAAATCAGAGCTTTTCATTTCCAATTGTCATGCTGGAGATAGCTGCTCATTGCAATTCTGAACCAAAATCAAAGCAGGAAGCCGTGGGACCTGGGTCATAACCAAAGCAGCCTGGATTCTGAAGCTCTGGTTCACTCAAGGAACAAACAGAGAAGGAGGATTTGTGTGCAGCCCTTGCATGGGGAGCAGGGTGGAAAGATGGCAGAAAGCTGTCAGCACTATAAAAAGAAATAAGTGAAGTTTAAGGGTTTTGTTTACTTAGTTCTCTACCCCCTGCTCCCCTGCAAAGGCAAAGTGATGAAAATATGTTGATTGACGCAGATTAGCAGACTGAAACGATCCAGAAGTAACCTGCCTTCCAGAATGGTTTTGCTAAGTGCAAGGCAGGGAGACCACTGTCCCAGCCAGTGATGCTCTGGGAGGCTGCAGGACAGACCCTGATTTTGGAGTGCCCTGCCTGCTCCCACCTGGCACCCCCAGCACTACTCTGGTGGCTGAGCACCTTTTGCTCTGTGGAAAAGGAGGGCAAAGACAGAGGATGTTCCATTTGCAATCCAAAAGAAAATGTGTCACCATGAGAACAGTCAGAGATTGGAATCATCTCCCAAAGGAAGTAGTGGAGCCCCCTACACTGGGCAGTTTTAAGACTCAGCTCAATAGGCTGCTGGGCCAGCTCATTTCAACTCCACTATAACCTAGAAAGGTTGGCCCAGATGATCCTTGGGGTCCCTTCCAACCTGGCATTCTGGGATTCTGTGACCACCACTCCAGAAGTCTCACTATAAAGTGACTTCCTTCAGAGCTGGTATCAAACCCACCCGGTATCAAACCCACCCCACAGAAGCACTATGCCAGAGCATCCTGCACTCCACAAACTTCTCTCCAGATTCCTTACAAGGAGACACCCCCACGGCAGGTTCTTGCTGCTGGAATTAGCAGTTTCCAGGTACCTTCCCCATCCCAATCTCAGAGCACACTGCACACCCCACAACAAGGTCCCAAAGACATTTCCTGATGCGTTAGCATCCTCGCCTTGAGCAACCTGGGCTGGTGGGAGGTGTCCCTGCTCATGGCAGGGGGTTGGAGCTAGATGATCTTTAAGGTCCCTTCCAACTCAAGCCATGCTATGGATCCATGGCTCTCTGGGAAAGCAAAGGCGGATGTTTCTTTACAGGACAAAGCAAACAGCGAGCAGAAGGTGGGTGAGGCAGCTGGGGCTGACAAAAAGAGTCCCTTTCTTTGCAGTTTGCACTTTTTTCCCCTTTCCCCCCCTCCCCTTTTTTTAAACAAGTCCTGCTTGGGGGGCAGGGAGCAAAAATCCGCCTGGCTGCGCTGGCTGCGGGGCCTCGGAGGCAAAACCCCCCGCGTTCTTTCAGCGCTTTTCCAAAGCCCCCGGGTGGATCCAGACCCCCACCCCCACCCCTCGCTCGCCCCCGCGCAAGGAGCGCGCCTGGCCGCGGGGCGGAGCCTGCAGGCAGCGCGCAGGCAGCGCGCACCTGAGCCCCACCCGCCCGCGGCTCCGCCCCCGCGCCCCGCCGCCTTTTTAAAGAGCCTCCTGCGCGGGGTGCGGGTCCCGCTCCCGCCTGTCCCCTCCGCGCCTCTCCGCGGGTGGGACCTCCCCCAGCGCGCAGTGCCCCTCGCGGTAAAGCTCCCGCCTGGTCTCTGGGATTCTGGTCCAAGGAAGGAAGGATGGAGAAGGGCAGCAGCAGCAGCCCCGAGGTGCCAGCGCCCAGCTGGGTCATTCCCATCCCCGGCTCCTTAGAGCCTTGGCGCTTTGGTGTGAAGCTGAGCAGGGCCGTGGGAAGCCGGGATTGGTACCTGGGTAACCAGGACAGGTGAGTGAGCGCCACGACCACGTGTTCTTATGTCTTGTGTAAACCTGTTGTAAACTGGGGGAGCGTCACAGCATGGCTGGGAGTCACTTGGTGTAGGCTCTTGGTGATGGTGGCTCTGGAAGGCTGAGGCCATGGAGCGGAGGTTGTAAGGAGGTGGATCCACACTTTTCTTACAGCAGGACCTTCCTCGTTCTGTCTCCTACCAACATCAGTGCAGCTGCCCTTTGCTGGTTGGAAACTGAGGTCAGGAAACAGGGCACAAACTGGAACCCAGGAGGTTTCACTTGAACTTCAGGAAAACCTTCTTGACTTTGAAGGTGCCAGAACACTAGACTGCCCAGAGAGGTTGTGGAGTCTCCTTTTCTGGAGACCTTCAAAACCCACCCAGACATTGCAGTCCTGGGCAAGCTGCTCTGGGTGCCCCTGCTTTAGCAGGGGGTTGGACTGGATGATCCCCAGAGGTCCCTTCCAGCCCTCCCCATTCTATGACTCTTTTGAAAGGGAAAATCCCAACATCTTAAACATTCACTATGGACATTCTGACAAAGTGATCCAGGGCAATAACTGACGATGCATGGACAGATTCCTTAGCAAGACCAGAACCATGTGCTTATCCTTGGCCTTGAGGGTAACACAGAACCCACAGAGCCAGGGATTTACCCTGGTGCCATGAACATCAGATCTGAGCAGCCATCTCAACTACCACCCATAAGAACTGAGCTTAGCTTCAGTCAGTTGATTCTTCTTTTGATTTTCTATGCTAATCACTTGAATGTTCTCTCAGCTATCCAGAGATATCAGGGAAAAGTGAAATATTTCCAAAGTACTTGTTGGTTTTCCTTCTAGAGAACGTTCTGACTTGCATTAATTTGAGTTTGTGAAATACTTCTGAAGCCCAAGATGTCCATAGTGTTGTGTGGCACTGTGGATGCTAAAGGATTAGGCCAGGTGAGCTCTCCTGAAGAAGCAGACCTTATCTCTGAGGTCAGAGGAGCCACTGGACTCAGGCTGCTTTCCCCCCTTCTGTGGATGTTGCCCTTTACACTGTGTCCACCAAAAGAAGATTCTAAAGGCCTTCTTCCCTCTCTTTTAAAAGAGAATCAAGAGCTTTGTAAACTACTCCAGCTACTGCTATAACCCGGGTTCCCTTCCATGAGCACTGCACAGTGATAAAGCCAACTGCAAATTTAACTTACTGTGTTGTAAAACTTACTCAAACCCAACAGGAACACAGAGTGAATTTCCCTTTCAAAGCCACCAGCAAGCAAAGGCACTGGAAAAGTGTGAGGGTAGCACCAGAACATTTCCAGCAAAGGTCATTTTTAGACATCCTACCTGGCTCAGGAATGGGCTGTAGGAGTGTGTTGCCTCTGGATCCCACACTTCATATGGGATCTGAGCTTCAGAAGACAGGTTTTCCTTATGCTTAACTTTAAATATATTGCAGTAAAACATTATGGTATGCTTTTCTTACCAAGAGGATGAGCTGCTGACACTTGGAGAGCACCCGGGGTACTGCACTGAGAATTTCAAGGGCTTGCAATCGCTTGGCCCAATGCAAAGTCCATTTCAGGTAACAAAGGCAAGGAGCTTGGGCTCAGAGCAACTCCCTCTTGCTCTTAGTTCCCCTACAGACAAAGAAACATAGAAACATTTGCTCACTTTAAAGTTCAGAGAAGTCCAGCACAATTTTATCTGACCTTTAGTAAAAGGTTTGCCACTTCTGAGGATGCAGCAGATCTTTGCTACTGCTCAGGTAGATTCAAAAGACCTCAGCCTGATTCTCCAGGCTTTCCCCAGGGAGAAGGAAAAGCCAAAGGGTATCTCATTAAAAGGTTGAACCCTCCCCACCACCATACTGGTAACCTTTAATTTACTTTAAATCAGTAGTTCAGGAGTGAGGGGTAGTCACTGTTAGAAGTGGGTTCCTGGAGCTTGTATTTCAAGTTCTTATTACCATTGTTTTAATGCCAGATTCTGTTGATAAGCACTTTCAGTTACTCCTGAGCTGTTCCTGGAGGAAGCCAAAGCCAGCCTTGCAGCGACTTTTCTCTCCAGGGCATGCTGGCTTGGTGGATTCCAGGCACGAAGGGGTTAATAGCTGGAAGGTGTGCGTTAGGCATTTATGGTGCTAAAGCCCGTTGTAACTTGCCTGATAAAAGGCATTTCAAATAAGCCAGGATTGCAGAGAGGAATTTGGGTTGATGGGTTCCTGCCTAGGCCACCCTTTCTCAGGACTTACCCAAATGCTTTTAACATGTCTTGACAAAATGAAGGGAGAGGCTTCAACGCAGCAAGAGACAGCAGGGTTGGATTTAAAGCAAGAGCGAGCAAGAAACCCCTTAAGCTATTTGTTCTGTTAAACCCTCCGTCAGCACCTCCACAGCGAAGGCTTTGGTGCCTTGGCTTTTTCCACCCCCCTCCCTTAGTACAGGCAAGTATTTCAGTTAAGTTTTTTTGCAGCCCAGCCTAACTTTTCCCAAGCTGCAAAGTACAGGCGAATTAAAAGCTGAAATCTTAAAGTTATCCAGGAGCACAGGAGAGCTGCCAAACTGTGCTGCTGTTCAGAACTTCACTTCCTTAGGCACTGTGAAAGTCCCAGTTTGCCCAGGGAGGCAGGAACTGGTGGGTCTGGGTGCCCTCATCTGGTTTCGTGTCCCTGTGAAGAAAAGCCACCCAAAGTGGGAGCCATTTGCCTTTGCTTGCTGGGATATGGTAGATTTTCATTTCACTCACAGGATTTGCCTGTTTCAGGGTAGGTTTTGTTTCTTTCCAATTCTTTAGGTGAGCAGCAACACTTGCTCCTAAGTATATGCAGAACAAGGGATTAAGTTGACAGGTAAACCCCACCTCCAATCAGACCCTTTGCAAGAATCTCAGAAACACCTTTACTGCAGAGACAAAGGAATGGGTTGAGTTGTTTCTGTTGTTTGTTGGGTTTTTTTTATGGTAGAAGAATGTTTCTATCAGTCTTCATTTTCTTTCTTTTTGTCTCTTTCACAGGTTGGAAGCACTCTGGAAGAGGCCACACAGCTTGTAGAGCTTGGACAGCGCTTGGCTTAGCTGCCTGAATCCTCTCAACCCCCCGAGGCACGGTTTAGTGGGCATGGTGGTGTTGGGTCAGTGGTTGACTTGATGAGCTTAGAGGTCTTTTCCAACCAAAACAATTCTATGATTCAGGCCAATCCCATAATATTCCTAATCCATTTCAGGGATGCAGTAAAGTGTGGGCATGAGCAGTGGCAGCTGGCAGTGCCATGTCTGGACAAGTGATTTGTTGTTCTCTCTGCCCCTGCATTAGACTCCAATTACTGTATCATGTGAGGCTGTGACTAAGTGAGGTTATTTCTTCCCTATCTAGGCTAAAGGGAAGCAGCAGCCTAACACTTCTCATGGCCAGAGGTCTTTGAAAAGAACCAGCAGTAGAAGACAACTGCCTCCTGGCATTCTTTGGATTTTGCAAATTCAGGGGTTTCAGGCCAGAAGGGAATATGGTGATTATCTTGTTGGTCCCTCCTTTGTAAAAGCCATAAAAGCACAAAACTCTCCAGCAGTTACATCTGGAGAGGCTCCTGGTAGTTTAAGACCTTCAAAAGGTAGAGCCTTGCCCTGTGCTCTGGTAAGTTGTTCCCACAGTTAACAAAGCAGCCAGGTACATTTTGGAATGTTACAGGGTGCAATTAGTGAAGGAACAACAGGGATATGGGGGGGAAAAAATTAGAGCCAATGGAAGTTTGAGCCTATAGCACCCCCCAGGCACTGACTGTAGAGTTTCATGCCTCCTCCTACAGAGGGTTTGGACACCAGTGCCCCAGCCACGCTTCCCTACCAGGTATGTTAATGTGTGATAAGCTCACCCACGTTTTCCAAGTGCAATAAGGACCATCCATGGGTTCTGTTGTCCTTCATTCCACCGGAGTCTGTCTCATACCTAACCAGATTTCAGTGGAGTGAAGCACAAGAGACATGGAGATGAATCAGCAACGAGAGGAACTGCTTCCCACTGCCAGAGATGGGGGAAGCTGCATGGAAATTTGGATACACCAGGCAGCCACACATGCTGGGGAATGGAGAGGAGCAGTTCACCGAGCACCTCAGAGACCTGAATGTTTCCTGCAAGTCTCCAGTAAGAACCCATTTGTGAGAATGTACTTTCTGCATAATATGTAAAGATTAAAAAGTCTACAAAGACCACAAGCTGCTTTCTGGAAGGCTTAAATACCTTATTAGCAGGAAATTAAAACCCTAATGTGGATAAATTGGATGGGTAATCTCATTGCTTTCAGTCATCTTCCCTCTGGGATGGTTATGTCCAGGCAAGAAACCAGACTGGAACCGTGCTTTGGTGCACGTGCACCGCTCCACCTTCCCTCAAGGGCCTTTCTCTGAGGAGTCACAACAGCAGCACCTGCTTCCTTCCAACTCTGCTGCCACAATGCCTTCAGAACCTGGCAAGACTCCATTAAAACTTCAGCCCCGTTTATTTGGTAATAAAAATGAATGTAAATAAGATTTAAGTGGAAGGAGAATTTAGCTTTTTCAGGCTGAGCACGAGATAGATCTTTTAAGGTGTCAGTGTAAATTCCTCTAAGGTTAATACAGTTAAACATATTTGATGCATAAAAGTGTCACATCCCAGGCTAATCAGTCACTGCTTGTAATTGCCTTTTCAGAGCCCTCACCTCCCCAGGATAAATGCCCCCAAAAAATGAGGTCTGGCAAATTTAAGGCAAAAAAACCCAAATAATGTCCTCTACCACCAGGACCTATTATTTGCTTTGATAGATTTAGTACCAGATTTCAAGAATTTATTGTCCTGTATTTCTTAGCTGCTTGCCTAATCCTTCTTTCCCCTTCCCCTCCTATCTGACTTCAAAAGCATTCAAGAGCTCCTTGATGACGGCTGCTCTTGCAACCAGACCACTGAAGGATTTGGAAAGCCAATATCCAGCTTCCATGTCCAGTGGTGCTCTTCCAGTCAGCAGGGCAAGTTGTCAAAGCTTCTGTCATTTCCAGGCTCCTTCTTAAGCACAAACACACAACCCCATGTTGGGTATACTGCAGGGAGTGATTTCCCTGCTCACTCTCAGTTACACTCAATTTCAAGTCAAACCATTCCAAGACAACCATAACATCTTTTCAAACCCCAATCTGACCAAACCAGGTTTGGTCTCATGGGCTGAGCTGAATCTGCTGAAGATATTCCATACTGTGCTGCTGTCATGCCAGCTTCAAATGTGGAATGCTGGCTGGAGCAAGGTACTGTGGGGCTTGAAGTTCAGATTGGAACATGAGAGGCTTCCTGTTCCAGTTGATGCTTCTGGGTTTGGGGGTTGGGTGTGTTGGTCCTTGCTTCCTGGGCATGCTGGGGCTAAGGGAGGTCACTGGCTTCTGCTGCTGGCTATACTTTCCTACCCATCTAATACTCCATTTCTGTAGCTATCCTGTAGCATGTGACAGTCAAAAAGGGCTCTTGCATCTCCTTTCCTGGAGAGATTTTCCTCAGGGCATCCCAGAACCTCTTTCTAGGAAAGGCCACATGAGCAAGAACAGGAACCACAGCAGCTGCTTCAACTTCAAGGATGACATTTCTTAGACTCCCATTACTAAACCACACAAACCATGAACAAGCACTTTGACACTGTTGGATTTCACCATGAGCTTTGCACCCTGGGAGCTGCTCCAGTCCTAGAGAGGGTTTCTGCACAGCAACCAGGGCATGCTTCCTTGCATGTGTGAGTCATCTGTTGTATTGATGTGCATTAAAAACTTCAGGCATGATGTAGGCTGGAACTGGTAGAGCCAAGGAAAATGATCTTAGGGCAGTGCTTACACACAAGGTTAATTTACTGGGCAGCACAAAAGCAGCAAGTATGCCACCACACCAAATCCCACTCAAAAACTGCGATTGGAATGAGCTGGAAGACGCCCAAAAGGGCACCAAAGCAGCAAAGGCAAAGGAAGAGGAGAAGTGGTATTGCTGAGCTGAATGCCTAGGGAGACAAACAGCTAGAAAAGCTAAAAGTTTGAATAGTTAGATTTCAGGGCTGTGCCTCACACTCCCTACCTACAGCCAGTTTTTACCCAGTAGACAGCGAGGTCTCAGATCTCCTCTCAGCGCAAACCTCGCCCTTTCTCTGAGCTGCCTCAAATAAACGTTGCCTTGTGTCTGGTGTTAACTTTGCAGAGCTGGGAAGCAGAGGGGAGGTTTGGATAAAAGGCCCTTTAGAAACCCTTTACAAATGTAGATTTGATTGACTGACTGATTGAACTTAATTGCAGACATTCTCTTAATTGTACACTTAATTACCGACACTGTGTCAAAAGATTTCTGATGCAGCACCTGGAGGACAACCTTGCAAATGCCAGTCAAAGCCAGCTGCACAAGGCATCGGGGAGGTGCTGCTTATTGCTACAGCTTGGGAAGGGGGAAAGAGAAAAAAAATCATAATATTTTAATAACATACAATTAGGGTTTCAGCCACCCTCCAGCAGGCGCGTGCACACAACGCACAATCGCACAGCCCTGCGCAGGGAGGGCAGCGAGCGCCTCGGGAAGAGAATGGGAACAAAGAGTGATAATTATGGGACCATGTGACAGTTCCACCCTTTTGTGGTCTCTCCTAATATCCAGCGTGTTGGGAGCTGCAGGGGGAGGGCAGGATGCCACTGCTTTTGGCAGGAGGGATACAGCTGCCGGCCACTCTCGCAGTATCACGCAGTATCACAGTATCACCAAGGTTGGAAGAGACCTCGAAGATCATCCAGTCCAACCTGGCACCACAGACCTCATGACTAGACCATGGCACCAAGTGCCACATCCAGTTCCCTCTTGAACACCTCCAGGGATGGGGACTCCACCACCTCCCTGGGCAGCACATTCCAACCACGAATGACTCTCCATGAAGAACCTCCTCCTCACCTTGAGTCTAAACTTCCCCTGGTGCAGCTTGAAACTGTGTCCTCTTGTTCTGGTGCTGGTTGATAGGGAGAAGAGACCAGTCTCTTTCTGGCTACAACCACCTTTCAGTTAGTTGTAGAGTGCAATGAGGTCACCCCTGAACCTCCTCTTCTCCAGGCTAAACAATCCCACTCCCTCAGCCTCTCCTCACGAGGCTGTGCTCAAGGCCTCTCCCCAGCCTTATTGCCCTTCTCTGGACCCCTTCAAGTGTCTTGATGTCCTTCCTAAACTGAGGGGCCCAGAACTGGACACAGGACTCAAGGTGTGGCCTAACCAATGCAGAGTACAGGGGCACAATGACCTCCCTGCTCCTGCTGGCCACACTATTCCTAATGCAGGCCAGGATGCCATTGGCCTTCTTGGCCACCTGGGCACACTGCTGGCTCATGTTTAAGCAGCTGTCAACCAGCACCCCCAGGTCCCTCTCTGTTTGGCAGCTCTCCAGCCACTCTGACCCCAGCCTGTAGCTCTGCAAGGGGTTGCTGTGGCCAATGTGCAGCTCCTGGCACTTGGACTTGTTGAATGCCATGGTCTCTTCCAACCTTGGTGATACTGTGACTTTATGCATCTCTAAAGTCACAGTACCACAGAATGCCAGGTTGGAGGTGACCCCAATGATCATCTGGTCCAGCTTTTGGAGTCAGGGTTACACAACATACAGCACATCACAGAGACCCTATAAACACAGCCAGCAGAAGTGCTGATGCAGAGCTACATTCCTCCAAAAAAAAGAAATTAAACACTAAAAAAAAGAGCACATCAAAACTGTACAGACAAGGAGCAGCGAGGATGGGAATTGTTTTACACCCATATCGATGCAATTTGCTCAAAACACCTGGAGCCTCGTTAATTTACCTGTGACATGTTGCTACACTTAATTGCCTTTGACAATTAGTAACATTTCAACACCTCCTTTAATGGCCCAATTATGAGAACACTTGTCTTCTGCAGCAGATAGAACAAAATAGATGGGTGAACTTCCAGTGCAAAACTCCTCTGCAGGTATTTTAATGAAGGGCTTAAAACCCAACCCCCAGAGAGGCCATTCTGGTTTTGTTTGGCTCACACCGAGCCGTGTTTGCTCTGCTCTCTGGTTGTGCCCCTCCTGGTGCTGGGCTGTGACAGCCACTGCTCTTGAGAGCTGCTCTGTGAAATTAATTGCAGGGGAAAGTGCTGAGCATTTGCCTCCCTCCTTTTCTTGCACTTGATGTCTTATCGATTACTTCTGTATGCTAAACAAAATGCATCCTTTGTAAAGTAAATCCCATTTCCAGACTGGGAGAGGCATGATGGGCATGGGAACACAGAACCACCTCTCCCAGCTACACAAGCTCCTGCCTGCCTAATGGGAATGTTTGTTAGACTAAAACTGCAGAACTACTCTGATGAAATATGACTGCAAGCACTGGCTGCAGTCTGGGGGCCATTTGCTCTCAGGAACAAGCAGGTAGCTTCAGATACTACTTCAGACTGGGCACAAGCACTGGATTTGACAACTACATTGAGTGGAGGAGACTGGGGGAACCTTGCTGCTGCTTGTAAATTTGAAAAATCCCTGCTGATAAACACTGCAGAACTCAGATGTAAAATGAGAGCAGGAGACTGATGGGTCCAGCCCCACAGCAGTGCTGCTGCAGCTGAGTACAAGCTCATTACTGGGCTCATCCTGCTCCAAGAGCAGTGGCAAATGGGAGCACTGCATAATGAACACTAGGGGGTTGCTCACATTTTCAGCGCTTTCCCATTTCCTCCCTCCTTTTCCAGTTCTCTCCCCAGACACTCTCAGCTGAGCAGCATGATTCATCCTCCAGTTCCTGGAAGGCTGTTGTCAAATCAATTTCCTTTCAGAACTCTGCCGAACACCCTGTTTCCTCTCTCTTTGGTACCTGCATTTCTCCTCCTCCAGATTAATTCAGTTCTGTGAACTATCTTGGGCTTCACATACTTAAAATCTCCATCAACATCAGCCACTGCAACCCCAGAGATAAGATCAAGCAAGGCTGGCTTGTACCAAGCACACCGGCAAGAGCACAAAAGGCTTCACTAAAAGCTTTCCAGCCAAATCTTGCAGGGCTCTTGCATCACCACCGTAACAACTTTCCTTTTAACAGCAGCTCTTAAATGATTTGGGTCAGAACATGACCTGGATGCTGATGGGCATTCACTGCCCAGTTTGTGCCCAGCTCCCAGATGACTGGAGAGCAGTGAGCACTGACACAGCACTAGGAAGCACTTTGTGGGGCTGGCTGGGGCCAGGCACTGACTCCAATTTTATCCTTCCGATGTGTTTTAGCTGCAGGCAAAGCCTGTGCAGGGGCTCAGCATCCAAAACGGGGGGAGTGCAACTGTAATGAGCCATTTCCAGCTCAGCTGGAATTGTCTCTGCTGGATGTCGTCTTGACAAGTGTACAATGCCCAGGAGAGCAGCCTATGAAGGAAGGAGATCCAGCCCTTGGCTCACTGATCTCTGTGTGCCTTCTCTCACTGGAGTCATGTCAACTAGAAGCAAGTCAGAAGAGAGTTCATCAGCCTAAACTGGCTTCTCCAAAAGTGCTGGTGTAGTCTTAACGTTGGATGGAGCTTAGGAACCAAACAATGTTTTATTAAACTACTCTTAACATTTGGATTCAATAGCATTTGGGCTACAGAGGAGCAGACACATTCCTGAAAGTAATTGGTTTTCCACATCTGCTTTCCATTCTAATTGGACTAATTACTTCAGTGTAGGATCATGCTCACTACTCTCCAGAAAGCAAGAAACCTTGATTTACAGTGAGAAGAGCAGCAATTAGAGAGAATTAATTCATACGGCAACATCTAAATAAATCATATTATGAGAAGACAGCGATGTAATTATTGTGACTGGTGACTCCCTTGTGGAGAAACATCATCCTTAAGCCTAAATCAAGCAGCTCAGTTCTCTGAGGCATCGACCACAGCTCCTCCAATTTCAGAGAGCATGTACTACTAATGTTATTTTTAAGGCCTAATTGAGGTGCGCCGTCAACAACAATAAGGGCTAACACTCCTCAAGCAGCTGAGAAAAACACACAAATCCTTGACAAGTCCTCAGAATCAAATGTGTGTTCAGCAGCCACAGACAACATATGCCAGGAGCAGCTTCCCATCAAAGTTGCATGGCTTTTATGGGTGCAGCATCCTCCATGATGAGCCAGGCTTTTCCTACTCTCCCAACCCAGTCTGCCCCATCCCAATGGCTGATTAAAAGGGCTTAGTGAGAGCACATTGAACTACAGGGTCTCAGAAGATGATCCTGCTTCACACATTAATAATTTATCTTCCTACTTGCACATTAGCTTTCCCATCCTACCTTCTTGATCAGACATTTCTTTGCTACTCTGGCAAGCAGTCAAAGGCATTTTACCAAGGCAAAGCTCCCTTCATCTGCTTGTTACTAGCTCCATCCTTAATGTTGTTTTCACCACATCACATCACTGGGAACTTCGGTGCTCCTCTCACACAGGCTTCCTGGAAGGAAAAGGCTACCTCCTTCTCTTACTGTTCATGTAAAAAACCCCCAAATAAATCCATAATGCTTTTATTTGGAAGGAGGAGACCTTTTCCACACATAAACCAGACAGCACTTGATGGTCTGTGCAAAAACTCCATGGCTTAGAGTTTCATAGGTTCATAGAATGGGGTTGGGTTGGAAAGGACCTTAAAGATTATTTAGTTCCAATCTCCCTGCCATGGGCAGGGACACCTCCCACCAGCCCAGGTTGCTCAAGGCCTTATCTAACCTGGCCTTGAACACCTCCAGGGAGGGGGCATTCACAACCTCCCTGTTCCAGTGCCTCATCACCTTCACTGTAAATAATTTCTTCCGTGAGGAAAGAATTGGATGGAATTTGGGAAGAAAGGATGGAATTTCTTCCATCCATTCTAAATCTCCCTTCCTCAAGCTTCAATCCATTCCCTCTCACATCATGACAACAAGCTCTTGTAAAAAGCCCCTCCCTAGCTCTGCTGTAGCCCCTTCAGGTACTGGAAGGCTGCTCTAAAATGGAGTTTGCCATACCATGATTTAGCCCTGGGCATGGAGGCAGAATAAATCGACTTGTTCTCTTAATTGGGTTATTCTGCTTCCAGAACGTGTCTCTGTAGGACTCTCACCCTCTGAATTAGGGGTGGGTGTTCCTCATTTCAGAGACACTTGCTCCTTTCACACGTTGGATAGTCACATTGTCTTACCCTGTCACACAACAGGCATAAGCATGACAAGAATTAGCATAATATGATGTTATACTTTATGTCCACAACCTGACACATCATAAATCCCTTGCATCACAAAGCCAAGTCTCACATCCAAACAATTACCCTCTTTTAGCAAACGCTTGATCCATTAGGAATTAGGGTGATGAATTGTCAGTTCAGACAGGGGGAAACATATCCATCTCGATTTGCCTTTCTTTTGCCACAGCAGATAAATACAATCATCAGTTACAGCCCTGGCTTGCTACAAGCAAGGCTCCAGGATCTAGAGGGAAAAGGTGTTCAACACCAAGCCTGGAAGCAAGCAGAGCTTGTAGCTTGGTGGTTTTAAGCACACATGTTTTAGAGGCTGTAGCTCACTCTGTCCTTATTTACTGCTATTCAAATCCTCTCTCCCTTTCCTTCTGAGGAATTTTCATGGCTGCCATTAAATCCCTAAACCTTTTCATAAATGAGGAAATAAAACTCAACAAGTCCAATAATAATAATGAAAAATAAGTCCTCTCTGCTCTGTGAGCTAATCTAAGCTGACAGACATTTGCACACATAAGGTAAGAATCCCCTGGGCTGGATTCCCTACACCCCATAACCTGGAGGTCACTTACACACAGAAATGCACAAGGGTGTAAAATGCTGCACCCCACCCCAGCTGCTTTCTGCACCCACTGCAGCTACAAACCTGGGCATCAATGACAGCAAGGAGCTCAACAGCTAAGCACTGAGCCCACCTCTGCAAGCACTTACAAAAAAAGACTTCAATCAGCACCAAACCCTCCCACCTGACTTCCCCAGCCTGCTCTTTTTCATACTAATATTTATTGCATATCCCTAGAAACAGAATAATGGCAAAATGCTTCTGATCACAATGGAAGCATGGAATAAAGTAGAGTTTTAATTGCTTTTAGCCCTCTGTATTTTAGCCCTCTATATTTTAGCCCTCTATATCCATAACAGAAGTATGAATGCAGAATGATCAGAGGCCCCAAAGAAAATGCAGATCACAGGAAGCACATCCACATAAAACAAGCCAGACCAAAAATAAATACATTCAAGTATCACAACAGTGGAAGCCCTATTTTGAAGACAAGTGGAGCAGCTAATAAGTCACAGCCATTATTCTTTTATCATTGTTCAGCTGAAGGTTGAGAAGATTTTAAAACTGCAATTATTAACAATAGATTTGCATTGAAATCAGCTCCTCTGCTGCATTCCTCACTCCTTTCCCCTCCTCCTCCTCCTAAATAAAGAGGTGAAAGCAACAAAGAGAGCAACATCTTTAATACAACAGAGAAAATTCCATGCAATCAAAGACACCAATGAAAAGGAGGAGAAGCAGAGCCTGTTGGGGCATTTCCTCGAATCAAACCAATTCAGGCATTTTCTTTGTGTCAGGCTGGTTCAGTCAGAAAATAGGAGGAACTTTTCCCCCACACAATTGCACTATGGTGATTCATCTTTCCAGCTTTTTACTCCTTTTGGCCGAGCTTCAGATAGTACTTTGTGTGGACCACTCTTACCAGTAAGAGGAAATTTTAAACAACTGGAATAAAACACCTCAGTTATCAGATCTCAGAAAGAGCTGGCCTGGCTCAGCATGGAAGGAGGCAGAGAGAGGTCTTGCTGCACTTTGCAGACACAGCAGAGAATCACAGAATCACCAAGGTTGTTGAGTCCAACCATCAACCCAAAACCACCACAGCCATTAAATCACGTCCCCAGGTGCCATCTCCACAGGTTTCTTGAACACCTCCAGGGATGGTGACTCCACCACAGAATCACACAGAATCACCAAGGTTGGAAGAGACCTCAAAGATCATCAAGTCCAACCTGGCACCACACACCCCATGACTAAGCCATAGCACCAAGTGCCATGTCCAATCCCCTCTTGAACGCCTCCAGGGATGGTGACTGCACCACCTCCCTGGGCAGGACATTCCAATAGTGAACGACTCTCTCAGTGAAGAACTTTCTCTTCACCTCCAGCCTAAACCTCCCCTGGCGCAGCTTGAGACTGTGTCCTCTTGTTCTGGTGCTGGTTGCCTGGGAGAAGAAACCAACCCCCACCTGGCTACAACTCCCCATCAGGTAGTTGTAGAGAGCAATGAGTTCTCCCCTGAGCCTCCTCTCCTCCAGGCTAAACAACCCCAGCTCCCTCAGCATCTCCTCACAGGGCTGTGCTCAAGGCCTCTCCCCAGCCTCGTTGCCCTTCTCTGGACACCTTCAAGTCTCTCAATGTCCTTCTTGAACTGAGGGGCCCAGAACTGGACACAGGACTCAAGGTGTGGCCTAACCAGTGCTGGGTACAGGGGCACAATGACTTCCCTGCTCCTGCTGGCCACACTATTCTTGATGCAGGCCAGGATGCACCAGCCCCCATCTCCCCAGCCTCCACACACAGACCAGCAACAGCTCTGATGATGGTAATTTCCCCCCTTAAATAACCTAAAGAAATCCATTTTCCAGTAAAGGTATCACAATACTGCCCACTTTGGGTTTGTTTTTCTTTTCTGGTGCTTCCTTCCACCACTGTCCTAATAACCATGGATTAATGAACAATTACAAGGCTCCATTCTTACCACCATGTAATTCCAAGAAAGGAAGAGCATCTTTCTGGAACATTATGTTTGAAAAACAAAGGAGAGCTTTGACTGTCAAGTCACTGATGTTCCCTCTTCACTTAAAAGCTTTCCAATTTACTTACAAATTATAGTGTTTTTTAATGCAAATTAAGCACTAGAGAACATTCTTTCCTTCCCCCAGATTAGCAAGAACCAAATTGACCAAGAAAGCCAAACATGGAATCGGGATGCAATGAATATTTAAAATAATGAGCCTGTTTAATTATTCTGATTGGTGAAGTATGAGGTTATTAAACGCCTCTGAACTGATGACAGGGTTTGAGCATATGGTTTTTGCTTTCTGAACACAGAGAAAATGTTTTCTGATACTCTGTGTTCCAGTCGTCTTTGTTGAATTAACTATGTGGATGAAATACAGCTACACATGCTCAGAGACCTCTGGGAAATCTCTCTTGCTTCAGAAGCAAACACCACAATGTGGAAGGCAAAGGCACTCCAGGATGAGAGCACACAATCAATCAATTCCTGCACAAGTTACCTGGCTCACGCTGGCTTCTTAGGAAAAAGAAACAACCCAAAGTTCATTCAGGTCTGCTTTTACTCCAACATGTCAACAGATTTACTCCTGCCTGGCAATTTTCCACTTACACATGCAGGAAAACCTTAAAGCAGAGGGACTTGCTTACAATGATACACCATACCGAACCTGACAAGAAAGTACACCGACTCCTCTGCATTTCCTACTGGTGTTCAATCATAGAATCAGAATTGCTTAGGTTGGAAGGGACCTCAGAGATTGTCTGCTCCGACCTTCCCACCATGGGTAGGGACATCTCTCAACTAGACTGAGCTGCTCAAGGCCTCATCCAACCTGGCCTTGAACACCTCTAGGGAGGAGGCATCCACAACCTTCCTGGACAATATATTCCTATGTCTCACCACCCTTGTACCAAAGAACTTCTTCCTAAGGCCCAGTCTATATCTACTCTCCCTCAGCTTCCAATCATCCCTTCTTATCCTATAGCTAGATGCCTTTGTGAATCCAGCTCTTTCACTCTGAACCCTACCAAACCTTTCCAGTTACCTGGCCTCTGAATGCCCATGAGTTCAACCAGCCAGTGGTTACTTCTGTGCCATAAAAGCTATTTCATGGCACATTCTTCCCAAGATCCTTTGTCATTATTGGTTGGACTTGACAACCTTGGAGGTCTTTTCCAACCTTTATGATTCTGTGATAGTGCTGGGGAAAGCACACTGCAACAGGAGAGCATCAATAGGGGAAAGATGACGTGCCCAGAGTCCCCACACAAGCAAAGTTACACTGACAATTGGATTTGATGATCTTAAAGGTCTTTTCCAACCTTAATGGTGCTGTGATTCAATTTCCTTGCTCTAACATCAGGCTAACATTTTCCCTGCCCTGCTCTGATGGTATCCATCTGTACAACTCATCTTAGCTGAGACATTACCAGGTTGCCTTTGTTCCTTCCCCACTGCTGGCACTCTCTCTTTTAGTTAATGATTTAAAGTCCAGAGAGTTTGTGTTTGTTCACAAATACTCTGGAGTTCAGAGGCACTTATCTCCAGGCAGAGAGGAAGAAGGTGAGCAAGATTCTCCTGGACATCCTGATTTTTCAGTGCATTGAGCACTTGCTGCTTCTCTCAATTTGATGGACTTTTGGGTCAGTGCTCTCTGCTTCCTGATAGTCATCCATATAGGAAACCTAATTGCTCTGAAATAATGAGCATGCTTTGCACAGAACTGAGCTGAAGCTTGTGACCCACCTGCTCTCCCCATGATAATCTCCCCACCACCTCCTTGACTGGCTCCAGCAGCAACCTCCTCACAAGATGGCAGTTTCAGGACAGCACGGTGCTCTCCCAGGGCCCATCCCAGGGTTACGTGGGTGAAACAAGTTCACATCCCCGTGGCAGCTCATTCACACCTCCTGATTCCTAATGCCATCTGCTCCTCCCTGAACTTGTTTCTGCCTTTAATTAGAGATTCTGGAACTTCTGGAGATTGAAGGGCAAAGGGGTGAGTGGGCACAGCTGGCCCACACCTCCTGGCTCAGTGTCTTCTACTTTAAACACTGCTAATAGCTAATGACTCCAAGCACAGGGCAACTCTCTCTGCCCTTTGATGAGCACTCAGAAAGGTCAGAACCCAACAGGGAAATTCACTGTTCTTGGGCTTTTTAGTATGGATTCCCACTCTCCTGGTTCCCTGTGTTTTGGCTTAGTCAGTATGCTCCTGAATCCCATCTGGCATCCAGTCTCCTGCACGGCACCAACTGCTCCTTGTTCCCTCAAGAAGAAAGCTGGAAGCAGCAAAACACAAACCACTGTGATAATTACCTTGTCAACATCTTTCCTTAAGCTAGCACGAAGGAGCAGTTGGGGATTCGTGTGAATTAAACTTCCCCTTGCTCTTCCTTTTCCTCTTGGCTTCCTCCACTCTAATGCAATCATGTATGTTTTAACCCCAAGCCCAAGACGAGTGCTCTGGAAGGGTACAGGGGAGCACAAGCAAGAACAGAGATCAGACATTGCCAGGTGGGCTCAGAAGGACCAGGCTGGAAACAGTTTCAGCTGCTGAGCAGTATTCTCCATCATTAATTTCCTAAGGTGGTTTTTGTTGTTTAAATATTTCCAAGTACTCATGCAGAATGCTTTAAAGAAGGCTGGTGCCTAAGGGTGAGAGTCCTTTCCCAGGGAGCAGGACACAGCTGCTGTGCTGGTAACACCCCTTCCCTGCAGGTGTTCAAGGCCAGGTTGGACAGAGCCTTGAGCAACCTGGGAAGGTGGCAGGTGTCCTTGCCCATGGCAGTGGGGTTGGAGCTAGACAGTCTTGAAGGTCCCTTCCAAACCATTCTCTGCATCTGTGAACACCACGCTATTCCCCAGCTGCCTTGAACAGCCACTGGCACCTAAAGACAGGTCTGGTGCAGTCCACTCCACCAGCAAAATCTGTTCTTGTGCACCTCTCACTAAGCTTCCCCACTGTTAGCAGGCACTGGCAAATTTTTCCCTGAGAAAGAGAAAACATTCAAGCTGCTACCTACAAGAGCTGCTGAAGGGGGGGAAAAAATAAATAACACACAAAAAACCAAAACCACAAAACCCACAAAAGCCAACTAAGCAAACAAAAAAAGAAGATAAAAGCAGTTTGCTTTAAGGCAAGAGCTTTGCTGAAAGCCCACAGTAAATCTTTAAGATTATCAATAATGAACGCATTCAATGTCTTTTCTCGTCTTCCTTTAAATCATTTCTTCCAGAGGAAAGAAATCAGTCCAGGGGGTTGCTCATATGCGAGCTGCATGTATTATCAAGGGATTGAGACTGCCAGAGACAGAGAGAAGGAAAATGAGCCTCAACAAGGCTTGGGGGGAAAAAAAACCCAACCAACAACAAACCACCACACTGCCACTTTAAAGTCCTTCCTCCCCCTGTTTGTCACAGCACCCCAGTAATGAGCACTGGAATTCATCTCTCTCTAATGACACTCACAGTGGTAGATGCTTTCCCAAATTTAGTCAAGTGACAATACAAAGTCTTTAATATGCAAAGGAGTCCTTTGTGTAACTCACCAGAACTTTGGTGTCTTGTCATGCCTTACAGAAATTTCAGGAGAAACAAATTGCAATAATCATAGGAGGGAGCAAGTCAGAAGGCACGTGTCACGGCAATGAGGAGATCTGCTGCTGGTGTTCACGTATGTGCAGACACCCATTACAGAAAAGTAAATGTAGCTCCATGAATTTCTTATGAATCACAATAACCCAGCCCTGTGGAGACCACATGCATCTCACACACACCCCCCAGCAGCAAGCTGTTGTCATTTAGTCACTCTCCTGTTTCTCACCTGCCTCAAAGTACAAGAGCTGTGCCTCAAGCTCTGTCTTCTGTTCCTGTCGAATTCCCATGTGCCTCCGTTACAGCAGCAGGACGAACACCTCAGCTCGCTCCTTTCACAGGTGGCAGACACTGGCAGCTTTGCAAACCAAGAGGGCTTCTCTGCAGGACCCTTTCCAAGCCACAGCAGATCATAGACTGGCTTAGGTTGGAAGGGACCTCAGAGGTCATCTGCTCCAACCTCCCCGCCAAGGGCAGGGACACCTCTCAGCTGCTCAAGGCCTCATCCAACCTGGCCTTGAACACCCCCAGGGAGAAGGCAGCCACAACCTCCCTGGGCAGGAGCCTGTGCCAGAGTCTCACCACCCTTGTACTCAAGACCTCCTTCCTAAGATCCAGTGTAAACCTACTCTCCTTCCCCTTAAAGCCAGTCCTCCTTGTCTTATTGCTAAACCCCCTAAAGCACAAGCTGGGCCTCTGCACTCCGCCGTAGGGCCCAGGCGCTGCCCCACAAAGCTGTCTCCAGCACAGGGAGCCAGACTCCCTCTGAGCCCCCCCATTATGAAGCTGTGAGAGGAAGGTTCACCTCAGTTGCCTACCTAAACTAAGCAGGGAGGAGGAGCAGCACCTCTGAGCACCACATTCTCAAAGTCCCATCTGTGCCCGGTCGGAGCTGCAGCCTCTCCTGACTGAGGAAGTTCTTCACTGTGAGGGTGGTGAAGGCCTGGAATGGGTTGTCGAGGGAGGTGGTTGAGGCCCCGTCCCTTGAGGTGTTTAAGACCAGGCTGGATGAGGCTCTGGCCTGCCTGATCTAGTGTGGCGTGTCCCTGCCCATGGCAGGGGGGTTGGAACTAGATGATCCTTGTGGTCCCTTCCAACCCTAACTGAAACTATGAAACTATGACTCGAGGGCACCGAGCTCGGACTCACTGTGGCAGCGCCTCAGGTCCCTCCTGTGCTGTGGGCACCGCTGCTGCGTAGTGGTTAAAGTGACCCAAAACACAGGGGAAACAGGGCAAAATAACACTCAAAGGTAACAGCCATAGATTGACAGCATGGTTTTGGTTGGAAAAGACTTTCCAGAATGTTAAGTCCAACCATTCTCTAACTCTGCCAAGTTTGGTCCACATCACTGTGTGTTTTAAACACCTTCAGGGGATAGGGATTCAACCATCTCCCCGGGGAGCCTGTTCCAGTCTTTGAGAAGGCCTAGGGGGAATGGAATGAAGCTGGAGGTGGGGAGATTCAGACTGGATGTGAGGAGGCAGTTCTTCCCCAGGAGAGTGGTGAAGCCCTGGAATGGGTTGTGCAGGGAGGTGGTTGAGGCCCCATCCCTGAAGGTGTTTAAGACCAGGCTGCATGAGGCTCTGAGCAGCCTGATCTAGTGTGGGGTGTCCCTGCCTACAGCAGGGGGGTTGGAACTAGATGATCCTTGTTGTCCCCTCCAACCCTGACTGATTCTGTGATTCTATAATTCTAATCCTTTCAGTGAAGAAGGTTCTTCTAATGTCCAACCTAAACCTTCCCTGGTGCAACTTCAGGCCATTTCTTTTTGTCCTGTCACTTGTTAAGTCTTTGTGTCATCATTCCACTGAAGATCCACCCCAAATCTCCCTGTCCCTGCTCTGGGTGACACCAACAAACATCAAACCCACACCAGAGCTGGGTCTTGATACTCAAATGCACTTCATACCATTACTCTGCCAGCACACTGCAGGGTTAGAGAATGATCTTACAGGTCTCTTCCAAACAAAGCTGTTCAAGCACTCCAAATCCATTCCTGGCCATACATCCATTATTAACACCAATTCCCGCCAATTCTGCTCCTGGCATTCCCAACCAGCCCTTAGCAAGATGCAGCTTCCCCTTTTTCTTAAATGAGGAAACAAAGTGACACTTCCCTTCTAGCCTCTAATCATGTTAGAAAATCCTTCTGGCTAAACACATTCAGTTAAAGGAATTTGTCATTTCCTGATCATTTATAATTGATCACATCTACAGCATAGATGGAGCTGCTTGGCTAGCCAAGGTCCTCGTCAAGCGGTGTCCTATTTGTTTGTGATTTCCCCAGGGCATCTTTTAAACCATTAAAATTTACAAACAACTTGATTTCTTATTAACAGACTTTCTTAATTGCTTCCATGGGAAAAGAGTCAAGTTATTTGCATCTTCTTTCTTAAGGCTCCAGGGCTTTAGTGCAAACATTCAAGTCTAAGCTTTTAAACACATCAAAAGCAGCTCTACTGTTCCAGCCCAGCCCAGGCTCAGATGTGGTCTCTGGTGCCAACGGAGACACCTTTCCTCCTGGTTTGCTTCAGTACCTTCACATCCCACCAGGCATTTCGAACCTCTTTGAGGCTGATTTGGCGAATAACAGAGATGGTCCTCAGCAGAACCTTGGATAAGATGTTATTGGCAGCAGACATCAAGCCAGCTTTCTTGTCTCTTACGTTTGCCAACAGCTTCAAACAAGGGAGGCACCAGAGACCTCCATCTCTGTAATTTAATACCCAGCACTAACAGTCACAGAATCCTTTCATTTGGAAAGGACCTCTAAGATCATTTGGTCCAACCATCAACCTAACACCACCACAGCCATTAAACCATGCCCACATGCTTTTTGAACCCTTTCAGGGATGGTGACTCCACCACCTCCCTAGGCAGCCTGTTCCAATCCTTGACTACTCTTGCAGCGAAGGAATTCTCCCTAATAGCCAACCTAAACCTCACATAGTGCAACTTGAGGCCACTTCCTCCCTGATGATAGGGAGAATAAACCAATCCCACCTTCTTTCAGGGAGTTGTAGAGAGCAGTGTGGTCTCTACTCAGCCTCCTCTTCTCCAGGCTGAGCAACTCCAGTTCTCTCAGTTGCTCCTCACCAGACCTGTTCTCCAGACCCTTCACCAGCTTTGCTCCCCTTCAGAAGATGCCCTGCCCCATTTGGGCACAGAAAAGCACCTTGTTTACAAAAACCCAGCATGGCTCTCCCAAGCACAGATCATCACAGAGGGTTTATGTGCATGTGCATTCTTATTCCAGCTGAGTACCTCATCACTTTAATGCGTTAATCAAATCTCCGTGGTTCAGGACTGGAGCTCCTGCATTCATCATCAATTTGAGATGAACCTATTATTTAGGTTAAGAAAATTACTCACTAAACACAATCAAGCATTACTTTTCTGAAGTCTATATACCAGGAGTGTTTTCCTTGTGAAGAGCCTGACAGCAGAGTCTCTCCAGCTGGTTCTGTGGCTGCTGCTGTGTCCTCCCCGGGTGCAGGAGCAGGGCAGACATCTTAAGAGCCACTAGTAAGTCTTTATCTCACTTGAGTTTAGCTCTTCACCTCGAGTGCCCAGCTGAAGCAGACACTCCAGCCAGGCCATTAGACCAATTTTAGCATTTTCTGTCTGTTAGAGGCCTCTTCAAAGCCCAGCCAGTCTGCTTGTGTAACTACAATTTATAACTACAATTTCAATATCTAAAAGAGACCTACAGAAAGGCTGGGGAGCGACTGCTTAGAAGGGCTTGGAGTGATAGAATGAGAGGCAGTGGTCTGAAACTGGAGCAGAGTAGATTTAGGTTGGACATTAGGAGGAGGTTCTTTTCAGTAAGAGTGGTGGAACACTGGAACTGGGTTGCCCAGGGCTGTGGTTGAGAGCCTGTCCTTGGAGATATTCAAGATCAGACTTGATGTAGCCCTGGGCAGCCTGATTTAGTTGGAGGTGTCCCTGCTGACTGCAAGGGGGTTTGACAAGATGGTTTTTGTAGGTCCCTTCAAACATGATGCAATTTGTGCTGCCCTGTGCTCCCATTCACACTGCCACAGGCTGGCTGCCACAGCACGGCAGTGGCACAGCCACTGCTGCAGTCCTCAGCAACACAAACTGGAGTTTTCCTTATCCACCTTTTTCCCACCGGGGAGCTTGGAGGGGGCTACATGAGAGAACAGAAAAACATCTTGTCAGCTGTTAAAAAAACCTTCCCCATGAGGCTTCTGATGGCTGTCAGAGGCCAAATGATCTATCACCTTAATTCACCAGACAGACTCTACCTGATGTATCCGGTAATGGCATCAGGAAAAGGCAGCAGCAAAAGACCTACACAGCACCTGTCAAGGGAGACTGCTCAGGCTGACCCTGCCCCAAATCCCAATTCCCCACACAGGCTTGCAAGCAGTTTCAACCTCTGCTGCAAGTTTTGTACCAACAAACCGTGTTTCTCTAACAGAAACTCTCGTGGAGAGAGCTGGATTCCGAGATGGTATTTTTTTTCCACCTATGCATATCTGAGAAACATTCCAGCAGGGTTTGTGGATCCATCAGCTGTCTGTGGGAACAGATTTAAAGGAAGTGCCTACATCTGAAATGGAAATCCCCAACTCTTCCCACACATTTTCCAGGGAGACCAAGCACTGCTCTAGCAGTGCACTCACAGCTTAAAAAACCATACAGTAAATGGCACCTAATTTACCAAAAGCTGCTACATTTCACAAGGGCACTTCACATGGAAAGACTAAAATATAACCCCCCCCCCCCCCCCCCCCCCCGTGCCCTATTGAAACTGGATAGCACCCAAAAAGTCAGGAGTCTCTTTCTTGGCTTTAAATATCACTGGGGAACATAAAAGAGATCCTGTTAGTTAATACTAATTATTATTCAGCCTATCATTAACAGCAACTGCACGCACTTTGATAGATGGGTTGAGAGGAAGCTTTGTTGTCGGTTTGGTTTTTGGTGGTTGCTTGTGGGGTTTTTTTATCTCATTGCAGATTCTGTGACTAGTTGCCAAACTTTTCTTATTACTGGTAATTAGATCCTGTTAGCCTGGCATCTGCTTCTGCTCCAGCACCAAGTGCAGGAGGCTCTTGATGCGTGAGGCGGGGTCTGCGTTTAGGACAGGAGGGGAATCTGAGCGCGTTCCCAAATAGCTGAGTGGGCAGGAACTGCTGCCTGCACTATCACAGTATCACCAAGGTTGGAAGAGACCTCAAAGATCATCAAGTCCAACCTGGCACCATAGACCTCATGACTAAACCATGGCACCAAGTGCCACATCCAAGCCCCTCTTGAACACCTCCAGGGATGGGGACTCCACCACCTCCCTGGGCAGCACATTCCAATGGGCAATGACTCTCTCAGTGAAGAACTTTCTCCTCACCTAGAGCCTAAGCCTCCCCTGGCACAGCTTGAGCCTGTGTCCTCTCATTCTGGTGCTGGTTGCTAGAGAGAAGAGACCAACTCCCTCCTGGCTACAACCCCCCTTCAGGTAGTTGTAGAGAGCAATGAGGTCTCCCCTGAGCCTCCTCTTCTGCAGGCTAAACAACCCCAGATCCCTCAGCCTCCTCACAGCGATGTGCTCAAAGCCTCTCCCCAGCCTTGTTGCCCTTCTCTGGACACATTCAAGTGTCTCAATGTCCTTCTTAAACTGAGGGGCCCAGAACTGGACACAGGACTCAAGGTGTGGCCTAACCAGTGCAGAGTACAGGGCTACATTGACTTCCCTGCTCCTGCTGGCCACACTATTCTTGATGCAGGCCAGGATGCCATTGGCCTTCTTGGCCACCTGGGCACACTGCTGGCTCATGTTCAGGCAGCTGTCAACCAGCACCCCCAGGTCCCTCTCTGTTCGGCAGCTCTCAGCCACTCTGACCCCAGCCTGTAGCTCTGCCTGGGGTTGCTGTGGCCGAAGTGCAGCACCTGGCACTTGGATTTGTTGAATGCCATCCTGTTGGACTCTGCCCATCTGTCCAGTTGGTTGAGGTCCCTCTGCAGAGCCCTTCTGCCCTCTAACTGATCAACATCCGCTCCCAACTTGGTGTCCTCTGCAAATTTGCTGATGACTGACTCAATCCCCTCCTCCAGATCATCAATCCCCTCGTCCAGATCATCACTAGGGCAGAAGGGAGGGAAAAGAGCCACTTCTTGCCTCTCTGGGTCTGAAGCAATTTTGGTAAGATGGCCTTTGCAGAGCCCCACACTGCTCAGCTTCCTTGCATCACCTAGAATACATATATGCAACAAAATGATTGGCAACAGCAGCATTTACATTTCCTGCTGATAAAGGCAGAATGGCTTCAGGGATGTTTTTGCACTTGGGACACGTCCATCAGGGTATGACAAAGAAAAGCTGGGGCACAGAGAACCCATTCCAGGAGCCTGCCTCAAAATTCCTCTCAGTTGATTCATACTTTTTTGTAAAATGAAGACTCTGCTGATGGCTCCTCAGGGCATAAGCAGCGTTTAGCAAATCCCTATTACACACAAGGGATTAGCAGCAATTTAGAGATTTGGTTTCATAGGTAACATTGATTAAAAATCTCTGAAAATGTAAAACATTCATCTCAGGAAACGTCAGGTTTGCAATTCCTTTGTTCTAAGGGACAATGGTAAACAATGTTCCAGCGACATCCAGTGGGAACCAGCAGAAGATACAGACAGCAGAACTGTCTGCCAACCCTGGAGCACAGACTGCTGGGCTGAGCTGTCCCTGCAGAGCCTGGCCACCTTCAGTGCCTGAGGAACGGGCAGGTCAAGCGGTCTGAGAGATCCTCCTCTGCATTTTTGCCAGGTAAGTTCAAACTGAGCCTCACATCCCTCTAACTAACACAGAGATGACTCAGGTGAAAGCCTTCACTGTTCTGACAACAGGGTAAGAGTGGGGGGAAAAAGAATCACGTGGAGACCCTGCTGCTCTCTAACCTTGCTTTGATGCCTTCATGGGACAGAGAAAACATCCATGGAAAACACATGAAAATCTGTGCTTGGATCAAAGCTCCTTTCAACCCAAGATCATTAGACTACCAGGCACAGGGAGACTATTTCTCATTATTGTGGTCTAAGCTCAGAATGCTTCAACTTATGCACTCTGACAAAGCATCTTCAACTGTTTTACCCTAAATTCTTACTATCTCAAGAAAGAAAACCCATGACAAGGTAATTCTGCCTCTTTATTCTGCTCTTGTGAGACCCCATCCTGACTGCATCCAGTTCTGGTGTCCCCAGCATAAGGAGGACACAGAGATGTTGGAGTGAGTCCAGAGAAGGGCCACAAAGATGATCCAAGGGCTGGAACACCTCTGATATTAGGATAGGCTGAGGGAGCTGGAGCTGCTCAGCCCCAGGTTTTAAGCTGAGGGAGAGCAGGTTTAGACTGGATCTTAGGAAGGAGGTCTTCAGTATGAGGGTGGTGAGACTCTGAAATAGGGTGCTCAGGGAGGCTGTGGATGCCTCCTCCCTGAGGATGTTCAGGGCCAGGTTGGATGAGGCCTTGAGCAGCTGAGTCTAGCTGAGAGGTGTCCCTGCCCATGGCAGAGAGGTTGGAGCAGATGATCTTTGAGGTCCCTTCCAACCTAAGCCAGTCTATGATTCTATGACAAGTGTGCAGAGACACACTGACCTCTTGAATCTCTCCAGCAGAGATGGGTGATCTGTTCCAAAGGTATGGACTGCAGAGCAAAGAGCATCTCCATCAGCAGCTGCTGCTGTAAGGCTGTGTTGTGTCTTGTACAAAGCAGCTTGATCCCAGCAAAAAACAGAAGTGCTGCACAATGGTTCACCCTCTCTTCTGTCAACACAAGGCAAGATCTCTTACATCAGTCTCATTACCTGGTTATCTTACTAATGACTTCTGGAGGCAGGCATCAACTGAAACACTTCTGGTCTAAGATTAATCCCCTCCTTTTCTCTCATTGGTGGGAGCAAAAGAAAAGGAAGAAGGTAATTTTTAAAGCAGAAATCCTTCTTATCACCATCTGGCCCTGATGAATATGGGAAGAACTTTCTTGATGCATTAATAAATCCAGCATTACAAGGTGGAACAGATAGCTGGAGGAAGGCATCAGTCATCAACAGAAAAGCCTCTGCTTAACTCTGAGGAATGACCTTCAAACTTAGAAAGAAGCAGTAATAGAAGGAGAAAAGCTGTGCCACATAATGCATGTTCTGGCCCTGATTCAGGAGCCATTTGCCATTTGGGAAGTCAACAGGACTAAAGATTAAATTTTCTCCCTTGATCTCCCCTTTTGCATAGGCACCATCTGGGCCTAAGACCTGCAGCAAAGTTTCTGGATGACCTGCACCTGCAGAAACAGCCTGAAGCTTGTTCTTGGACAGACAAAACACCCACAGGCTGTCACTGGGCTCCAACAGCCCCATCCCCATGGCTAGGACCCACCAGGTACTGTTTTCCAAGTCATCCCCAAAACAGAGCAGCACCTCCAGAGAACTCTTCTCCCAGGCCACCTTCCCAAGAGGATTGAGCTCACACCACCCTCCTCCTGAGAGGGCAAGAAAAATAATTGTGTGTTTCGCCTCTTTCTTTGTCTAACGAAAGAACTAACATTTCCCTAAGAGATCATTTAATGTCCCACACCATCATCCCTCACTGAAATGAAACTTCACAGAAGGCATATTCTTCATCATGGCAAAGCCACTAACAGTAGTGCAGGGTCTCTATTAGCTACTGTCTGCACAATATTAATGTAGAAAATAATGTATTGGCTCGAATCGATACTTCCACGACTTCTCCATCCATCAGCTTCCCCCCTTCATTTGATAAAAGTCCTTCCATGTCACGTTCTCCCAGCCTGATGAGATCACAGTGCCTCTTTCCAGCGTGACTGATGGTGTGGAGAGGCATAATTGCCCAATAAATCACCAGGACCTGAGATCCTCTGGGTGCCAAGGAGACACCACCAAACATCATAAAATACAATGAGTTAATTACAGCGAGATTTTTACCACCTGTAGACAGGTTGGGTGCTGCTTGTCACATAGAATCATAGAACAGAATCAATAAGGTTGGAAGAGACCTCAAAGGTCATCAAGTCCAACCTGCCACCCAAGACCTCATGACTACTAAACCATGGCACCAAGTACCACGTCCAATCCCCTCTTGAACACCTCCAGGGATGGGGACTCCACCACCTCCCTGGGCAGCACATCCCAAGGGTTAACAACTCTCTCTGGGAAGAACTTTCTCCTCACCTCCAGCCTAAACTTCCCCTGGCACAGCTTGAGACTGTGTCCTCTTGTTCTGGTGCTGCTTGCCTGGGAGAAGAGGAAGATTCAGCCAAAACCACCCTGCTGCAGAATAAAGGCCTGGAACTATCAGTATTTCAGGGGAAGGGCTATGGAAGCAGTGTGGGCAAAGGGCTCCAACCCCCACTGCAACACAGAGTTCCAGGAGCTACAAATAAGCCTGAAGCATCCCTGGTATTCCATGCCCACAGTGACTGAGGACTTCCAGCTGGTACAGTGGGACTGCCTGCACCTCAGGAGCTTCAGCATGTGAAGCACAAGGACAGATTTGGTAAGGCCAGGGAGAACAGGTCTGCAAAAGGTACATCTTGTACAGTATCTGATTTCCATTAACCACCACAAACACCTGCTGGAGTGACCCTTGGAGTCCTGGAGCAGGCTAGGATTCCCAAGGTGCCTCTTCCTTTCTGCTGACCTTCACACATCAGCTACTCAGCATCCCAGCACTATGGAAACAAGTGTCCCAGTTCACCACAGTGGTGGAAAAAACATGCTTCTGGCTGCTATCTAGAGGGCCTTGTGCAGGTGGGCAGCAGACACACCACCAGGGCCTTGCTGGCCTCGGGTCATGAGGGTCTGCGGAAATAGGTGCTGATAAGACACCTCAAGCCTGCACCTCACAAAGCCTCCTAACCATAGCAGCAGGGCTGTTTAAAAAAAACCACAGAGCATGAAAGCTCAGATTTCATCACCACACAGTGTGGGCATTATTTCAAGTATTTCAGATAGACTTTGATACCCTCAAAGCTTGAAGGAACTAAGCCCTTCCTGGCAGCTCCCACCCTTGGCCCAAGCGCAAGCCACGCGTCTCCGTATGCTTCCAACTCAAGACTGGCACCAACAAGCACATTCACCCAAGCAAGCAATGCCACAATCTGCTAACTTGAGCTCAGGAGGAACAGTGGTGCCCAGAACCCTGTTTCACAGGCTGCTGATTCCACAACCTTTAATCCTTTCTGTCAGCCCTGCAAGATCAGGTATTAACATCTCTGTAACCTCTTGTACTAATTAAGATAGCAGATCTTTGGTGCTCACCTCGGCTCTGGCTTCAAAGCCGAGCACTGACAGGTTGCTGAAGTGTTTGTGCACTTCAGTGAGTGGCCCTTGTAAAACAGAAATTGTAATGAATGCTCCCCAGGAAGCTCTGATAAAAGTGAGCAGTCATTAGCACACGGCTGGAGCTAAAACACCTGAGCTGAGCTTTGGAAACGAACAGGTGGGAAGGTTGGTGCTGTGGAAAGAAGCCACCGTTCCCAAACGTCCTGCAGGTGCTTGGTGGAGACCTGGGCACACTGTCCTGTCCTTTCTACAAAGCCACATTTAAGTGGCCCCAGACCTTTTGCTTCTCCAGAGTGTGCATCATGTTACAAATGACCTTAAAAACAGCAATGGCTTCCATTAGACCCCAGAAAGAGAAGCCAAAGCAGTTCAAGGGCACCACACGAGCTGGGAGTCTGTGTTCTCTGAGCTGAAGTGATCTTCAGAGCCATGCAGACACATAGGTTCATAGAATGGTTTGGGTTGGAAGGGACCTTAAAGACCTAATTCCCACCTCCTGCCACTGGCAGGGACACCTCCCACCAGCCCAGGTTGCTCAAGGCCTCATTCAACCTGGCCTTGAACTCCTCCAGGGAGGGAGCATCCACAACCTCGCTGGGCAACCTGTGCCAGTGTCTCCCCACCCCCACTATAAAGAATTTGTTCCTAATCTCCAGTCTAAATCTATCCTCCATCCCCAACATTTCCTCATTTCTCAGCAAGTCAAGCTCAGACTTTTGCAGCACTGAGATATTTCCCCACTCTAACAAGACCAAAGACTCATCTGCTCTGGCAGTGACCCTTCCTTGCCTACACACATGGGACAAGGCTGCACAGGCAGGAGCTAAACTTCTTCAAGACAGCCCAAGGCTTTTGGAAAAGGCAAAGCTAACCAGGTCAGGAAGGTTTGACCCAGCTGTAGATGAGGTTTGAGCTTAAAGTATACAGCCCAGGATGCAGGATTGAATAAAGTTTAAATCCCACAAGCTGCTTAGGACTAAGTGTTGCTATTTTTTCCTTGTCTGTGCCCAGACACTGATGAGAGACTAAGCACTTTCTGAACTTACAGTTGATGACACCGCAGAGTTACAGGGAAAGGGAGCTGTAAAAGATGCTTCCTCCATGCAGATCCCCAAGTCTCTTCACAAGCAGCTCAGGACACAGAGAGCTAAACCAAGAAGAAATGTTTGTTAAAAACAAACAACAACAAAAAAAAGACAAGAAAACCAAAAAGTGGATTCAAATGGCCAGAACTGAATGAGTCAGGACCTCAGTGAACAAAGACAAACCTCAAGGCTCTGCAGTTTCTCTGGTTACACAAAACACATTTGGTAAACAGGTCCCTGTCTCACAGCCCCCAAACCAAGCACGAAAGCAAAAGAGTTCCCCAACCTCCTCCCTTCTGCAGCTTGAAGCATGAAAAATGTTGTGATTTAGTGCCAAAACAATGCTCTCCTGCTCCAGCTACCCACTCCAACTAAAAGGTTAGTGCAGACTTCTTCCAGACTTCCCTAACCACACAATGATGATTACAAAACAAGAAGAGAAAAACAGAATCACAGAATCACCAAGGTTGGAAGAGACCTCAAAGATCATCAAGTCCAACCTGGCACCACAGACCTCCTGACTAAACCATGGCACCAAGTGCCACATCCAATACCCTCTTCAACACCTCCAGGGATGGGGACTCCACCACCTCCCTGGGCAGCACATCCCAATGGCTAAAAACTCTCTCAATGAAGAACCTTCTCCTCACCTCCAGCCTGAACTTCCCCTGGCACAGCTTGAGACTGTGTCCTCTTGTTCTGGTGCTGATTGCCTGGGAGAAGAGACCAACCCCCACCTGGCTACAACCTCCCTGCAGGGAGTTGCAGAGAGCAAGAAGGTCTCCCCTGAGCCTCCTCTTCTCCAGGCTAAGCGACCCCAGCTCCCTCAGCCTCTCCTCACAGGGCTGTGTTCCAGACCCCTCCCCAGCTTTGTTGTCCTTCTCTGGACACCTTCCAGCATCTCAACATCTTTCCTAACCTGAGGAGCCCAGAACTGGACACAGGACTCAAGGTGTGGCCTAACCAGTGCAGAGTACAGGGGCACAATGACCTCCCTGCTCCTGCTGGCCACACTGTTCCTAATGCAGGCCAGGATGCCATTGGCCTTCTTGGCCACCTGGGCACACTGCTCTCTCCTGTGCAACCCCAAACCTAAACCCAGAACACAACAACTCAAACTATAGATAAATAAATAAATAACTATTTGGGGGGTGGGGGGAGTGGGAAATGAATACAGCTGGCAATTTCATTACTGCTCTAAACAGCTCTGCTGGATTTCACTCCATGCTCCCCATCAGACTTGGCCAACTTAACCTCTGAGAAGGTTTTCTTTATTGATCAGGTGTTACACAGACATTTACATTTCTTGGAGGGAGGAAGAGGCAGGCAAGAAAATTAAATTACTTTGCTTAGTGATCTTAATTATCTGAAATAATTACCTCCAGTCAATTCTCAAACAAGAACTCTCTGGAGAACAGTGAGATTTTAGTTTGGATAAAGGAAAAGGGATGGAGTCCAAAGGAATACATTTGGTAACTTATTTAGCTATACCTAATTAACCAGCTGAGTGAGGAATCCAATCAAAGCCTCTCCATTACATTTAATTATTAAAAACCATTGAGGGAGGGAAAAATAAAGCAGAAGGCAGGGTCTAAAAGAGCTCTCCATGACTCAAAGGAGGGTTTTAGCTAAGAACTGAACAACTGAGTAAGAGGGGTAAAACACTTTGAATAAAACACTTCATTTTCTAGCCAGGCCCCAGGAGAGGGACTGAGTAGCTCAGGTATTTTGCACACAGCTCTGTGCTGGAAGGAGCACAAAGATTTGTAGGCTTCTCAAAAATGGGCAGAGCTTCATTAAGAGCTTTCCAGTGGAACACAAGGGAGATGCTTTGTTCTGTGAGCAGTGGTGGTTGACAGCTTGCAGGGCTGTCGGCCGATTAAAAGAAATGATCCCTGTTACAGTCATTACAGGAGGCATTAAAGAGCCCTCCAAGAGTTTCCACATGGATTTGTCCATCCATATGTGTGCATCCCAGCCTGGAGAGCGAGCAAGCAAGCAAGTCTTGCTGCTGGATGTTTGTGGTAATGAGAGAGAATGAGATTTGGGGTTGTTTGTTTAGCCCAGGACAAAAAAGCTCACACCGAAACCGAGGCATGGATATTCACAGCCGAGGGCAGAGATCCACAGCCTCTCTGCAGAGCCAGCAGCAAGGCAGCAGATGCCAGGGATTGGCAGGGGGGCTCTGTGTCACCCACCTGAGCAGAGCCTCTTCCCAGCAGTGCCTCTTTCACTCTCTGCTTTAGCTTTTCACAAATTCATAAGGCAGAGGACAACATTTCCTTATCTGTATGTGAATACATTTAGCAGGAGCCTCCCCTGCCAAACACCTAGCAGACTCTGGCACAGTGGGATGCTTCAGTTTTGATTCAAAAAGTCTGTGTCTGCCTCCCTGTGCTACAGCAGCTCTGACCCATCACCTCTCCCCACCTCCACAGGAAGGGGAAAGGCCTTCCTGTGGGTGCTGGGCTCCAGACAGCTACTGGTTAGAGGAACATCTTTAATGATAGAATCACAGAACTGTCCTGGTTGGAAGAGATATTTAAGGTCGTTGAGTCCAACCATCAACCCAGCACCACCACAGCCATTAAACCATGCCCCCAGGTGCCATCTCCACAGGTTTCTTGAACACCTCCAGGGATGGTGACTCCACCACAGAGTATCACCAAGGTTGGAAGAGACCTCAAAGATCATCGAGTCCAACCTGGCACCACAGACCCCATGACTAAACCACGGCACCAAGTGCCACGTCCAATCCCCTCTTGAACACCTCCAGAGATGGGGACTGCACCACCTCCCTGGGCAGCACATTCCCATGGCCAATGACTCTCTCAGTGAAGAACTTCCTCCTCACCTCCAGCCTAAATTTCCCCTGGCACAGCTTAAGACTGTGTCCTCTTGTTCTGGTGCTGGTTGCTTGAGAGAAGAGACCAACTCCCTCCTGGTTACACCCACCCTCCTCCCTGGGCAGCCTGTTCCAACCCCTGACCACTCTTGGAGAAAAGAAATAGCTCCTAATCTCCAACTTAAACCTCTCCTGGTGCAACTTGAGGCCATTTCTTCTTGTTCTATCGCCTGACACCAGGGAGAAGAGACCAACCCCCTCCAACCTCCTTTCAGGGAGTTGTAACAGAGCAATGAGGTCTCCACTCAGCCTCCTTTACTCCAGGCTGAACAATCCCAGCTGCTCCTCACAAGACCTCTTCTCCAGGCCTAGCAGGAGGTGCCCCTGCCCCTGGCAGGAGGGTTGGATCTGGATGACCTTTAAGGTCTCTTCCACCTCAAAGCATTCTGTGGCTCCATGAGATGCCTGGAGATAGCATTTTCTGGGATGTCTCTGCAAATTCATTAGTAAGTTCTGGAAAGTATCTTGCTTTTGGCAAGTGTCCCTCTTGTCCCCTGAGGAGCTGGCATCCACATCCTCCAGGATGCTCACTGCTTGGCTGCTTACACTGGCAGCAAGCTGCACTCATCTATCAGATGGGATTGGATCCTTTTTTTTTTCCTAAGCAGAGTAGGAAGGCAACAGAAAATAACGAGAGACTGCTTTGCTAGGGAGTATCTGGTAGCTTGGTCTTTGCTGTTCATCTGCTTCTCTATTAATTATCTGCAGCAAATATTAACACTTTAATTCAGTGCAACACATGGTGAGGATGATTTCAAGCCTGCATTTGCAGCTACAGCAGCCTTTCTCTTGCAGAAGGACCACTTTTCCCAAGCAGCCTGATTTTCCTGGCTCTGAATCCCATGCCTCCTTCCAGCACCCATCCTGTCTGTCCTTTTGCCTTTCTTTTTTCCCCCTCCTCCCCAAATCTGGTTAACTCAAGAGAAGGCAGCACTGATCAAACCACCCCCATGCACAACACAAAATGTGATGCTGTAACCATGAAGCTTCCATATCCAATCCACCTTCACCTTGAGCTGCTGTAGCTCTGGTGTCCTATCACCATCTCGTACTGAAACTCTCATTGTGCTTTCCCCTCCTCCTTGGCAGAGATGCTCAGAGCTTCTGTTGCAGTTTGAGCTGGGAGATTATTGTGAACCAAGAGGCTGAAATGGAACTCTAAGGTCCAAATTTCTGCCATCAAGCACGTGAAGGAAGGCAGAAAATTGGACCTTGCAATTCTTCATTCAGATAGAAGGGCTATGAGGCTGATGAAGGGACTGGATCATCCCTGTGAGGAGGAAAGGATGAGGAACCTGGGGCTGTTTTGTCTGGAGAAGAGAAGCCTGGGAGGGGATCTTATTGGTGATGACAAATATCTGAAGGGTGAGTGTCAAGAAGGAGGAGCTAGGCTCTTGCCAGTGGTGCCCTATGGTAGGACAAGAGGCAATGGACACAAACTGGAACCCAGGGAGTTCCACTTCAACATGAGGAGAAACTTCTTTACACTGGGGGTGCAGGAGCCCTGGAGTAGGTTCCCAGAAAGGTTGTGGAGTCTCCTTCTCTGGAGACTTTCAAACCCCATCTGGATGTGCTCCTGTGTGGCCTACCCCGGGGTGATCCTGCTTTGGCAGGGGGGGTTGGACTCAATGATCTCCAGAGCTCCCTTCCAACCCCTACCACTCTGTGATTCTCTATAAAACAGTGAGGATCACAGCCAAGAAACCTGTTTACCAAACAAACCAAACTCAGGAGGACCTCACAGATGAGATCAGTGGAGCTCAAAACATCCAGACTGGCTTAAGAAGAAAGGAAAAACAAGTTCCAATTCCTCTCTGTGCTGTGCAGAGCTGCTGGTGAGTGTGGGTGGTGGCAAGCAGGACGTGCATCTCCTCACAGCACACTGGGCACCCTGCAGGCCAACACGGGGGTCCCCAGCAGCATCTCCCATAGGGAGAACACTGATTCCTCTTTTTGCTCCTTCTGAGGTGGCCTCAGGGCAGTTTCTCTTTCACATCTTGCACGCTGAACACCCTGAGCTCCTCTCTGCCAGTGCCAACCTGACAACAGACACCTGACAGCTATTTCTAGGTCTTTGCCATATAAATAATAAATGGTTTCATACTGGGAGGAATCAAATGGCACCAGATGACTCTCCTAATAAATCAGGAGAAAGGCAGGTGGTCTCCTGTCTGGCATCTCAGAGCTGATGTGCAGCTTTATGAGGAGGGAGGTGGCTCTGCTGCAAAAGCCATCAATATAAATCTCAGAGTTTAGAAGCTGCAGCACTTTTTGCACTGGTTTTAAGCTGGGTTTCCATGAAAAACCCTTGGCAAAGGGCTGGGCTAAGGAACACACCTGCACCACTCCAACTCTGGGGGCCCTGTTCAGCACTGTCCCCTAAATCATTGTCATTCACTGAGGAGGACAACTCTCGCTGCCATTTGCACTTCAAAAGATTGGATGTTGTGTGTGGGGGGAAAGATGGACCTAAAAATCACTTTCTTCCACAGGGCCACCTGGGGAGCTTGCCTCACTTTAGACCTTAAGAATAAATAATCATTTTCACTGCACTGGTATCTAAGCACCTCTTTCATGACTGCCACACAGCTCACGTTGTCCACGTGGCACAAAGGGACATGTGAGGTGCTGGAGAGGGCACAGCCTGGCTGCAGGTGCTGTGCTTTTGTGTGAGGAGCAGGAGCTGTGTCTCCAGAAACTTGCCCTGCCCAAAATTCACATCTGCAGAAAGGGTTTGGCTGAACAGAGGATGTGAACCAGGAGGGTGTCCCTCTGCCTGCCAGCAGCTAGCAGCTCCCCAGGCACATCAGCTCACCACCGAAGGGCAACGAAGTTGGTGAGGGGTTTGGAACACAGCCCTGTGAGGAGAGGCTGAGGGAGCTGGCGTTGCTTAGCCTGGAGAGGAGACGACTCAGGGGTGACCTTATTGCTCTCTACAACTACCTGAGGGGAGATTGTAGACAGGCAGAGGTTGGTCTCTTCTCCCAGGCAGCCAGCACCAGAACAAGAGGACACAGTCTCAGGCTGCACCAGGGGAGGTTTAGGCTGGATGTTAGGAAGAAGTTCTGTACAGAGAGAGTGATTGCCCATTGGAATGGGCTGCCTGGGGAGGTGGTGGAGTCACCATCACTGGAGGTGGTCAGGAGGAGGCTTGATGGGGTGCTTGATGCCATGGTTTGGTTGTATAGGTGGGTTGGGTTGGTTGATGGGTCGGATGCGGTGATCTTGAAGGTCTCTTCCAACCTGGTTTATTCTATTCTATTCTTTGGTGGTGTTTCCTTCCTGGCATGCCAAATGCCAGGGGCATCCAGCACCTATTGGAATAATCTCTCCCTTTTTTCACTCTGCTGTTCCAACCTTCTTCTCTAATGTGCTTAGAGAACTCTGAGTTCTGGGGAGGAGGGAGATAAAAGAGGCTGTGTCACCGTCTCAATTACCCACTTAGTGTGGGCGAGACAGACCCAGTGGGTCACCTGAGCCAGAGAGCCATTATCTGTCCTGTGCCCTGTCAAATTCCAGGGGAAGGAAGTGGGAAGGATCCTTCTGACAAGAAGAGGCTTTGATTTAGTGCTGCTGTAGCCAACTGCACGACATGTCTGAAGATGACAGAGTGCCTGGAAGGTGCTCCATTTACCCACAACTGCCTTCTCCCCGAGAAGAACAGAGAAAAGATTATCTGAACTGGTTTGGATGTATCCCCTGTGTCAGAGCAGAGAGGACAGCTGCCAGCAGCCATCCCACAGCTGCTCTAAAGTGGTCAGAAAACAAATATTCTGAACCTAGCAGGATGCAGGCAGGTAAGATTCTGTCCAAACATCAGACCAGGGCAGTGGTTATGAGAAACAGCACCTCAGGAAATCATCCTGAACCATGTCTCAGGCTACGAGAGTTGGGATCAGGCTGAAAGAGTTGGGAAGAGAAGAGAGGACTCCAGGGAGACCTTAGGGCAGCCTTCCAGTACTTACAGGAGCTACAGGAGAGCTGGGGAGGGACTTTTTACAAGGTCTTGTAGTGATGACAGGCAATGGCTTTGGGCTGGAAGAGGGGAGATTGAGACTGGAGATGAGGAAGAAATTCTTTCCAGTGAAGGTGGTGAGACACTGGAACAGGCTGCCCAGGGAGTGGTTGAGAGCAAGGAGGTCTCCCCTCATAAAATGGTTTGGATTGGAAGGGACCTTAAAGCTCATCCAGTTCCAACCCCCTGCCACAGACAGGGACACCTCCCACCAGCCCAGATTGCACAGGCCCCCATCCAACCTGGCCCTGAACACCTCCAGAGAGAGAGCAGCCCCAATCCACAACAACCCTTTGTGGGAACATGCAGGACCTGAATAATGGCTGAAGAGCTATTCAAAGAATAATTGCAGCAACTGATCTTGAGCTGTTTTGTGGCATCTTTGACTTTTTGTTCTTTGGAGCTCAGTCTTATTGCCCCCTCCCTGGAGGTGTTCAAGGCCAGGCTGGATAAGGCCTTGAGCAACCTGCTCTGGTGGGAGGTGTCCCTGCCCAGGGCAGAGGTTTGGAACTGGGTGATCTTTAAGGTCCTTGCCAACCCAACCCATTCTATGACTCCATGATTCTCTGAACATCCCAGGCTTAGGTGAGCACAGTGAACACTTCAAGTGCTGATGGCCAGGCAGATCTCATGGGAAACATGAGGACAGTATCACAGAGCTCCAGTCAAGGGTTACCAAAGTGCACTTTCCAATCCCAGGCAAAAGCCAGCTTTTATCAGTGCTCCCCCACACACCAAGGGATGGACTCTGTGACTGCTTATGAAATGTTTTGTCATCTAGCTTCCACTCCTCAGCAAGCTGATGAAAAAAAAAAAACCAGAGAGTCTAAATCCATCAGACATGTTGTCTTACCAACTCCTGATATGTTTTGGCTACTTACAGAGAGTAAGGGAAGTCTTTGGAGCAGATGTGAAGCTCAGCTCTTGTTTGCTCACTTGTCATCACTCAAAAAGCAAAACAAACACTCCTGCTCCTGCAGAAATTAGCCCTCCTGTCCCCGGAGTGCTGAGCAGATCAGGAGGTGCTGGTGGTAGATCACTTACAGGAGGGGATTTTTCTCCTCCTTGTTCTTTGTGCCTGTAATCACAGATGAAATAGGAAAGAGAGGAGGGGGGGTGGGGAGGAAAAAAGTCATTTGAAGCTGCTATCTGGCCCAAGAGGGAAAAAAAAAACCCCACCATCTTACCAGGAACACACATAATCCTATATGAGATGAGCCCAGAAGAATCTAATTGGATTCTTCCCTAAGCTAAATTCTACACCCCCCCCCCTTATCTCCTTGATTATTTACTGCAGACAGAAATAAGCAATGAAAAATGGCTCTTGGTGAAGCCTTTCAGCCAGATTTCAGCATCCTGAAAGATTTATGTTTTAACTGGGGGGAAAAATAAAAGAAGAAAAAAGCACAGCAAGCTACTTTTCTGGGTTTTTTTTTAACTCCCCTGGGAAGGCCTTAATAGCTTTGGCTCTTAACAGCCACCACATGGGGGGGGGAAATAATTGTTCTGGAAATCCTGAATTTTATTACTGCTGTTATCTTTCATTCCTGTAACAACTGATAGCTTTCATCTTCTCCCCATCAGCATCACCTAGCAGGGAGGTGTCCTGCCATCAAGGGGGAGGGGGAGGGCAGTCTCCTGTTTACAGCAGGCACGTCACTGACGACTTCCAGATGTCACTGATGGTTTTCAGGGGGTGCTGCCAGAGGCACTGTGAAGCTGAAACCCATTTTCCACCAGGGCCCCGGCCCCAGCCCTGCACTGGCCAAAATTACAGTATCACAGGATCACCAAGGTTGGAAGAGACCTCAAAGATCATCAAGTCCAACCTGGCACCACAGACCTCATGACTAGACCATGGCACCAAGTGCCACATCCAAGCCCCTCTGGAACACCTCCAGGGATTGGGACTCCACCATCTCCCTGGGCAGCACATCCCAGTGGCCAATGACTCTCTCGGTGAAGAACTTTCTCCTCACCTCAAGCCCAAACCTCCCCTGGACACAGCTTGAGACTGTGTCCTCCTGTTCTGGCACTGGTCACCTGGGAAAAGAGACCAACTCCCTCCTGGCTACCTTCATTGGAGGTGTTCAGGAGGAGACTTGATGGGGTGCTTGGTGCCATGATCTAGTTGTTTAGGTGGGTTGGATTGGTTGATAGGTTGGACACGATGATCTTGAAGGTCTCTTCCAACCTGGATCTATTGTATTGTATTGTATTGTAGACAGCAATGAGGTCTCCCCTGAGCCTCCTCTTCTCCAGGCTAAGCAACCCCAGCTCCCTCAGCCTCTCCTCACAGGGCTGTGCTCAAGGCCTCTCCCCAGCCTTGTTGCCCTTCTCTGGACACCTTCAAGTCTCTCAATGTCCTTCTTAAACTGAGGAGCCCAGAACTGGACACAGGATTCAAGGTGTGGCCTGACCAGTGCAGAGTACAGGGGCACAATGACTTCCCTGCTCCTGCTGGCCACACTATTCCTGATACAGGCCAGGGTGATGCCAGCAGGAGCATCACCCTGATGAATGAAGGGCAGCAGCAGTGCTGGGGAGCAGAGCCCCAAAGCACTAGGTAAAGTGACCCAGGAGCAGCCCTTGGTGCACCCATAGCACCCCTGTGGAAAGGGCACAGAAAACAGAGCAAAGCACAGAGCAGGGCTGCCCTTGCCTGCACTTTGCAGCAGTTACCTCCAGCTGGCCACTGAGACATGATTGATCCCTCTGCAGCTCTCCAGGAACAAGTGGTGGGAAGGTTGAACTTTTCAAGGCTTCCCATGCCCCACCAGCCAGCAGACACCACCATCCTTATTGCTCTCTGCATCTACCTGAAGGGAGGTTGTAGACAGGCAGGGACTGGCCTCTTCTCCCAGGCAAGCAGCACCAGAACAAGAGGACACAGTCTCAAGCTGTGCCAGGGGAGGTTTAGGCTGGATGTTAGGAAGAAATTCTTCATAGAGAGAGTGATTGCCCATTGGAATGGGCTGCCCAGGGAGGTGGAGGAGTCACCATCATTGGGGGTGTTTAAGAGGAGACTTGATGGGGTGCTTGGTGCCATGGGTTAGTTGATTAGATGGTGCTGGATAATAGGTTGGATGTGATGATCTTGAAGGTCTCTTCCAACCTGGTTTATTCTAGTCTATTCTGTCTCCTGAGCCTCTCCTCCCCAGATGCACAGAATTACTCTTTCTTGCTGTTTATGGATGCAAAACTAACCCCTTGAGTAAACATTCATTCAAACCTACATAATCAGCACTTAATCTTTTCCAAAAGGTAATGAAAGGCCCTTTTAGGTTCCTAATTGGTTGTTACTTCCTATTAGCCAACTCTGGGGATGAACTATTGACATGGGAAATGCACTGAATGGCAGGAACTGTGCAGAGCAGGAGGAGGATGGCCAAGCTCCTGGGTGAATGATCAAACCACAGAACCACAGAATTGCTTAGGTTAGAAGGGACCTCAGAGATCATCCACTCAAACCTCCCTGCCATGGGCAGGGACACCTCTCAACTAGGCTCAGCTGCTCAAGGCCTCATCCAGACTGGCCTTGAATACCCCCAAGGAGGAGGCATCCACAGCCTCCCTGGGCAGCCTGTTCCAGAGTCTCACCACCCTCCTACTGCAGAACTCCTTCCTCAGCTCCAGTCTAACCCTGCTCTCCCTCAGCTTCAAACCATTCCCCCTTGTCCTGTCTCTAGACACCCTCAGGAAAAGTCCCTCTGCAGCCTTCCTGCAGGATCCTGCAGGTTTTGGAAGGCAGCTCTGAGGTGCCCCCAGAGTCTTCTCCTCTCCAGGCTGCACAACCCCAGCTCCCTCAGCCTCTCTTCCTAGCAGAGCTGCTCCAGCCCTTGGATCATCTTTGTGGCTCTCCTCTGGACATTTTCTGTCAAAACAATGGCAGTGAGAGACGTGCTGGCTGGAATTATTTAGGGACAGATAACCAATCTGTACAGTAAATGTACCACTGAACAGCTTAAATAACAGACCATGCCTATCAGGAGCTAATTACATGGCCCTCTACCATTTTCAAACGAATGGTCACCACTTAGCTCCCAGGATCATCATTGCCAGCTTAAGAAGAATTTGTAGGACCTGCAGCTGAGTTCTTTGGGTAACTCAGTTACCAGTTCAACCATTTCATCTATGAAAGCAGAACTGGCAGAGGAGAGCAACTCTTCCCAGCACAGCCTGTGCAGAAGCAGCATTTCCTTCCACAGCAACTCATTCCCAATCCTGCTATAAAGGAAGGAACCTGCTTGGCTTTACACTCAGTGTCTGCTTTCAGGCAACAAAGGAAAACAAATACAGCTTCCTGATGCCACTGGAGAGGGATAGGTTATTGAGTTGCACATAATTTCAAGGAGCTCATCCAGAACAACACCTTCCTCCCCCCCTCCAGCTGCTCAGAAATCCCAGCTGCAGCGCTCATAAAAGTCCTTATTTCCTTATTTTTTGCACCAAAAGCCATGTTGTTTCCATTGGCTGTGCTGCAGTGCTCTCTGCTGGCACCAGCCTGGGAATTCCAGGGATGCTGCAGCTGGGCACAAGCAGTGACAAAGCTGGCCCACCCCCGGGCCAGCTCTCCTCCTGGTGCTGCCAGACCCACGGATTTCCAGCCCATGAGTCAAGCTCCCGGAAAACCCTGAGGCTGCCGACAGTGGTATTTACTTCCCAAGTTTGTACTGACCTTCAGGGTCTCACATCTCAGAACTTTTCTGTGGAAAAGCCCTGTGCATGCACCTCCTGAGATGCTGCCCCAGCTGCCCCCTCCCTGCTGACATCCAGGAGGGACTTTTCTCTCCTCATTTCTTTGCAAAACCACCCAGAAGCGTTCCAGCTCCTTTCTCACCAGAGGACACCTGAGCTAAGTTCCACCATTTGATTAATTCCCAAGGCACAACACCCAGGACCAGGACCAAAGACCAGAGGTGATGTTCCTGAGCATGTCCTTTGGGTGCTGCTACCTGCCCCTGACGGCAGAGCCCACAGGGACAAGGCTGCTGGTGCCTTTCAAACACCTCTGCAAAGGGGCTGCCGCGATCTGTGCGGCGTTGGTTTCCATCACACCTCCTCACTTCTGATTCACACAGCTACAAAGGAGCTGGTTGCTTGCTCCAAGTGTCTTTGGTTGCTAACTGCTATTTTCACTCCAGCCCGTGGAGAGCTCAGCAAAAGTCCCTGAATTGAGCTGCCTGCTGTCCTAGATTTCCATCAGGCAAGGTCGAGAGCCACCATCTCCGCTGCTGCTTCCCACAGCAGAGGGCAGAAGGCAGCTTCTCCCTCCGGCTCCCGCTGCCTTAGTGCTGTTTATCTCAGCGTGTTCCTGAAGGCCAAACTCTGAGCACTGCTGTGGAGAACAGTGCAGCTCCCACACAACAAAGAGCCCCCATCCTGGCTGTCCTTTTTACCAGGCAAGTTTCTTCCTTCTCCAAGCTCTGTCCCCAGCATCACCCTGCTGCAGCCATGCTCTCACTGCAGCATTCACAATGCATTTACAGCGGTGCTCCAAGAGCAAGATGAGGAGCACCTAACCACCCTGGTCTATCACAGCCACCTCCTCTTCAACACAACAAGTGACACCTCATGAACCCTGAGGACTGCAGCTCAGTAAAGGCTTGCCTTTTATTTTGTAGAATCATAGAAGCACTAAGGTTGGCAAAGCCCTCAAGGATCAACCCAACACTACCACAGCCACTAAGCCATGTCCATGGCCACACATTTCTTAAACACCTCCAGGGATGGTGACTCCACCACCTCCCTGGGCAGCCTGTGCCAATGCCTGACCACTCTTGCAGGAAAGAAATTTCCCCTATCAAACCTCTCCTGGTGCAACTTAAGGCCATTTCCTCTCACCTTCTCACTAGTTACTTAGGAGAAAAGACCAACCCCCACCTGGCTCCAACCTTCATTCAGGTAGTTGTAGAGAGCCCATGAGGTCTCCCTTCAGCCTCCTCTTCTACAGACTAAGCACCACCAGCTCCCTCAGCCACTCCTCACAAACCCCATTCTCCAGACCCCTCAGCAGCTTTGTTGCCCATCTCATTATCTCTGCCCTAAATTTCTCCCAGACCAAAATCACAGATTGCATTGGCTTGGAAGGGACTCCTGAAGCTCCTCTTGTCCAAAGCCCCTGCAGCCAGCATCTCCACCTACATCAGGCTGCTCAAGGCCCCATCAGGTTTGACCTTAAATGTCTCCAGGGATGGGGCCTCAACCACATCCCTGGGCAATCTGATTTAGTATTTCAACGCCCTCACTGTGACAAACTCCCTCCTGGTGCTCCACTTTCAAACCACTGACCCTCATCCTCTCACCACAAACCCTTTCAAACATTCCCTCCCCAGCTTTCCTGCAGGTCCCCTTCAGATCCCCAACGCTCTGGAGCTCAGAGAGGTGGAGTCTGGCCAACAAAGCTACTGAAGCAAAAAAACATACAAGGGTGGGGGGAAAAGAAGGCAATGTGCTTGCCCAGCGTTGCCTCAGAGCTGATTTACTCCTGATATAAAGCTAAACTTTGCAATGATCTGTACTTTTCCCACACATTATTCTAGGTGGCAGTGTAAATCAACTGCCAGTGCAGTCAGTAAAGTTGTTATTGCCTGCTCTAAAAACCCTGCACTACGGGAAAGCTCCAAGGGGTTCTCAGCGTTTCCTGCTCTGTGCTTCTCGGGAAGGCACACACAGAAGGTGTGGAAGGCAAAACAGAGCCACTGTGGGGTTTCTAATAGCCCAACAAGGCTGGGCCCTGAAGATGAATGATTTTCCCCTCCGTGCTTTTGTGCCACCTAACAATGAGAGCATCACCTTCCCAGCGCTGGAGGCGAAAGGGCTGGAGCATCCCACGGGAAACCCTGTCCTGCTCCAGTCCTGCTCCACGCTGTGTCCCCACAGAACTGCCATTTATTTGCCACTGCAAAAGAAAATGGGGCTTGCCTTTTATTTCGAGGGGGAGGGCGGGTGGGGGGCAACACTAAGAAGTCATTTGCTCGATTCAGACAAATTCTATTTGCATTCCAGCCGGGAACATCTCAGCCCCAAGCTGGGTACCGGTGAGGAGCAGCCACTGCCACACACAGCCCTGCTCCATTTCTCCCAGCAGCAGCTGAACCAATTCCTGCTGGGGAAGCGCTGGGATCCCGTCCCCGCGCTGCCAGGTGCCCGCGCCGTGCCAGCACACCCACGGGCAGCTCCTGCTCCTGGCAGTGTACTGGCGGTGAAGTGCTGCCTGGTTACCACCACGGCAGAGCCATCATCACCATCATCATCACCATCATCTCCTCCTCCTCCTCCCCGCCGCCGGTGAGCACCGAGCGGGCTCTAATCCCCGCAGAGCCGAGCCGGAGCGGCAGCCAACAGGAGTTGCTTTGTTTGTGCTGACTTGGGTAAGCAACAATTTCTTTCCTTCAATAGCCATTTGCTTTTCCTGGCTCTTCCAGGCAGGGAGCAGGTGGGATTCTGGCTGAGCAGGGCTCTTTGCTTTTTTTTTTTTAATGCATTTTTATCTAGGAACAGGTGAATAGAGGAGGACTTCCCAGCACTGGGAAGTGTCCTCCGGCACCCAGGTTATATTTAGCAATTTCATAGAAAGCTGCCTTCTGACATTCTACTTCAAAAGTAATGGAAAGCGTCTGAAATCTCGCTAATGCCAGCGGGGATGGTGCGGGCGCTGCTGCGGAGGGCTGCGAAGTTAAGGCGCTGCCCTGCAGGCGCTGGGGCGAGCACAAGAGGTTGAACGTGGATTTGTTTTGTCGATGGCGAGCTGCTCCTCTTTTCAACCCCTTCTCCTTTTGTCCCTGAGCGCAGAGGCTGGCCTGGCGGTGAAGTCATTCACATGCAGATGGCTCGGCGGGGGTTTCTTTTTTTGGGGTGGTTTTTAAAGCAAAGCCCTTTTTGACTTTGCCTTCTCCTCCTTTGCCGTAAACTTCTTCCCGATTCCGAAGGCAACCCCGTGAAAGCAGCGTGTATCTTCCCCCTCCACATGGAACTTTGTCACAAGACTATTAATCATGCCTTACAATAATTTGCTAATGCAGAGCATCCATTCAGAAGCAGGGTCTGGCTGCAGATGGATTCGTTACTGGGAGATAGGGAAGCAGAACAAATTTCTCCAGGAAATCTTGAAGCAAGGTCATCACAACAACAACCTCTCTGTTCCCAGCTCTGGTTTGGCTCTGGCTGGAGCAGACAGAGCAGAGCAGCAGCCCTGGTTATTGACTTAGCCTCTAGAAGAGCCCAAAGGTTAAACATTAATATGGGAGCTATTTACTACTTTCAGCTCCTACTCATCACACTGAAGTCCTGCTGACTGCTTCGTTTGGTGTGATGGGGGGGGAAAAAGGAGGGGGGGGAAGCTGAAAAATTAAAGCAGTCTTATGTGCTTCAGTTTAATTTCCAAAGGTCTTTAGCTACCTTAATTAATGAGCATCTGCACATCACTGAGCAATCTTCACACACTGCTGTCCTTGCACTCTCAGAAGGTGAAGGAGCAAAAAGGGGAACCTGGGCCCTGCTCTAGATCAGGTGTTTAAAATGAGGTGTTTGCCAAGTGGGTGCTGGCTCTCCTGTGTCCCTGCAGCCCACTGCTGGGGCTTGGAAGGGCTGCCCACCAAGCTGGGGGTGATGCATGTGTGAATGGGGTGTCAGGATGGATCTGGCAGACGGAGCATGCCAGGAATGTGATGGAAGCACACAGAGGGACACATCAGATGGCAGGAATGCCAGCACAGAGTCTGTGTGCCCAGCTTTGGTTGTGATGTTTACCACTCCTGTGAAAGCAAAGCTTCTTCAGAGTGAGGAGATACCTTAAACCCTGCTCACCCCACTGAGACAGGGCAGGACGTTGCTGGGCCAGAGCCTGAGTAAGTAACAAAACCCAGACAACAGATCCATCAAACGTGTGCAGCTCAGTGCAACAAGTGCCTTACCCAGAGAGACACAAAGCAAAGATGAGCTCCAGAGCCTGCAGCAGGGAAGTCCCAGCTCTCACGATTCACAGTTTGCATCAGGTTGAAAGGGACCCTCATCATCCTGTCCAAGCCCCCTGCAGTCAGCAGGGGCATCCCCAACCAAATCAGGCTGCCCAGGGCCACATCATTTAACCTTGAATGTCTCTGGGGATGGGGCCTCAACCACCTCCCTGGGCCACCTGATCCAGCATTCAACCACTCCCCTTGTGAAGAGCTTCCTTTTAATGCACAGCCTAAATCTCTGCTCCAGTTTCAAACAGGACAGCCCCTGTCCTGTCACTACAAGCCCTTCTAAACAGTCCCTCCCCAGCCTTTCTGTAGGTTCACTTCGGGTACTAGAAGGCTGCTCTACGGTCTCCTTGCTGCCTTCTCTCCTCCAGGCTGAACAGCCCCAGCTCCCTCTGCCTGTCCTCATAGGGGATGTTCTCCAGCCCTTTGATCATCTTTGTGGCCCTGCTCTAAGACCTGCTCCAGCAGGTACACATCCTTCCTGTGCTGAGGACTCCAGAGCTGCACCAGGAGGCCTCTGCACCCTGCACCAAAGCCTCTTTGCACTTCCCCACGAATCAAAGGTGGGGAAAGCATTGAGACCATGAGGAAGGTGGGCAAGCATCCCTCACCCAAGCTCATAGGCAGCTTTCCACTGCAGCCAGTTCCAACATCTCATTGTTTTGCTCTCAGAATAGCAGCATTTCCTCTCCTTCCCTGCAGAAAGGCGAGGGGAGGCAGGAAATGACTTGCTCATGATGGCAGAGCAAAACTGAGAAAGCAGGAAATCAACTACACGTGTAGGGAGTCAGAGCTATTCATCCAGATATCAGCAACACCAAATGCTGAGCGCTGAGTGACAGAAGGAGGAACTGGAAGATGAACAGATGATTCACAGGAGGCTGCAGAAAACACAGTGCTACCTTCCCTCAGCACCAAAACCCCTTCTAGAGAGTAACTTGTTGAATCCATAAGGGATTCAGCCTCAGAATATGAAGGGAGTTGAGCTTAAATGAGCAATGCTGAGCAAATTTGTGCTCAGCTGGGCCGGGACACAGAACGTAGGGGTTGGTCTCTTCTCCCTAGTAATAAACAAATAGGACAAGAGGAAATGGCCTCAAGTTGCAGCAGGGAAGGTCTAGGTTGGAGATTAGAAGAAACTTCTTCCCTGAAAGGGTTCCCAAAGACTGGAACAGGCTGCCCAGGGAGGTGGTTGAATCCCCACCCTAGGAGGTGTTTCTAAGCTGCAGAGATGTGGTGCTGAAGGCTATGGCTTAGCACCAGCTTTGGTAAGTTAGGGAATGGTTGGATGACCTTAAAGGTCTTCTCCAACCAAAACAACTCTGTGATTCTGTGGCTTGGCTGTCAGCTCCCATGGAGAGGGCACAACAAGTCACCCTCTGCCCTGCTACCTGCCCTGGAGGAATCTCTCTGCACCACCACTGCTCTCAGGCTGTGTTTCAGCCCAGGGACTGCACAGGAACGTGGACTAAAATCCTGCTCTCCCTGGGGCCAGGCTGACCTACTTCTCTTTGTGTGTGGGTTTTTTTTCCCCCCCTTGATATTGTTTGACAGCAAACTGGGGAGAAAACGGAGAGGGCACCTGGATTATCCCAGTCCTTCAGCACCCCACTGACACTGATATTTATTTCAAGTGGATAAAACTCACCTGAACGTCCCTGCTGCAAAGCCTCTTTCTGTGGCACTCCACGTCCGTAGAAGCTCGGGGTGGGAGGGTGGCTGCAGAAGAAACCTTCATTTGGGGGACTCCAAGCATTGGCAGGAGGGTTTTGACTAGTTGCTCAGCACTTGTATGAAGAGCTTTGGATCTTCCCTGATTCCAAACAGCAGGATATGGCTGGGCTGGATGAGAAGTTGTGCTTCTTGGAGGCACACAGGCAGCAGAGCCCAGAAGGCAAATAAAGGTCAGGTGCACCCTGGCCTTGGGTGACTTTATGGCCTGAGTGCTTCAACTGTTTGCAGCTGAGGCAATCTTGTTTTCAGCAAGGTTAAATTAACCTTTAAAAACAACAACAACAAAAAAATGTGTCAAGGAGCTCAAAACCCTGAAACTGTGCTAATTAAGGAGATAAAGTAGGTTCAGGAGGAATTCAATATCTCAGCTGTCCGTCACGAAATGAGATCTTTTGGCTTTTTCTCGGCTGTAATACTTCTGCCTTCTCCAAGGCAGCTTATTTTCACACAGGGGATGGTGCTTTGTCTCTCCAGGGCGCAGCTGTGTCTCATAAGCTCTGGGGCAGCTGTTCCTGCTCTCCAGAAGATGATCCATGTGCCAAGGGGGCTGCTGTCAGCACCCAAGCCCCCGCTGCCTGGGGTGGAAGGGAGCTCTGGAGGTCAAATTCAACCCCCCTGCCGATGCAGGATCGGCCAGGGCAAGGTCACACAGGAACACATCCAGCTCTGGTGAGACCCCACCTGGAGTACTGCCTCCAGTTCTGGAGCCCCTATGACAAGAGGGATCTGGAGGTGCTGGAAGGTGTCCAGAGCAGGGCCAGGAGGATGAGCAGAGGGCTGGAGCACCTCTCCTATGAGGACAGACTGAGGGAGTTGGGGCTGTTCAGTCTGGAGAAGAGAAGGCTCCCAGGTGACCTCATTGTGGCCTTCCAGTATCTGAAGGGGGCCTACAAGAAGGCTGGGGAGGGACTTTTCAGGCTATCAGGGAGTGATAGGACTAGGGGGAATGGAATGAAGCTGGAGGTAGGGAGATTGAGGCTGGAGGTGAGGAGGAAGTTCTTCACCATGAGGGTGGTGAGGCCCTGGAATGGGTTGTGCAGGGAGGTGGTTGAGGCCCCATCCCTGGAGGTGTTTAAGCCCAGGCTGGCTGAGGCTCTGGCCAGCCTGATCTAGTGTGGGGTGTCCCTGCCCATGGCAGGGGGGTTGGAACTAGATGATCCTTGTGGTCCCTTCCAACCCTAACTGAAACTATGGGTTCTGAAAGTTTCTGCAGGAGCTGACTCCACAACCTCTCTGGGCAGCCTGTCCCAGGGCTCCAGCACCCTCCCACCAAAGAATTTTTTCTCCATGCTGAAGTGGAACTTCCTGGGTTCCAGATTGTATCCATTGCCCCTTGTCCTATCACAGGACACCACTGAAACGAGCCTGGCCCCTTCTTCTTGCCTCCCAGCCTTCAGGTATGTGTAAGCATTGAGGAGGTGCCCCCCAGGCTGCCCTGCTCTCAGTGCATTGCTTTTGCAGCCTGACAGTGTGGACAAGCCACTTCTTAGACCGTTTTTCCCTAGTCTCAGGGCTCCTCTCTCACCTTCCAGAGTACCTCCAGCTCTGCAGCGTTAGACCTGATCTTCTTAAGTGTGCTTAGATGTTTGTGTAATGTTTCACACCTCCCAGACCTTGGCAAGCTCTGAGCTCCCCAGGGCTGATGGTGTAACTTTCTGTATCACAGCAGTGCTGCCCAGGCTGCACTCTAAGGAGCTTAGTGGGGGAGGGGGGAGGAGAAAGCAGGGGGACTGGGACCTGACCAAGGTCAAGCCATCCATGAGCAGTGTTTCATGGCTGCATTTCTGCCAGGCCAGCCTCGCTGCAGTGACATCCTCCAGTGCTGATTACACCTGCTCAGCCACCACCCTGCACAGAACCATAGGATTCTTAAGGTTGGAAAAGACCTCTAAGGTCATCAAGTCCAACCTCCTCCCCAACACCTCCATGCCAGTAAACCATGTCCCCATGGCTTTGAACACTTCCAGGGATGGTGACTCCACCACCTCCCTGGGCAGCCTGTTCCAGTGCCTGACCACTCTTGCAGTACAGAAATGTTTCTTAACAACCAACCTAACCCTTGCCTGGCTGTTTCCTCTCCCCCTGCCAGTTGTTACTCGGGAGAAGAGACCAACCCCCACCTCACTCCAGCCTCCCTTCAGGGAGCTGTAGAGCTGCAGAGCTGGGACGCCTCCAGAAAGCCACATTTTCCTGTGAGCTGCTCTCACCACCCCCTGCTCACCGAGGGGGCTGGGGACTGCAGGCAGGGACCACTGGCTCCACGTCTGCAGCACGGAGACAACCACCAGGGCAGGGTACTGAAAACTGGGCACCCCTTTGCCTCCCCAGCAGCTTCCCACCAGCATCGCAGCCAAGGCGAGGGGAAGGTTGTGACTCAGAGCAAAAGCAATCTGGCAATTAGCAAAAATTAAAGCTGACAGCAGTGCAAACTGTGCAAGACAGATCAACAAAACGTTTGATATCAATTCCCCTCCCTGCAGCCCTGAGCTCTAGGAACTGTTCATTATTGGAGCCATAAAGCAGCTCAGCTGCACCCCATCTCCCTTGCTGCCTGTGCCTAACTTTTACTCCATTAACCAGGGATGCTTGATGTTAAAATTAGCAACCATCCAGCAGGGAGGTTCTACCCACCACAGATGAAGCACAATATAAACATTTCTGATCACCAACAGCCACCTAAATGAGGACACTGACAGGGGAGAATCACCATCTGGTCACTGCTCCTCCCCAGTTGCGGGGTGCTTGGCTGCACTGGTGGCTGGAGAGGGACCTGAGGCAGGGACATGGGCGGCAGCAGCAGCTGGGAGCAGCAAAAGCAGCACTAAATTGTGAGGGATCTGCTCGGGAGAGTTGGATGCAGGACTGTGAGGATGCTGAAGGGACTCTGCAGCACTGCCCTGTGAGGAGAGGCTGAGCCCTGGGGCTGCTCAGGCTGGAGAGGAGAAGACTGGGAGGGGATTTAATAAATGTTCATAAATCTCTGAGGGCTGGGGCTCAGGAGGGAGGGTTCAGGCTCTGCTCAGCTGCACCCTGGGATAAGACCAGGGGCAAGGGATATAAGCTGCAGCACAGGAGGTTCCACCTCAAACTGTGAGGGTCACAGAGCACTGGCACAGGCTGCCCGGAGAGGTTGTGGAGTCTCCTTCTCTGGAGCCTTTACAGCCCCATCTGGATGTGTTCCTGTGTGACCTCTGCTGGATTCTCTGCTCCTGCTCTGGCAGGGGGCTTGGACTCGATGATCTCCTGAGGTGCCTTCCAAGCCCTGACATCCTGTGCTCCTGTGAAAGTCTTGACTGCTCCGACCAAGCAAACCCTGAATCCAGCCAGCCCCTTGGGTTCTTCCTGCCATATCGGTCACCTCTCCTCCTCCTCCTCCTCCTCCTCCTCCCCACAGCATTCCCTGCTTCCACTCTGGAGGAGATGGGTCGCAAGGAAGAGGATGACAGCAGCTCCTGGAAGAAACAGACGAGCAACATCCGGAAAACCTTCATCTTCATGGAGGCCCTGGGGTCGTAAGTACCACCAGCTGCTGCCCACGCACAGCCCCTCCAGACAGCAGCTTCCCAGCCCAGGGCAACGACTGCCTCCCTGCCACGGGGTAAAACAGCTCCTTGGGAGACAGGCAGCAGTCTCCAGGTGAGGGGTGGGTGCCCCAGGTGGGGGATGAGCGTCCCAGATGGGGGATCATGGATGCCCCAGGTGGGGGATGAGCGTCCCAGATGGGGGATCATGGGTGCCCCAGGTGGGGGATGAGCATCCTAGATGGGGGATGATGGGTGCCCCAGGTGGGGGATGGGTGTCCCAGATAGGGGTTTGTGGGTGCCCCAGGTGAGGGGTGGGTGCTCCATCACTGCTACATGGTTGCTGCTGGTGTTCCAATTCATGGCTCACACCCTGCACCAGAGCAGCTCCTTTCCCCCCCAGCCCGTAGCACAGCTCTGGGTCAGCTCTGCCCTCTCCTCCTTCCCCTCCAAGCCTGTATGGCAGCTCAGTTGAGTCTTTGCTCTCTTCCTGCTGTGCACACCAGTCTGCTGCTGCTGGGTCAGGCAAGGTCAAGGCATGGCTCTGAGAGCTGTTATCACCATAAGTGTATATTTAGCTCACACAGCCTGACTCAGTTGAGGGATGAAACAAGAACACGGATGTTCAAGTCGTAACAATACTGCTCTGTGACTTATCAGCTTCCTTTGCCTGTTCATGCAAATGAGACAAGAAAACACTTCCAAGGTGGTGGTGGAGGAGGAATTGAATTACCTCCACCAGTGAGCTCTGTCATGGCCAGGTTTTGTGTGACTTTAGAAGCCACAGCAAAGCTCCCAGAGCAGCTTCCTCCAGGGCTTGGCCGCCTTTTACGTCATCCTGCTCCTGGTCAGGTTGGTTCAGCTACCCAGCAGCTTTCCCTAGAGGAAGGAGGTTAGAAAAGCTTTGTCCTTTCCTTGCCAACTTGTTGATTCATCATTTTTCAAATAAGGGACATAATTATTATAAACTGTTTGGGACAGATACAGGGAACAGATGCCCCAGCATCTGATTTGTAGGTTGTTAGTTTCCTACTATCACATTAATGGGGAAATTAGCATTAGGAATTGGGTATCTTCCACGTGCACCACTTCAGCTGGCTGAGCAACAGGCATGAAGATCCAGGACCTAAAACTACCTGGAAGCTCACTGTCACCTTCCCCAGCAAATACAACTGCTGGAGCAGGGACCTTAGCAAGGACATCCCTGCCTATTCCCCCAGAGCTCTCAGGAACTTGAAAGGCATTTCCATGACAGCCCTCAGGGTTTATATGGATAAAAGGAGAAAGGTGTGGGAAGGTTGTGGATTCTCCCTCCCTGGGAGTCTTCAGGGCCAGGTTGGACAAGGTCTCAAGCAACCTGGGCTGGTGGAAGGTGTCTCTGCCCAGGGGGCAGAGGGGGGTGGAACTGGATGATCTTTAAGTTCCCTTCCAACCCAAACCATTCTGTGAGTCTAAGACACAAGGGAAAGGTCCCAACACCACCTGCTTTTGGGGCCAGAGGAGAGAGGACCATTGCACAGAATTTACTGAGTGAAGCAGAGGCTGGAATCAGTCTGTTGGGATGAGGCCTTTCCAAAACTCTGTGGAGTTTGTTGTCTGGTTTGGGGTGGGGTTGGGGGTGGGGTTTTTGTGGTGGGTTTTTGGTTTGGTTGGTTGGTTTTTCCCTTGCTAGGCACCAGTCCTGGCACAGCCCAGTTCTTCACATCCCTACCAGTCTTGTGTGCTGTTTTGGGAGGATGAGGAAAGCAGAGCTGAGTGAGGAGCTGCCTTTGGCTCCAGCTCTCCCTCTGCATCATCTCTGGCTGCAACCCAGCAACAGAGGCACGAGCAAGGCACCAGATGCCAGATGGGTTCAGCTCCATCCACCTGCAGGGTGCTGCATTCCTTCTTTAGTGGATTACAGGAGATTCAGGTTTGCTGCCCTTGTTCCCTGGGCTTGCTGCAATAGCATCCTGACCAAGGAGCTGCCTCCACAGTGCTCACCTTCCTCACTCTGCCCTCCAGGGCTTTGCAGACTCAGCAGCAAGTTCCATTTCACTGCCATCAATTAATCTGTTGCTCGTTTGAGGAGGATTATTGAGGGCTGACCTGGCAAAGGATGCACTGTGGCTATCCCCAGACACGTGTTCAGCTGCCTGAGACAAACCTTTAACAGGATTGGGAGCTTTAGGCATGTTATAAATACCTGCTGATGGCTGCACTGGCATCAGGAAGGGACAAGACACTGTCACTTTGTCACCAGGGGTTTGCAGGTGTGAGCAGCCTCTGCAGAAAGGAAAACACATGAGGGGCTGAATGAAAATATTAACTGAGGTCATCCTGTTGTTATTTTGCACTTTAGATACAGAGAGCCTTAGAACAGAGAACCTAAGTGGGCTCTCCCCACTGCAGTTCAGCTGTGCCAGACCTCAGGGCAATGCTGACCAGAAAAGTCAAGGGCTGCTCTACGACGGCACCATGGGGATTAAGCAGGAATTTGGCCCTGTTAGCATGGAGCCCATTGAGATCTTTCCAGGGCAGGTTCTTAACCCCAGCAAGCACCTGAGCCGCAGACTGCCTCACCAGTGAGGGGATGATCAACCCAGCCCCTCAGTTGGGCTTGCATTTGGCTGGGAAAATCACCCCCCCAGTCCCAAGGGGCTCAGGTGCAAGTTCCTTGGAAGGCAGCGAGCTACAAGAGCAGGGACGGTGCCTCCTCCTGCACCCAGCTGAAGCACACGCTGGAAACCTGCTGCTGAGGCCTTCAGCCTCCCCCCAGTGTGCTCCACGCTGCTGAAGCTCACCCAGCCTGGCACCTGCAGGAGCAAAACACTTGACTAAATCCCATTCTTTGTTTCATTGCAGGGATCTTTGTTGCCCACTAACTCCAGGCAGCTCTGTGATGAATTATTCAAAAACAACCTTTTTCCCTACCAACAAAGCAAATTGTGGGCTTGGGTGGTTGGGTTTTTTTTTTCCCTTCTTACATGTTGCATAATCTTGCATTGACCAGATGCAGTTCCAGCTTTACAATCAGCACCCACTTAGAGTCAAATTACTCCCACGCTACTTTCTCTTGCTGTTTCCTCTAAGTGCCCTTCCAGTTCACAGCAGTGGCTACTGCAAGGCAACTTCTCTCTCTGCAGAGGAGCCTTCTCAGAGGTGTTCCTGGTGAAGCAGAGAAGCACAGGCAAGCTCTTTGCTCTGAAGTGCATCAAGAAGTCTCCTCTCACGAGGGACAGCAGCCTGGAGAATGAAATAGCAGTGCTGAAGAAGTGAGTATGCAAAGCACCTGCGCTCGTGAAGCAGGGCAGATGTCCCTTCCCGAGGTGTGTGGCTCTGCAGCAAGAGTAATAGAAAGCAAGAAGTATTTCTCTCTCCAGAACAGAGAAATGTGACTGTGACTTGGCAGATGAGCAATTTCTTCTCTCATCCCTCAGCTGGGTTTAGTTACCCCAGCACAGCCACGCTGCCCTGGATGTGTGGAAGGAACCAGATGAAGGAGAGCAGTGCACAGGGAAGGAGAAGCAGCGGGGGGACAGGTCTGCAGCCCCAGTAACCAACCTGGCCCAGCTGCTGAGGGACAAGAGGGACTGTTGGTACTGCTGCTGCTGCTCCAAAGGCAGGTTGCAGCAGTGTCAAGAATCCTCTGCCAGGCAGGATGAGGGAGATCAGCCACCAGACTTTCACTGGTGATTAAAGTGATTAAGGGCACAATGACTTCCCTGCTCCTGCGGGCCACACTATTCTTGATGCAGGCCAGGATGCCACTGGCCTTCTTGGCCACTTGGGCACACTGCTGGCTCATGTTCAGGTGGCTGTCAATCAGCACCCCCAGGTCCCTTTCTGTTTGGCAGCTCTCAGCCACTCTGACCCCAGCCTGTAGCTCTGCATGGGGTTGCTGTGGCCAAAGCGCAGCACCGCAGTTTAAGAAGGACATTGAGACACTTGAGGGGTCCAGAGAAGGGCAACGAGGCTGGGGAGGGGTCTGGAGCACAGCCCTGGGAGGAGAGGCTGAGGGAGCTGGGGTTGCTTAGCCTGGAGAAGTGGAGGCTCAGAGGAGACCTTCTTGCTCTCTACAACTCCCTGAAGGGAGGCTGTAGCCAGGAGGGGGTTGGTCTCTTCTTCCAGGCAAGCAGCACCAGAACAAGAGGACACAGTCTCAAGCTGTGCCAGGAGAGGTTTAGGCTGGAGGTGAAGAGATGTTAGCCACTGGAATGTGCTGCCCAGGGAGGTGGTGGAGTCCCCATCCCTGGAGGTGTTGAAGACGGGATTGGATGTGGGCACTTGGAGCCATGGTTTAGTAGTCATGAGGTCTGTGGTGCCAGGTTGGACTTGGTGATCTTTGAGGTCTCTTCCAACCTTGGTGATTCTGTGGCTGTTGGGTTTTCCACCTGGAGAAGCCACTCCTGTCCTTGCTGGGCTGCTTGCTGAGCCACGTTTGTCTTTGCAGAATAAAGCACGAAAACATCGTGACTTTAGAAGATATTTATGAAAGCACAACCCACTTCTACCTGGTCATGCAGCTGTAAGTATCAGCAGAGCCATTTCTGTGTGGGCCACAGAGGAAGAAGCGTGGCAGGACCAGGGTGAGGCAGCCCCTGTCAGCACCCACCCAGCGGAGCAGCCCTGGCGTAAAGGCTGCGCACAGCGGGGCTGCCCCAAACCCCTCGCGCGTGGATTGAGCTGCCCCGGATGCTGCTCCTGCTGCCCGGGCCCTGGCTCATTTTAGCAGAAAGTTCTCAGAACCAAGACTAGGCTCTGTTTATGCAAATTCACTCCTCACAGTTTAGCAGGGCAGAGACAGAAGTCTTTCTAATTAAAGCTGTGCCACGCAGGGTTTCCAGAAATGAAAACGGGCAGCGTGTCAGCGGCAGAGGAAGCAGCTCGTGGCGGGCACCAGCGCCCGGCGGCTGCTGCTGCTAGCTTGCACATTTAGCTGAGAAGCAAGCGCAGAAAACCCCAGCTCCACCGGTGGAGCAGAACCTGGAAGCAGACCTGCCCACCCTGCTGGATGCCTGCAGCTCAGACCCACTGGGAGGTGCCTCATAACCTCACTCGAACTCCCAAGGTTTATCAGAAGTGCTTACTGCACCCCGAAGTGTTAAACAGAGGGGTCAGGGGTTGGAGCAGGCTGCCCAGGGAGCTGGTGGGGGTCACCATCCCTGGAGGTGTTCAAGAAAGGTGTGGCCATGGCACTTGGGGATATGGTTCAGTGGCCATGGTGGTGTTGGGTGGATGGTTGGACTCAGTGATCTTAAGAGAGCTTTTCCAACCTCAATGACTGCACTCAAGAGCATCCACCAGTCTCCGCCTCACAAAGGAGCTGCCCAAGGAGCAGTTCTGCTGCAGGTGGAGCTGCAAAAGGAGCAGCACATCACCTTGCCTGACCCCAAAGCATGCTCAGCTTTCTTTAATCATCCCCCATACACACACAACCCCCCCCTTTTCCTTTGTGCACTGCCACTGCCACAGGGTGTCCGGGGGAGAGCTGTTTGACCGCATCTTGGAGCGAGGCGTTTACACCGAGAAAGACGCCAGCGTGGTGATCCACCAGGTCCTGACGGCGGTCAAGTACCTCCATGAGAATGGAATAGTCCACCGTGACCTGAAGGTGAGACCTGCCCCAGGCTTCAGCTGCTCTCTCCCCGTGACTTTCTCTTCTTCCTTCCCCTTTTCCTGCCCCAGACCTCCACCTCTGACCGCTCTGCCTCCACAGCCTGAGAACCTTCTTTACCTCACTCCCGAAGACAACTCCAAAATCATGATCACGGACTTCGGCTTGTCAAAAATGGAGCAGAATGGCATCATGTCCACTGCCTGTGGCACTCCAGGATACGTTGGTAAGCCAAGAATCAGGCATGGGGCTTGTGCTGGGAGACTGCTGGGGCGTGCATGTTGTGTAGGCTGCCTAGGAGGAAGGGGGGGAGGGAAAAAACCCCTCCACAGTTACATTAATCACAACGGGCTCCTCACCGACGCCGTGCGTGGTCTACACAAAGACTGGATTAGAGCTGAGCATGGAGACTGAAAAAGCCCAGAGTGTTTAAAAGTGGAAAGAAAAAGGATCATTTTAAGAGCCACTTTCCAGCATTAGTCATGTGTTTACTGCAGAGGTACAAATACCAGTGGAACAGAAACAGGAGCAGTTGTTTGGGTTTCTGATGGCCACCAGACCGCATCGCCTCAACCCACAGGGTTCTGGTTAACACCTCCAGGCTCAGGCAGAAGCTGCCACTGGTTCCTTCCAGCCAGGGGCATAAAACAGACACAAAAAGCACAGGCCAGGCCAGTGGGCATTCACCAGAAGGTAAAGGGGGCTGTTCCTGGCACCTCAGGGGCTGAGTGTCCAAGGCACTGCTGCTCTTCCCAGTATGGCAGCATTTGGGCCAGCAGTGTGCCCAGGTGGCCAAGAAGGCCAATGGCATCCTGACCTGCATCAAGAATAGTGTGGCCAGCAGGAGCAGGGAGGTCATTGTGCCCCTGTACTCTGCACTGGTTAGGCCACACCTTGAGTCCTGTGTCCAGTTCTGGGCCCCTCAGTTTAAGGAGGACATTGAGACACTTGAAGGTGTCCAGAGAAGGGCAACAAGGCTGGGGAGAGGCCTTGAGCGCAGCCCTGTGAGGAGAGGCTGAGGGAGCTGGGGTTGTTTAGCCTGGAGAAGAGGAGGCTCAGAGGAGACCTCATTGCTGTCTACAACTCCCTGAAGGGAGGTTGTAGCCAGGTGGGGGTTGGGCTCTACTATCAAGCAACCAGCAGCAGAACAAGAGGACACAGTCTCAAGCTGTGCCAGGGGAAGTTTAGGCTTGAGGTGAGGAGAAAGTTGTTCCCAGAAAGAGTAATTGGCCACTGGAATGTGCTGCCCAGGGAGGTGGTGAAGTCCCCATCCCTGGAGAGGTTCAAGAGGGTATTGGATGTGGCTCTTGGTGCTGTGGTTTAGTCCTGAGGTCTGTGGTGCCAGGTTGGACTGGATGATCTTTGAGGTCTCTTCCAACCTTGGTGATTCTGTGATAGATGATTGCTCAGATTTCTCATTTGGTTTTGTCCTTCTGCAGCCCCTGAAGTCCTTGCCCAGAAACCATACAGCAAAGCTGTGGACTGCTGGTCCATTGGAGTCATCACCTACATCCTGTGAGTAACAGCAAACAGCATCCCACTTGCTTTTCCATGACTTTTCCAACTCCCCCATCGCTTCCACGCCCCTGCAGAGCGAGCGGAGGCGATCCTGGACCTCCCATTCCGCTGCAGGAGCACAGATCCACGAGCCCAGAGAAATGAGAGGGATGTGGGGAATCACTGGAGTGGAGATGGCAGGAGCCACATCTCCTCTGTGATGTGCCTCATCCTAGGCTTTGTGTTTCTCCCAGCTGCCTGCAAATACCATTCAGTCTTCCTGGGTACTTTGTGTCTCATTCCCTCCCACACGGCACAGCCATGGACCAGCTGTGGCTTTGTCCTGTCGCTGCTGCTGTTGAGGTGTTAACTCTTTTCTGCAGCTTTACCCCCACACTGAGCTGTGAGGGAGAGATGGGGCGACAGGGACAGCCTCCTGTGTCACTCATCCGTGGTGACCAAGCTGGGGAGGAGCTTGTGCAGATGGGGATGGCTGGAGGGTCACTGGCTCTGCTCTCTTGCAGGCTGTGTGGCTACCCTCCCTTCTATGAAGAGACTGAATCCAAACTGTTTGAAAAGATCAAGGAAGGCTACTATGAGTTTGAGTCTCCATTCTGGGATGACATTTCTGAGTCAGGTAAAAGCTCCAGCACTGGGAAGTATTGCACTGCAACCCAGAGCTCTGTGAGCCCCAGGAACCAGCCTGCACTCCCTGAACGTCTGTCACCTGCCTCAGCAGGGAGGGTCAGGATGGATGGAGCACTGAGTCACTCAGCAGCCAGCCCCAGATGTGGGAACTGCCCAGATGAGGCTGTCAGTGCTGCAGTAACAGGAGTCATGACACCAAAGCTGAGCTGCACTGGCAGAGTTTGGGCTGCTTTGCACCCTCAGCTGAAGCCTCTGTTAACATAACCCAGACAGATTATTTATGAGCTCAGAGTAGGCTTAAGTTTTCCTTGGGACTCCAGGGATTCTGGGGTTGGAAAGGACCTTAGAGATTATCCAGTTCCAACCCCCCTGCCATGGGCAGCGACACCCCCCACTAGCCCAGGTTGCTCAGAGCCACATCCAGCCTGGCCTTGGACACCTCCAGGGAGGAGGCATCCACAGCCTCCCTGGGCAACCTGTTCCAGTGTCTCCCCAGCCTCACTCTAAAGAATTTCTTCCTCATCTCCAGTCCCAATCTCCCCTCTTCCAGCTCAAAGCCATTGCCCCTCATCCTGCCACCACAAGCCCTCATAAAAAGTCCCTCCCCAGCTTTCCTGCAGCCCCCTTCAAGTACTGGAAAGCTGCTCTAAGGTCTCCCTGGAGTCTTCTTCAGGCTGAACAGTTCCAACTCCCTCAGGCTGTTCCTATGAGCAGAGGAGCTCTGCTCATCTGATCCTCTTTGTGGCTTCCTCTGTTCCTGCTCCAGCAGTTTGATACCTACAAGTGTTTGCCATGTCCTAGTAGAATCACATTTTGGAATGAGGAGAAAAATAACCTTTGCCTCTCTGCTTCTCCTCCCCTGCCAAACAGCCAAGGATTTCATCAGACACTTGCTGGAGAAAAACCCAAAGACAAGGTTCACCTGTGAAGAAGCCCTGAGGCACCCATGGTGAGAGGACCAGAGCCCAGCAGTGGCTGGTGGCCAGGGGGACTTACCAGCCTCCAGGTGGGGGTGGTGGTGGTGGTGGTGGTGGCTGAGACCAGGGCCACCTCCTTTGCCCCTGTTGTCACCATCAGCCTCACCTGGCCCTGGGTGCTGTTTGTTTGTTGTTGTTTTCTTTTCCTCTTTCCCATGTGCTAAAGAAGAGAACAATGAATAATTAAAGCTGCAATTTGTGGCTCTCTGCCTCCACAAACAGAGGCACAGAAGCAATCCCACCCTGAGCCTTGCCCAGCTTTGAAGTGTGTGTTTGTGTTACGTTTTGTTGCTGTTGTTGTTGGGGGTTTTTACACCCCCCCACCCCTTCCTTTGGGTTTAATTATTGCTGATTGAAGGTACAAAGCAGTTAGTTGCCTGCAGAATGCGGAATGCCTTCCGAATGCCATCTGCCTAGGAGCCCATTTTCTTCTCTCCCCATCTGCAGGATTAATGGCAACACAGCCCTGCACCGTGACATTTACCCATCTGTCAGTGCTCAGATCCAGAAAAACTTTGCAAAGAGCAAATGGAGGGTAAGTCACTTGCTGCTGGGAGCCTAGAGCCATTTCACTAACAAATGCCAGTTGCTGCCATCCAGCAAGGCTTTGGCTGGGTGGGGAAGCACCCAAAAGCTGAGGTCCTCCAAAGGCTGCCTGAGAATTGTCTGCAGTTTCACAGAGCCACAGACAGCACTGGGCTGGAAGGGATCCTCAAAGGTCATCTTGTCCAAGCCCACTGCAGTCAGCAGGGACACCTCCCACTAGATCAGGCTGACCTTGAATGTCTCCAGGGATGGGGCCTCAACCACAGCCCTGGGCATCCTGTTCCAGTGTTTCACCACTCTCACTGCGAAGAACTTCCTCCTGATGTCCAACCTCCCCTGCTCCAGTTTCAGACCACTGCCTCTCATCCTATCACCCCAAGCCCTTCTAAACAGCCCCTCCCCAGCCTTCCTGTAGGACCCCTTCAGACACTGGAATGCAGCTCTAAGGTCTCCCTGGAGCCTTCTCCTCTCCAGGCTGAGAAGCCCCCATTCCTTCAGCCTGTCTTTATGGTACGTTTGGACTGAGATTCCCTGCTGCAACTTGTCCTGGTAGGCTCCCCCTAACCCTGCACCATAGCAGCCTCACTAGGAAAGCAAAGTGGAGTGGGAAAGGCTTTCTGCCTTTATACAGAGGGAGTGAAACTGCTGCTCCATCAGCATTTCTGGGGAGGTTGTTCCAGCTTGTCCACCTTTCAGCCTTGAAGACAAATTGTTACTTCATTGATATCATGAGTTTTGGTTAAGAGTTTAGGTGGGGAGAGGAATGCCACAGGAACAGTATGGACAGCAGCACTGTGAGTACTCAGAACTCAGCTCTAGTCCCCATTTCACACTGAGGCAGCTCACAGCTGTTCCTCATCACTTCCTCCTGTAGCACCTTCCAAAGCAGCAGCAGCTTGCACCCACTGAGACCACGGGGTCCATGCCAGGGCTGAGCACATCCCACCCCCACATATTGTGCAAACAGCCCCTGTCCTCCCCTCAGCCCACGCAGCTGGCACCTCAGGAGGACAATCCACTCATCCCACAGCACCACCCAGCCTGGCAGCACCAGGAGCTCACCGTGGGGCTTTTGTCTTCCTCCCCAGCAAGCCTTCAACGCCGCAGCCGTGGTGCACCACATGAAGAAGCTCCACATGAACGGCCACGCAGCAGCTGAGGGCTCCCTCCCTGTCCTGCAAGTCTCAGAGGCATCCAGACCCAACACCCCCTCAGTGGCCACCCTGCCAGCAACACCAAATGAAGACAAGGAACCCTCACTCCCACTGGCCCCCACGCAGGGCTGTCCAAACCCTCCCACTCAGCTGGAGCAGGACACAGACATGAGAGAGGAGGAGCTGCAGAGCCACTCGGAGAACAGAGCACTGCCCACAGGCAGCAGCCCAGTGCCACCAGACAACCACAGCCCACCAAGCAGAACTTCTTGTGGCTGCAGCCCAGCCTGTGTGGGGCACGAGAAAGCCAAGGTGACCTTCTGCTCCGAGACAGTGCTTCTCAAGAAGTCCTCCAAACCCCAGTAGGTATCCAGGCCCCTGGCCAAAACTTCCAACAAAGAACGTGGGAATAAACACCTCTGGAAAGAGTTGCCTGGCACTGAAGCGGCCAGCCCCAGGTGGAGGTAGAAAGGAGGGAGGGGTAAGGAGAGAAACAGTGTAGGACTGGACTGGGCACCATGCTTGTAGGAGCACCAGGTGGGGCACACTGCCAGGCTGTGCCCAGGCTGTGGCAGAGCTGGCTGTGAGCTGCAGCAGCAGGGCTCTGCTTCCAGGCACCAGCGACTTGAGCACATTTGCTTTCCCCAAACCAAAGCTGCCCATGGCTAAAGCTGCTGCTGCCACTTACTTGGCTGGCACTGGCTGGCCCCTGCCTTGAATCATACAATTGTCAGGGTTGGAAGGGGCCTCAAGGCTCAGCCAGTTCCAACCCCCCTGCCATGGGCAGGGACACCTCACACTACAGCAGGTTGCTCACAGCCACATCCAGCCTGGCTGCAAAAACCTCCAGGGATGAGGCTGCCAACACCTCCCTGGGCAACCTGTGCCAGTCTCTCACCACCCTCCTGGGGAAGAACTTCTTCCTGACATCCAATCTGAATCTACCTATTTCTAGCTTGGATCCATTCCCCCCAGTCCTATCACTATCTGACACCCTAAAAAAGTCCTTCCCCAGCTTTCTTGCAGCCCCCTTCAGATACAGGAAGGCCACAAGAAGGTCTCCTCAGAGCCTTCTCTTCTCCAGACTGAAGATCCCCACCTCACACCCAGCTCTGCTCTCAGCACCTGATGGTCTTTGTATTAACCCCACCCCCCACCCCAATTCCAGCTCACCTGCAGGATGATGGTAACTTGCTGCTGCTCTTTTTTCACTTCTCTTCTTTCTCTCCCCATTCTTCCATGCCCAACCAGCCACTTCAAATCAGAAGTTCTGGTCCCAATGAAAACCAGCAAACACTCCTCGCACTGTGGCACTGGGCAAACTGGAGTTTGTTTGATCATGTGATGAGGAGGCAGCCAGCAGGCTCCCCACATCACCCAGGGGTAAGTGCTCACAATCCAATCACCACCTCCTTTAATTAATCCCATTATGGCCAGAGAAAGGGAAAGGCACAAATGGCCAAGCGAGGGCACATGAAAAATATTCACCCACAGTGGGGTTGCAACAGAAGAAGCCTGAACCAAAACATCTTCTGAGGAACAAATCATCTCTCAGCTTCCATGAAGGCCAGCCCAGTGACTCTGAAGGCAGCTTTTACACCACAACAGGGTTGCCCAAGGAATGTGGGAAAGGAAGCCAAGCGTGGACCTGCCATCCCCAGCTCTGCAGTTACTCAGAGCTACTCCCTGGGAATCACACTGGAACCAAACAGCTTCATAGCCGGGTCTCAGCTGTGTGCATGAGCAAAGGGCTGACAACAGGCTCTGGCCCATGGCCAAGCAGAGGCAGGACATCTCTGCAGCCTGAAGGGCCATTCCTTCCCCCAGGTTTGGTCCAGGCTGGTCAGTTTAAGTTGCTGTGTTAGCAGAGAGCAGAGTGTGGAGAAGTTGGTTCTGCAGGTGAGCCCAGCACAGCCAGGGAAGTTTCACCCTGCCTGAGCACAGCCTGGGTTAATTCTGGAGCAGCTAAAATGTTATCATTTCCAGCACATATGATCCTTGTGGTCCCTTCCAGCCCTGACTGATACTATGATGATGCATTATCCCTGAGCAGGAAGAGGCATTGCTGTTAGATCCTGCCACAAAGAGTGCTCCTCAAAGCCTGCAGAGCTCTCCACAAAAGCCACACAAAGTGAGCTGCCTCCTGCCATCTTCTGTGACACTCTCCAGTGATGAGATTGTATCAACAGGGCTGTGATACACAAAGGATTAAACTAAGAGACAGATGCAAGTCAGATCGGCTCCAAAAGGGTCCCTGCCAATGATCAGTCACACAAAAACCCTTCCTGAGGCACACAAAGGGCTCTCAGCTGTTCCTAACCCCTACACCACTGCTTATCAACAGCACATGTTGAAAGCAGCAGCAGCCTAGCAGAACACAGCTCAGTCCTCAGCTGAAATGGTCTCTCTTGCAGAAACAGAAGGGCTCTTTGACTCCTTCCTGCACTCCAAGCCAGACACCAACAGTGCAAAGCGGCCGAGTCCTGCCGGGAGCAGGCGGCAGCAGCGTCCGGAAGTGACCAGCTGGGGAGCCCCAGGAATCCATCCCAGCAGTGACCCCGGGAGGCTTCTGGACCCTTCAAGCTGGGAGAAGGCAAGGGCAAGTCAGAGGCTGCTGCTGGCATTCCAGTGTATATTTTCCATACCACATCGCTCAGTGCTATAAGCTGCTGGTTTCTGTATTCCCTTTAGCTGTCCAATGCATCAGAGGGGCACTGCACAGCACAGACCCTGCAGGCCAGAGCCACGCAGAGTTTGACTCGGTGGCATGTCAGCTGTTTTTACAATCTTCACCCTATCCACTCCTTGGGTTGTGGTTAGTCTCAGGCTTTGGCTGTCTGAAGTTCAGCATCCACCAGCTGCCCAGTTCTCGCATCAGCTACAAAAGCAGAGACAACCTGCTAGCAACCTCCATATGTCTGATAATAATCACAGCAAGGTCTAAGCTCCCTGCTTCCAAGCCTGTAATTGCACAATAAATACTTGCTTAATAAAGCTGAGGTTTTGTTTTGTAAAGTGCCTCTTGATTATTCATAGAAATTTGATGTGGAAATGGTCTATTAAGTCCTCTCTAAAGCATTCCCTCTGCATCTGCAGACCTGCTCCCTCTGGTATTTTTCTGGCCAAGCATCAGACAGTAAACAAGCAGATTGTGGCAGAAAGTCAAACCAGACATCTGACTTCCCCCCTCTGAGCATAAGGCTGGGGCTCTCTCATTTGTATAAATACAGGTGTGTGGCACAGACATGATGGAGATGAAAGCCTCCATTCCTGTGATCTGGTTATTTGAAGAAGGCTCCAGGAGGGGAGAACTGAAGCTATGGCACGTTTGAAGGATTAGCTGCGGCACAGATCAAAAGTTTCTCGAGACCTCACAGGAGGGTTTTAATTGGAACAGCAAAACCCAGCTTCAAGAGCTTGAATTGGCTAAAACAAGAACAAGGAAAAAGTGCCTTGGTTTATAAACCCCTCTGGAAATGAGAGCTCTGGGGATGTTTTTATTTTCCATGGAAGGCTGACGTCTCCTCCCCGTTTTCTCTCTAACCACTGAGTGGCTTCAGCCAGTCCAGCCAAGGTCAGGCCTCTCCATGGGGTTGCTCCTTGGGCTCAGTGCAGTCATTTGCCAGAGGTATGGAAACTCAGTTTGCTAAAAATAGAGATACTGGGCACAAGAGAACTCCATCTGGGAAGTGGGAATAATAAATCCCCAAGCCAGGGTGTGCAGAGGAGGAAGGCAGTGCTGCTGGAGCACAGGCAGGTCGCTCAGGAGCAGCTCCCATAGTAGGCGACTTGCTTGTTGATGGCATCTCGGATCCTTCCCACCTGCTCCTCCAGGCCTGACAGCCTGGCTGTCTTGGACATCAAAGCCTTGTTGCTCTCCTGAATCTCTGTCTGTAAAGCTGAGGAGAGAGGGCAGGAAAGGGTTATGTGAGGGATGTGGTCTGGTGCTGGTAGCTTAGCAGTAGCGGTGGGATTGTGAGCTCTAGGTGAGCAGCTGGATTTGATCTCAGAGGTTTCTTCCAACCACAACAGTTCTATGTGATGATAGAACCACACAGGTGGAGGAAGCCTCAGGGGCATTATCCTCCCAGCATCCTCTCCTGCACAGCTTTGGTGGGGTGAGAAAAATCAAACATCCTGCATTCTCCCTTCTTCCCTCCAAAAAATCCCCAACCCCAACACAACTCCAAGTCCACCAGCACAGCACAGCCCAAATCCACATCATCCCACTGCCAAGAGCATGTTGCCTTCCTCATCATTGCTTCTGGCAGTCAAAAGCCCCTTCCCCAACTCAGGAGATGATCACAGTGAGTTCACAAAGGCTCTTACTTTCCATCCTGAGCATCATGGCCAAAGTCTCCTCGAAGAGAGCCTGTGCCTGCAGGTCTATGCTCTGCACCCTGCTGCCCTGCTCTCCCAGGGCTGGGCTCTCCCCCAGCCTTCCCTTCAGCTCCTGGTACATTTGCTTCACTTGATCCAAAGCCTGGGAGAGAGCAAAGCAGCACAGCAGTTAGGATCAGGCAAACAGACTGGGGAAAAGCATTGAAACCCCATCCCTGGAAACATTCAGGATCAAACTGGATGTGTCCCTGGGCAGCCTGCTCTAGTTGGAGGTGTCCCTGCTGCCTGCAGGGCTGTTGGACAAGATGACCTGTGAGGGTCCCTTCCAACCTGATGTAATCTGTGAGTCTGTAAAGCTGAGCAGGGCTGTGGGCACCCCAGCCATGGCCATGCTGGAGCCTGGTACCTGCTGGGCACTCCTGGCCTGCTGGGCTGCCTCCTGGGCTGTCTGCTGCGCGTCGCCCGCCCGCAGCCGGTTCTGGTCTGCCCCACGCTGCAGCTGTGAGAGCCTCTCCAGCAGCCCAGCCAGCTGGCCTGCCATGGCCTGCACGTTCTTCTCAGCTGGACCCAGCACGGCCTCGATCTGAGAGCAGAGTGTTCCATGTTAGTGAGGAAATCACAGCCAAGCCCCACTCCCACCTCCCGGCCTCCTCCTCCATGCAGGGACCAGTGGCGCTGCCCGAGGGACCCAACACAAAAGTGGGGTTTGGGCAGGGAGGGGAGGCTGCCCCCTTCCAGCACAGCAGCCCTGGGGTTGGCTCAGAGGACTCTAGCAGGGAGTGGAGTTTGGGTAAGCACACAAGCCAGGCACAGCAGAAAGGAGAGATTCTAACAGCAAAAGCTTTGCCAGGTCCCATTTGCCAGCTGTGGGGGTGCAGCACTCCACCAAAGTGGGAGGAGGTCTCGGTGTGGTCACTGGGAGGCTGCTCTGCATCACTCACTTCATCAACACGCTCCTGGATGAACCGAAGGGCGGAGCCAGAGCCCCTGATGGTGCCCTGGGCCTCCAGCAGCACCGTGTTTGCGCGCCGCAGATTCCCAACCACCTCCTCCACGCTCCCCTCCACGGCATTGGCACGGTTCCTGGGGAGAGGGGGGGAAAGGGCCAGGAGTGAGCCCAGACAGCTGCACAGCCTGGGGGTCAAGGATGCAGAGGGAAAAAAAAATCAGAAGCAAGACAGGATTGCTGCTGAGAAGGCTGCAATCTCCTTCCCCCGAAATACTGCACTCAGTTCTGGAGCCCTCGCTCCAAGAACCGGCACCAGAACAACCAGCAACCAGCACCAGAACAAGAGGACACAGTCTCAAGCTGCACCAGGGGAAGTTTAGACTCGAGGTGAGGAGAAGTTCTTCCCAGAGAGAGTTGTTAGCCATTGGAATGTGCTGCCCAGGGAGGTGGTGGAGTCCCCATCCCTGGAGGTGTTCAAGAGGGGACTGGATGAGGCACTTGGTCTAGTGGTCATGAGGTGCTGGGTGCCAGGTTGGACTTGATGATCTCTGAGGTCTTTTCCAACCTTATTGATTCTATGATTCTAAACACTGCATTCAGTTCTGGGCCCCTTGCTCCAAGAAGGACACTGAGGGACCGGAGCAGGTCCAGAGAAGCACAACAAAGATGGTGAAGGATCTGGAGAACAGGGCTGGTGAGGAGCAGCTGAGGGGGTGTTCAGCCTGGAGAAAAGGAGGCCAAGGGGAGACCTCAGTGCTCTCTACAGCTCCCTGAAAGGAAGATGGAGTGGGGTGGGGGAGTGGTGCAAGAAAAAGTATCAAAGGAAAAGCCTGAAGGCTTTTCTCCTTGAGCTGGGTGAGGAAGCCCTCCATGGAAAGCCAGACCCCTCTGTCTCATCCCTTGCAGCAGGTTAAGCAGGTGTCAGACACCAGCAAGCAGTTTACCTATTATCCAGCTAACCTTCTGGCTGAGATGCTGCTGCAAGCCAACATGTGACAAAGCACATGTCCCAAATTTGCAAGGACAATCTGGAATTACTTTGTAAGGGATCATGGGATAATCTTCCCAACTTTCACCCAGAACACACACAGCCCTCATCTCCTCATGCTCTCTTGTGCAACTGGGATGCAGGTCACCAACATCCAGCAGCAGCAGCAGCAAGGCAACCCTGCCACATCCCATCACAGCCCCTCAGGAGACAGAGAAGAGCCTCCCTCACTTTTGGTAAGGACCTTCTGCCACAGGATCTGCTCCTGGCACCCAGACACTGGGGCAGCAGGGAGGTGCCTGTGGAGATGGCAGACTCATTCTTTTAGGCACTGTATGGACAGAGAAGATGCTGGCCAAAAGCTTCAGATTGTGCAATCTCCAGCAGAGCAAGATTTCAACCCAAGCGCCCCCACGTTCACTCCAGCTGAGTGATCTTCAGCTGCCAGAAGTCCTTGAACCTCAACCAACCTGGCTTGTTCTGCTTCCTGCTGAAGCTGCTTGGCCTTGGCCATGTCCTGGGCTGTCTGGGCCAGGACACTCTCAGGGCACTGCAGCTGAGTCGCCAGGTTCTGGATCTCGGTCATTTTCCTCCGGACCGCAGCAGCATCTGTGGGCAGCTGCAGGGAGAGAACTGACTCACTGATTTCCTGGATGGTGGCAGGGTCCATGTCCTTGTCTGGGGAGCAGACAGACAGTCAGAAAGAGGAAAGGTGAGAGTGCAAATGCAAGGGAGGAGGAGGCCAGCCAGCCATGCACACTCTTACACCCAGGCTCTTCAGAGAGCTGCCAGCATCCAGCCTGAATCTGGCCCCCTTCGATCCAACACAATTCTCATTCACACCAGCAAAACTTTCAGGAAAGGACCAAAATGAGACCTTTAATGAAGACAAAAATCACAGAATGCCAGGTTGGAAGAGACCCCCAAGGATCATCTGGTCCAACCACTCTAGCTGATGGTAGGATTGAAATGAGCTGGCCCAGCACCCTGTCCAGCTGAGTGCTGACACTGCCCAGTCTAGGGGACTCCCCTGCATCCTTGGGAGATGATTCCAATCTCTGACTGTTCTCCTGGGGAAACATTTCCTTCTGGATCCCATTGGGAATCTCCCCAGCAATAACTTGTCCCCATAACTCCTTGTCTTTGCCATGGGACTCCTTGTGAAAAGGAAGTCTCCATCCTTCTGGCAGCCACCCTTTATGTCCTGGTCCATAGCAACAAGGTCTCTCCTAAACCTTCTCCTCTCAAGGCTGCACAAAGCCAGCTCTCTCAGCCTCACACCCCAGAGCACAGCAGGTAGCCCTCACTGAGCAGATCAGGTTGTGTTTCAGGACAAGCCTCCTTCTATTGCCCAAATAAAAGTTGAATAAACCTGAAGAATCAGAGGCAGGCAGAGCCCAAGGGACATTAGCCCAGCGATTAGCTCAGAAGTATCTTCACTCATCATTAACACCAGGCAGCACCAAATGACCTGGCTTTCTTCTCCAGCTAATGCTCATGAGGCTCATTATGTTATTACAATCTGTCTGTGAACAATAAGTTATCCCAGTGGTTTGTAGGACAACAAGGGATTCATCTGAGCAACAGCCTGCTCCAGAGAGGAGCTGCCTGCTTTGCCCTGCTCAGTGCTGCTGCTGAGCTCCTCTGTACTGGTCAAGGCCAACAGCAAGCCCTCAGGGAGCAGCAGCAGACATGGGGAGATGTTTGTCCTCAAGCCCCAGAGATGGCCCAAGGCTTTTCAGCAGAAAATAGGACTCCCAAGCAAGCTGCTGTCCATGCTACAGACCAAAGACCACCCACACCTCAGCTTTTCGTTACTCTTAACTCAGCTCATTGGTTTAGGGATAATATTTGAGAGTGGTTCCTGGGGAGATGTTGGAGGCCCCTCCAGTATCTGCAGGGGGCCTACAGGATAGCCAGGAAGGGACGTTTTGCAAGGGCTTGCAGTGATAGGATGAGGGGGAATCGATTGAGGCTTAAGGAGGGAAGATTTAGACTGGAAATTGGAAAGAAACAGTGAGGGTGGTGAGACACTGGAACAGGGTGCCCAGGGAGACTGTGGTTTCCTCCTACCCAGAGGTGTTCAAGGCCAGGTTGGATGAGGCCTTGAGCAACCTGGGCTAGAGGAATTAGATGACCTTTAAGGTCCTTTCCAACCCAAAACCCTTCTGTTAATCTATGAAGCCCCACACACAGAAAGGTTAAAGCTGTGTGCACCTCCTGCCCCACGGGCCTCACAGATGACCTCCCACAGGTGTCTGCGAGGGAGCAGGCAGGGTTTGCCCCAGGGAAGCTGCCACAGATAAAAGAGCTGGGATTAATCTGAGTCAATCTCAAGAGTGTGGTTAAACCTGAGCCAAAGCACAGCTGCTGACAAAGCCACAGATTTGGGTCCTGCTAGAAGGTCTTCTCTGGTTTCCAGAGGGCACTGTCCCAGCCTGCCTTGCTATGAAAACATCCAGGTGCAGGCAAACTGAGCACCCCAGAGCTTGACTGGGGTGAGCTGTCCAGCTGCACTGTACTCTCTGCAAAATCCACTTTGCCATGCACACAGGGACCTGCACACACACAGCTGCCACACTTCCACCTGCCAAGAAGGTTCTGACTTGCTGGATGAACTTCTGGACACGCCTCACGTCTCCTTCTATCTGGGTCCTGGTCACACTCATCTGCTCCGCCAGCCGCCGAGCGCTGCTCTGAATCTGGCTCACAGATGTCTCTGTTGTTCTGATCTGCAAGCAACAACAACATCCTGATGGAGACATTTCTTCTTGGTCTGGGATGCCAGCAGCCCAACCTCACCTCTGAGGGGCCTGGGCAAGGCTCTTGGCTATGGTGCTGTTCCCCATTCTTAATATTGCCACCACTTCCAAGGGTTGTAAATCATAGGAGCCCAGAATCCCAGGCTGCTAGGGGTTGGAAGGGACCTTTGGAGATCATCCAGTCCAACCCCCCTGCTAAAGCAGGGGCACCCCACAGCAGCTTGCCCAGGATCACAATGGCCAGGTGGGTTTGGAAGCTCTCCAGAGGAGGAGTCTCCACAATCTAAATGTTGAAGGCTGAGGGCTGGATTTGCAAAAGCAGCTCTCAAAGAGCACAGAACTGTTTAAAACACCTTAGAAATGGTTCCTGAACGACTTTGTGATCTCCCTTTATCTTTGCAAGCCCCCAAGAGGCTGCAGAAAGAAGCTGCAAAGCACTACCACACATCCTCAGGGGTAAAGGAGACAGACCTGTGGCATCAGACAGGCTTCCACATTCCCACCCCTTCTGCCACTCTCATCCCAGCCCAGGAGGGGGACAAGGCTTCCTCCTGGCACTCCCAGAGCCACTCGTGTGCCACCAGCTCTGTGGCTGCTGTGCCACAGAGGCAGGACTCTTGCAGCAGGGAGTCTCCCACTCACAGACTCCTCAAGTTCTGAAGCTGCCCAAATGATCAGAGTCACAGAATGGTGGAGGCTGGAAAGCCCCTCTGGAGATCATTGAGTCCACCCTTCCCAGTACAGCAGGTTCACTCAGAGCAGGCTGCCCAGGCTGGCATCCAAGTGGGTTAGGAATGGCTCCAGAGATGGAGATTCCACCACCTCTCTGGCCAGCCTGGTCCAGTGCTCCACCATCAAGCCTCATTGAGTTTGACAGCAAGGTATTGATCACAGCTCCATCTCCACAGCTGTCCCCCCAGGCTCCAGAGGGGTGCAAAGGACACCAGAGGGCTCACTGCCCACACTCACCAGCTGTGCTGTCTCCCGGAGCCTGGTGCTGAGGCTGCCCAGCTCCCTGGCAGCTTCCCCAGCCGTGGCCACGGCCCCACGGGCCAGGGGGAAGATGCCATGGCAGGGTGCCCATCCCTGCAGCTGCTGCTGTTGTCCCTTGGGCACAGCAGCTCCTCACAGCGGGCTGGTGTGCAGGTCTCCACTCGGAAGCCACCACAAACCTGGAGAGGGAGAGAGCAGTGGGGCAGTGAGGGCACTCCCCTCACTGGTCTGACCTCAGTGCCCTAGGGGAGCAAACCAGGGGCCAAAGCTTTGACAGGCCCTTGCCATGGAGGACTTGTTGTCATGTCGTGGGAGCTGTGCATGAGCAAAGGGATGGAGCCAATGCACCCCCGTGGGACCAGCAGTGGCACCAAATGATGGAGACCACGAGTGTGCTGGAGAAAGGCAGCCCCACCTGAGACAGCAACACAAGGCTGGCATCTCCTCGCCACCCCTAGCTGGAGCAGAAACAGAAGCTAAACTCCAGGGGCTCATGAAGAGTAACAGAGCACAGCTGCACAGAGCAGCATCTCATATACTCTCAGGACAGCAACTCTTCCCTCGTGGCAGGGGAACTCTGTCCAAACTGTGCACCTTGCTTTGAGAGAAGGATGAGAAGCCCCTGGACATCAGTGGGATTCATTGCATGGCATCTTCTAGAGTTACCACCCACCAAAGGGTCACTGCAGCAGGGGCCAGCCATACCCAGAGCCAGTGCAGGCACCAGCACAGGCTGGGCGCTCAGGAATGTGTTGATGCTCTGAAAAGCAGAGAGGGGAGGTTGGTGGTCTCCACAGCAACCATGCATTAGGAGACACTGAAATGGATCTCCATGGCAATAACAAAGCAGAGAAGGAGAAATAAAAGAAACCTCATCCAGAAATTAAGTGAGGCTTTGAGAGAAAAGAACTGACACAGGCGAGAGTCCCTGGAGGGAAAAGCGTGTGCCTGGGAGGAGGTGGTGGGCAATGCTTTGCTGTCTGTGATCCTCAGGCAGGAGATGCTCAGACAGTTCTGCACTGATGTCCCAAAGCAGCAGGTTGCTTGCATGTCATTTATGAGTCTCTCTGCACACAGCCTTGGCCCTGCCGTGCTGGACTGTTTGAGAAAGATGCAGGACTGCAGGGGGAGGCTTCTCCTGAGCACTACAGGAACTTCTTGAGAACTAGACACTTGGGGAAGTCAGGAGAGCACTTTGCATCCTCACCTTGTTTATGACAGGGGTCAGGTTGGGGGATGAGGCCATCTCCCCCTTCATGGCCAGCAGCTTGGAGGTGGACTCAGCCAGGCCCCCCTCCAGCCCCACGGCACTCCTGCGGCTCTCCCGGGCCTCGGCCAGCAGCCTGGAGGCGCTGGCGACCGTGCTGCTGGCATTGGTGGATGTCTGGTAAGCAGATCTGATTGTCTTGAGGGCTCCTGCAGGAAGAAAACCACTAAGTGGCACAAAACGCCTCTGTGACTCAGAACTGCAGCACAAGAACCTGAAGTGAAGGCATTGAGTGTACCCTGGGAGGGGACGCGCAGAGAGGAGCAGGACACAGTGGAGGATTAGTCACTGAGCAGCACAGAACAGCTCCTTTGTCTCCAGATGCCTTCCAGGCCCCCCTGCAGTGAGCTACAGAGCTCTGCCGAAGGGCCCAGCTCTGGGCTGGGGTTAAAAGACTGACACAAAAGCAAGATGATGCCCACATGCTGGCCATGGGCTCCCATGCAGCCCAGAGGGGATTTGGTGGGGCAGGATGGGGCTTTCAGAGCCCTTTCCCAGGCTCTTGGGCAGGCCCCACCATTCCCTTCCAGTGCAGCCGAGGAGGAGAGGAGCTGTGTGTCACAGAATCATCACAGAATCATCACCTGGCTAGGAAAGACCTTAAGATCATCAAGTCCAACCCTAACCTAACATCTCCCTGCACACAACTGTGAGACCACATCCCTCAGCACCTCATCCAAACGTCCCTTCAACACCTCCTCCACCAGGGACGGTGGCTCCACCAGCTCCCTGGGCGGCCTGTCCCAGCGCCCAGTGAGCCTTTTTGGTGAAGAAGCTGTTGCTAATGCCCAACCTAACTCTGCCCTGCTGCAGCCCGGGGCTTGTGTCCGCAGCTCGCACGTCCTCGTCTGGCCGAGCCTGGGAGCTGCAGCACGGAGCAGGAGGCAGCAGCGAGATGCTTGGTGAGGAAGAGCTGCGGCAGGGCTGGAGCTGCAGCCCACCACCAGCGCTGGCTTAATTAGCTCTTCTCCAGAGCTCCTGACAGCCTGGCTCCCTTCCCCACCCCTCCAGCCCCTCCATCTGTGCACCACCTTCATTATCCCGGCTTCCTCCAGGGTTTGGTGACACATTCCCTGTGGGGTTCCCCCCTTCCCACCGCTCCCCAGCCGTGAACTTAGCGCTGGCTGGGGGCCAGGAGCATGGTGCCCATGGAAGAAGCCACCCAGCCCAAAAAGCTTGGAGCAAATATCTCCATAGGGAAGAGGTCCTGGGTCCCACACTGGAGGCAGAAAGTGTTCCTCTCAGTGGGGAGGGAAGATCTATTGGCTGCTCCTAAGCTGACAGCAGGTTAAAAGCTCCATCTCATCCACACAGCTGGTGGGAAACCATCAGGCACAGTCAGGATGAAGTAAATTAATGGCTGCAAATTAAGAGATATTACAGCTGCAGCACTGTACCTGACAGATCCGTGCTGTGGCTGATTTCAAGCTGGCTCTTCTTGCTTTGGTACTGGGTGTTAGTGATAAACAAGCTGCTGTTGAGGGCTTCCAGCTCCCGTGATAGAGAGGCAGTCTCATCCCGAAAATGAAGGTCAGGGTTTATGCCTTGGGCCTGCTCTCTGGGGAAGGAAAGGCAGAAAATGTGAATTCAACAGGAGAGCAAAGCACCAGCAGACAGAGCAGGGCTCCTCCCTGCTGGGACACTGCCAACACCCAGTGAAGAGGCACTTCTGAGCCCACAGAGCTGCTGGCAGAGGGCACTCCATGGCTTTACAAGATTTGCAGAGGTGACAGAGAGCAGGGCTGGGCTACAGCTCTCCCACACCAGGCCAGCTTGCAGGACTGTGCCCATCTGAGGAAGCCAATCACCCAGAGTCTGTCCACCAGCCTCCTGCCTCTGTGCAGGAGCTTGCACCATTCTCTTGCATCCCTCATGAGCAGAGCAAGACCTTCAGGTGCAGAAAGAGCAGAACGTGTGCAAGCAGCTCAGCGTGCTGAGCGCAGGGAGCGCAGGAAGCCAGCCCCTCCTCCCAGCCAAGGGATGCACCCCATGAGCAGCATCCATCCCTCACCTGATGGCAGCGAGTGCCCTGCCCACCTGGGCCAGGCTCTGCTCTGTCACAGAGGAACGGCCGAGGACAGCCTGTGCCCGCTGCACGTTGCTCTCTGCCTGCGAGAGCCGGGGGCCAAGGTGGGAGCCCCCGGTGCCAGGGGGCAGGTGCAAGCTGGAGTTGCTGAGGCCAGCCTGGCGCAGGAGCAGGCGCTGGATGTCTCCATCGTGGGTGTGGAAGCAAGGGTGGCACAGCTCACAGCCTGGGTAGGTGCTGCAGTGGCCACGCTGGCACTGGTCGCAGCGGGCACCCGTGACACCCGGGCGGCAGAGGCACTGACCACTGCTCTTGTCACACCCCACGGCCTCTGTGCCCTGGAAGTCACAGTCACACTCTGGGGGATGGAAAGGGGAAGAGAAACAGAGGTGAAACCCCGTGACAGGGAGAGAAGAGCCCCACAACTCTTATTGATGTTTCTATTCATATCTATATATACCCAGAGCCTGCTCATGGGATGCCAACACAACCTGAGGCCCAAGCCCATCCCTCAGCCCCTGCGGCATCTGGGAAGAAGGTGGCATGGGCAGAGCAATGGGAAGAAACTCCAAGCCCAGTTGCTTGCCCAGCTCCTGAGCCTGCAGAACTAGACCAACATGGCCAAGGGGCTCACTCAAGGCTACCAGGAGGGGACTGGTGGATACCTGGAGATGGGAATGAACTGGCAGCCTGCTCCAGAAAGGCCACTTCTCTTACAAAACAGCATGGGAAAGGCTGATGTGAGGACACAGGCAATGATGCCAAGGTGAAATGGGTGCTCCTCACCTGTGCACCTTCCCCAGGCATCTCCATAGTGCCTGTCTGGGCAGCCCTGCTGCTGCATGGCAGAGCACGTCCTTCCTGTGAAGCCTTCTCTGCAGGGACACTGTCCTGTGAACTGAGCAAAGAGAAGCATCAGGGAGAGCCAGCTCTGGGCACCTGCCTTGGAAAACCTCCCTCAGCTGCTCTGGAGCACTAAAGCCAGGACATGGAGCTCTGTATCATAGAATCATCACAGAGTCATGGAATGACCTGGTTGGAAAAGGCCTTCGGATTGAGTCCAACCATAAGGCCAGGCTGGATGAGGCTTTGAGCAGCCTGGTCTAGTGGAAGGTGTCCCTGCCAGTGTCAGGAGGCTTGGAACTAGATGATCTTTAAGCTCACCTCCAACCAAATCATGCTATGAATAACCCAACATCTCCCTGTACACACCTGTCAGACCAGGGCCCTCAGCACCTCACCCAAACATCTTGGATAAGCACATGGACAATCTCCTCTGCTCAGCCTGTGCCCCAGGACATGCCCATGCTGCTCATGCCAGGCTGAGGCTCAGCCAGGGTGACCCAACCAACCTCCAAACATCTCCAGCGCTGCAGAGCCGAGTTCTAAGCTTTAGTTCAAAGACAAAAGGAATCACCCACAAGCAGCTGCTGTGGGTTCTCAGGTCTCCTCCTTGCACTGAGCTCATTTGGAATCTGTCTCCAGCTCTCAGGATTTGTCATGGGTTTATCTTTTTTCCTCATTTCACTTCAATTTCCCCAGCTGTCCTTCAAGCCTGAAGTGACACACACGCTTTTCACTGACAAATGAGGATCATTAACTTGCCTTGCCTGCATGAAGATGTCTCATTAGGATTTCCTTGCTAAATATCAGGCCTTTTAAAATGCCTTCATCTTGCCTCAATAATTACCACCTCCCTTCATTTTCCTCAACAGCCTGCCAGAGTTTTCTAGGAAATGGGAAAAGGCAAAGAAGAGTTGGAGGCGCCAGGCAGTGCACAGCCCTTTTTTTGTGGAGGCTCCCACGGGTGGGACAGGATGACAGAGCCACCCAGCAGGTGGTTTTGATGCTCCAAGAGAGTACCAGTGTGGTGCTGCCCAGCAGAGATGCAGCTCTGGTGGTTGGGACAATCTCAGCTGGGCAGCTCCAGCCCCAGCCCTGCCACCGGCAGTCCCTCATAGCACCACAGATTCATAGTTTCACAGAATGGTTTGGGCTGGAAGGGACTTTAAAGATCATCCAGTTGCAAACTCCCTGCCATGGGCAGGGAAGGACAACTCCTACTAGCCCAGGTGGCTCAAAGCCTCATCCAACCTGCCCTCAAAAGCCTCTAAGGAGGTGGCATCCACAGCCTCCCACGGCAACCTGATCCAGAGTCTCAGCATGGATGAAGGGAGGCAGGGGAATGAAATACTGCTGAAACGTGCTGGATCTGCTCTGAGGAGACTGAGGGTGGGCTGGGCAGTACCTGGTTGCAGTGGGGGCTGTGGGAGCCCTGGGGGTGGCAGCCACAGGCCTGGCAGCCACGGCCGCTTTCCAGCTGCCAGTGCCCGGCCGCGCACTGGCCGCAGTCGCTGCCCACCACGTTGGGCAAGCAGAAGCACCTCCCAGTCTCATCATCACAGGGCATGTCCTGCCGTGTGCCCAGCACATTGCAGCTGCATCCTGAAAGGGAAAGGGGTTTGTTACAACAGAAATGGGTGCAGAGCACCCAGCCCAGCTCCTCGTGAAGCCAGGTCCTAAGAAGGACCTTGCAGCCACCGCCAGAGGAGCTCTCCCATCTCTCCCACATCTAGGAGGTTCTCAGGAAGGGGCTACAGCCCTACACTCCCCCAGAATCCACCTCCCCTGGGCTTTGTGTCAAGCTTATACCCAAGACATGCCACACTTGAGCAAGGAGCTTTGATAAACCTCTGCAAAATGAGCCTTTGGCTTGGAAACACCAAATCACAAAACCATAGAATGGGTAGGGTTGGAAGGGACCTTAAAGATCATCCAGTTCCAGCCCCACTGCCGTGGGCAGGGACGCCTCCACTAGCCCAGGTCACTCAAGGCCTCATCCAACCTGGCCTTGAACACCTCCAGGGAGGGGACATCCACAACCTCCCTGGGCAACCTGTGCCAGTGTCTCCCCACCCTCACTGGAAATAATTTCTTCCTAATCTCCAGTCTCAGTCTGCCCTCTTCAAGCTTGGAATCAAAGCTGGCTGGAAACAGGTCCCTTCCAGAGCCACCGAGGATGCTGGCAAGCAGAGGGTGTCCCAGGGTGTACTCACTGTGGCACCCCATGGGGTTGGCATTGTCCAGCTGGGCAAAGCCTGGCTTGCAGAGGTGGCAGCGATCCCCCTGCACGTTCTCCTTGCAGACACAGCGCCCCGACAGGGGGTCACAGACTGAGCCTGGCACGGTGCCATCCGGGTCACACTCACAGGCTGCAAAGGGGCAAGAAATGGCCTTGCTGAGGGGCAGGAAGGGGTCCAGGGAAGGAGCTGTGAGGGTTAACCAGACACTCACGCAGACAGGCCTCAGGATGGGTCAAATCCTGCTGCTGGTCACGAAAATAGTTGCTTTTGCAGCGCTCACAGCTGTTGCCTTCAGTGTTGTGCTGGCAGTTGTCACAGACTCCCCCACTCACCCCTCCGCTGGCACGGAACAGCTCGGGGTCAAAGTGGCACGAAGATGAGTGCCCATTGCAGTTGCACCCTGAAAGAACCCAACAAAACATCCCAGTTCGCAGGCACCTGTCCCAGTTAGTGCTGCAGCCTTGCAAACCCCTCTGGCAGTGGCAGCTCCGGCACTAGAGGGTGCCCGTGTCCCCTGCGTGACACAGTGACGCTGGCTAACCACACTCCAGGACAAAACTGGCACCAGCTGGGCACCGTGGCCAAGCACTGGTGCAGCTCAGGAGCTGGCATCACCCAGCTGCAGCCTCATGGAGCAAAGCCCAGCAAGCTGGGGCTCCATTTACAAAGAGACTTGCGCCAACACCCAGCCACTCAATGTGTGTCAGCAAGGGCTCGGAGCTCTATGCTGCTCATGGCTGTGAGGATGTAGGAGAGGCCTCGGGAAGGGGAGAGGGGGGAGGCTATGGCCTCAGGGAGAGGGGAAGAGGCCGTGGCCGTACTCTGGCACTCGTGGGGGTCGCTGTCCTCGGCAGGTGCCCAGGGCCGGGCGTGGTAGAGGTCGGCGCAGCGGTCGCAGTGGGGCCCGGCAGTGTTGTGCTGGCACACACAGTGCCCATGGACCTGCTGCAGAGACAGTGCTTTACCCCTCCTGCACGGCAGCTGCTCACTTCAGAGCTTCACCCTCCCAATGCCTTTCCTGCACATGCCTGGCCTGCTCCTGCCCTGTTCCCTGCAGAGGGATGCAGCTCCAGTGTTGGAGCAGGGCTGCTGCAGCAGCACCAAGGTCAGGCTGACCCTCAGTCACAGCGGCAAAGCAATTCCAACCACCTCTACCCCCTGCCTGAGGGCAACCAGGCTCAAGGCAAAGCAGACAAGCACAAGCTAGGGACAAAAAACCCCACAACAAGTAATAGCCTGCACTGATAAATCCTCCCAGGCAAGAAGGAGCCCTCTGAAACCTGCGTGTCTCCCACCCAGCCAAGATCCAGTGCTGGCAGGAGCAGCTTCCCAGCCTCTCACAGTCACTGAGCTTCAGAATTTCTTCTGAAGCCCCTCCACCATCTTCCCAACACAGAAAAGAGGTTTACAGGGCGGGTAGCACAGGCTTCTGTCTCACAGCCACCACCCCACTGCTGAGGCAAAAGAGGGCATCACTTCCCCTGATGACAAGCAGCCTCTGGCTACATCTCACCACTGGTCATCCTCTCAAGGTGTCCTGAGGAGGACTACCTGGATGCATAATGGAGCCTGGCAACAGAGAGATGACCTTTGTGCTTCTCACTTGGTTCCAGGGCTCACCTCGGTGTGTGGACCTTCGGCAGGGCCGCAGCGGTCGGCGTGGACCGTGGCAGAAGCAGCTCCCCAGCACCTGCATCTCCGTCAGCGCATAGAAGGTGCTGGGCGAGTGGTAGCCCTGGCGTGGAACGTGGGGGAGCTCAGTGAAGTTGATCCTCAGGTTGGTGAATGGCCCCAGCTCTGTTGGGGACCAAGGAGAGGTGTGAGGGGACAGACAGTAGGCACTGCAAGTGGTGTGGAGGGCTTGGAGCAAGAGACAGACACCAGCAGGAAGAGCAGCAGCTGAGTCAAAGACCAAATGCTGCTCCTTGACACCTCTGAGGCACCTGAGCGGCCATCAAACATGTGGCAAAAGGTCTTTGCTGAGGGCCTGCTCCCCTGCAGGGCTACTCCAGCTCAGCACTCTCCACCACATGGGGGAAAAAAGCATAGAATGGTTTGGCTTTGGAAGGGACCTCCAAAGCTCATCCAGCCCAACCACCCTGCACTCAGCAGGGACATCCTCCACTAGATCAGGTTGCTCAGAGTCCTGCCCAGCCTCACCTTCAGCTGCCTCCCTGAGCAACCTGTTGCAGTGTTCCACCACCCTCATGGTGCAGAACTTGTTCCTAACATCCAATCTAAATCTCTCCTCTAATTTCAAGCCATTGCCCCTTGTCCCTCTCTCAGACATGAAAGAGACTGGTTACTTACTGTCCACAGTCTGGCTGTGGGAGGAAGTGATGGCAGGTGCCAGGTCTTGGATGTTGAATGTCACCTTAGAAAGGAAACACAGAAGTTAAAAAGCAGGAAAGACAAGGAGCTTTCTTCTCACACTCTGGGCAGCAGGTGCTCTGGACCCACCTCTGAGGAATATCACACCACACATGGAAAAGACTTCAGAGCTGCAGGGGATTTTGCAGGAGGACCAACAGAACCTCACAAAGCAGTGAGAGCTTCCCTTTCAGAGGGCAGGAATCCTCCTGAGGACTGCCCTCAGCAGTGCTGGGTGTCCACAGCTCCATCCCCACCAGGTATGACACATGGAAAAGCCTTCCAGGCCCCCACGTCCCTGCAGCATTCTGTAGACCACCCACCCCAAATGCCAGGCCACAGCAGGGGGAAGAGGTACACGTGGGGGGTCCCTGCCACACAGCCCCACAGATCCTACCTTGCCACCATGCAGAGGGTGCCCCTGCAGCACCTGGCACCGAGCATCCTGCCAGCTCTCAGGGGAGCCCTGGGGCACGTGGGGGAAGGAGGTGGCACAGTCAGAGGCCAGGTACTGGTAGACCTGCCAGGTCCTGCCAAAGTCGGTGGAGCGCTCGATCAGCATGGCAGCGGGCAGCGGGGACTGCAGGCAGGGAAAGAGGACATCTGTCAACCCCAGCCAGCTCCCACCACGGGGCCTGGAGATGCCTCTGTTCCTCCTCATCATCCCTCCAAGCTCAGCCCTCCACAGGCTGTGGGAGCAATCCCCTTCTCTGCAGGTTACCAACAGCTCCTGGGTCCCTCCGCTCCCTTCAGCCAGCCCTGCTGCAACTACAAGGTAGACTTCTGCACCAAGGAGACTTCTCAGTGGGCAGATGTGGGATAGGAGTCCATCACCCTAATGGTTCTGCTCCTCCCAAACACCCAGAGGGACAGCCATGAAACAGAGGAGGAAGGATGGGGACCCTCCTTCTTGTGGTTGGACTTGATCTTAAAGGTCTCTACCAGCCTAAATGACTCTGTGGAGCCCACAGGGAGCTGTGCACTAAGATCTCCACATCCCACAGAGCGCCATCAGGGCCCATCCACCATCATCTGTGGCCTCCTCACGAGCAAAGGTGCTGCACACAAACCCTGAAGTGAAGCAGGATGCTGCTGAGCTGGAATGTCTGCGCCAGGTCCAGCTGCAAGGACACGCGGTCAACACCTGCAGGCACAGGAAAGGGAACAGCTCAGCTGCCCACTCCAAGACATTTGGTGCCTTCTCTCTTTCCAATCTATTGGGCTCAACACCCCCTCCTCCTCTTCCCTTCATGCTGTTTATTGCTAGGAGCCCAGAGCTGAGGTGTCCCAGGGGTCCCCAAGGTGGTACTCACGGTTCTGGGACTGCCACCAGCGTGTGTGCCCGGCCGAGGTCAGGACGTTCTCCACGCGGTGCCCGCTGGAGGAGTGAGGCAGCCGTGAGTCACACCTGCAGCATCTCACACTCCACTGGAAGAGAAAGGGGAGGGGGGAGTGACCACTGTGTCCAGCTCTGGGAATGACCACTGTGTCCAGCTCTGGTGCCCCCAGCACTGAACTGCTGGAGCAGGTAAAGAGAAGACCATGAAGGTGATCAGAGGGCTGGAGAACCTCCCCTGTGGGGACAGGTGGAGCGAGCTTCCAGCTGTTCAGCCTGGAGAAGAGAAGGCTCCAGGGAGACCTTAAAGCAGCCTTCCAGTACCTGAAAGGGGCTATAGGAGAGCTGGGGAGGGACTTTGGACAAGGGCTGGGAATGACAGGACTAGGGGCAATGGCTTTGAGTTGGGAGAAGGGAGACTGAAGATTAGGAAGAAATTCTTTCCAGCAAGGTTGGGGAGACACTGGAACAGGTTGCCCAGGGAGACTGTGGATGCCTCCTCCCTGGAGGTGTTCAAGGCCAGGTTGGATGACGCCTCAAGGAGGCTGTGCTGGTGGGAGGTGTCCCTGCCCACGGCAGGGGGTGCTGGAATTAGATGATCCCTTCCAACCCAAACCATCCTACGATTGTCCTAGCTGAGTTCAGGGGAAGGACCCTGCTGTAGACCCCGGGGGCAAGGTGCCCAAGTGCCCAGGAACAAAGGGCATGGGTACAGCTGGCTTATTAGAAACCCAAAGAACTCTCATCAATAAGAATAAGGACACCCAGGAGTCAGTGGTCCCCTCCACACCCCGTTAAAGCACACCACTGTGGGGGTTGTGGACTGAAAGCTAAAACCAAACCACTTTGGACTAAACCACAGCTTTGGCAAACCAGCAAAAATGCCCTTTTGGAAGCAAACCCCTTTCTCCACAAAGACAACACTGAACAGAAAGCTCTTTGCAGCACTTCAGGCTCAGTTTGCCTTTTCCACACAGCCAGGAGGAGTCTGGCTGGCTGAACAGAAAAGCCTTTCTCTGGCACCCAGCAGCCCCCTGCGCTCTCCCCGGGGAGCAGAGCAGCAGCAAACAGCTCAGCAGGGGAGAAGTCAGTGGGTGGGAAGTCGAACAGCTCAAAGTTCAGCCCTTCACTTGAGCAAGTTCTTCAAGCTGCAAACAGAGAAGTGGCACAGGGAACGTGGTGCTGGGAGAAACCCAGGTCCCCAGGGAGCAAACATCTCCCAACCTGACTCTCCAAGCAACGCGCCGGGCGGCCACCGAGATGGGGCTGCAGGGGACGTGCAGCACATGGGCAGGCTCAGGGGCGTGCAGAAAGCAGCAGGAGAGAGATTGAGCAAGAGAGGGAAAGTGAGGAAGGTGCAGGCACCAGCCAAGGGGAGAGGCAGGCATGGGATTGGCAAGCAGAGCAGGCAAGGACCGTCACAAAACGAGTGGAGTGTGGTGGGTTGAAAACTCCTCCCCTCACACCCAGGTGAGGCCACGGTGGAGAAGGGCAAGTCATAGAACCAGAGCATCACCTGGTTGGAAAAGGCCTTGAGATCACTGAGTCCAGCCATGACCTAACATCTCCCTGCACACCACTGTCCCTAAGCTCCTCATCCAAACATCTCAAACACCCCCAGGGATGATGACTTCTCCAGGAGGATGTTCAAAGAGCAGATGATGACAGCCCACAGCCCATGGGGACAGGAGAGACCCTGCCTGCAGCACTTAGTACCAGCCATGCTCAGAGTGGGGCAAACACAAGTGGCTGCAGAGGCCACTGGGAGGGGAAAGCTGGTGCTGAAGGCATGAAATGAAGCATTCAGCATCTCCAGTCTGATGCAGGAAGAGGAAGAGCTCTCTAAAAGGCTCCTGGGGCTGCCCAGCCAGGCAGGCAGAGTTGTTCACTTTATGGGGAACACTGCCCCAAAAGCTAAAGTGGTGTGAGATATTTCAGCTGGAAATTGAAGCTATTGGTAAAAGCAGTAAAGTGTCCTCCCATATGGAGCAGTGGGACTTGCACTTCACACCAGCACGGCCCAAAGCCTGAGAAACTGGGGAAGATCAGGAAAAGGGTTTGCTAGGGATGGCAGGCTCAGAAAGGTCATCCTGGAGGGGAGGGAGTTTGGGGAGAGGTGATGAGTATGTCTGGCACAAGGTCTGACAGCTGACACTGGGACAGCAATGAGATACCCTGCTGCAAGTGCTGGCAGCCACTGGGGTGGTATAAGGTGACACCAGAGGAACGGGCATGCTTGGGACCCCAGTGATGAGATCAGCTTTCTGTGGCAGAGCAGAGGCACTGGGTGACAAGAAACACTTTACACCTCTGTGCTAAAACCCTCCCCAGCTGATATTTAAACGAGCCAATTCTAACCCAGAAACTGAAGATGACCCTCCACAGGAGCTGGGGTCAGGAGAGATCTGTGCCTCAGAGAGGATATAGTGGCCAGCAGGCCACAAGTGGCACAAAGATTTCTGGTTTCCTCTCTGAAAGGTTCACTCATGGCTACCGGCTCCTGGAGCAGGCTCAGCTAAGCCAACCCAGTCTCTTAGTCCAACAAAAAGGGTCTTGCCTTCACAAGAACTATCTTGAGTTGTAAACTTAAACAGAAAATCATGGAAATCTGGACCTGAATTACCTTTCTGCTTGCTCTCACACAAGCCACAGCCTGGCCTTGACCAGCAAGCACTAACTGGTACCACAGCAGATGCCTGGTGGTTCTCCCACGCTGATGCTCCAGGAGCAGATGGCAGAGGGCAAGGTGGCAGCCAACAGATGTGAGCTCAGACTGGGGGTTGGGTTTTGCTCCTAACAAAGCTCAGACCTGACTCTGCTCTGCCCCCAGGCCTGGGCACCCAGGGTATTGAGGAGAGATCCTCACTTTCAGCTGATCTGTTTCCATAATGTTTTCCACAGTCTTTATGTTCTCTGTCTATAAATATCCAGAACAGGAGTTGGCCAACTACAATATTTATAACAATATTGCAAAGTAAGCAAACAGAGGATTCAAAGTATATAATCATGCAATTTCCCTGGCTCTACCAACTCCTCCTGGCTCTGCCAGCAAGAATCAGAAATAATGGAGCTGGGTCCAGGCAGAAGAACTCATTTCAGATAATGACTGCCAGCAGCAAATTGTCAGGGAGCTACAGGAATTACCTCCTGAAATAATCCGGGGAGCAACTCCCAATAACAAATTAAACCCCACAACAGTTCTGAGTGTGATTAGCAGAAGGCAAGGGAGGCTTTCTGCCAGGGGAAAGGTTAATCTTGGCTAAATTCTTCATCAGGAGTGATTCACACACACTCATTAGACCATTCACACAGACACACAAGTGCCTCCAGCAGCTACAAAGCCCTGTTGGCAGAGGAGCTGCAGCCACACTTCAAATGCAGTGCTAAGTAAAACTGAAGCTTAAACAGTGTCAGACAGACCCTCCCTTCCCCTCCCCAGGCAGCCTGGGAGCTGCAAAAAATATTCTCCTATATAGATTTTTTTATTACTTTCCTTCTTTCTTTCTCCTCTGGCTCTTTAATTAAGGCTAAAATTAACACTGGAAGCAAAATTCATCTCAGGTCCTTGGAGCCAGTTGTGAAACCCTTGTATTGCACAACAGGACTGGCCAGGACTGGCTGTGACTATCTGGCTCAAAGTTCCTCAGGACAGAAGGATTTACCAAAACTGCCAGCCCAGTGCTGGGCTGAGGGGAGATCCACCAGAGCTAAGGAGCCTTCCCCCAGCTCTCCCCTTCATTCTTTACCGGCATAGCAACAGGCTCAGTGGATCCCTCAGAGCTGGGCTTGCCTGGAGCAGGGCCACGGGACTACGTGACAGAGGGAAATGGATGGGTCTAAACAGATGGAAAGTTCAGGGTCTAAATTCGGTCATCAACCCCCTGGGGCAGCCTCAGCCCTGGCTCTGCAGCACCTCCCTGCCAGACACCAAAGTCCCCAGCCCGGCTGCTGCTGCAGCCAAGAACTGGGATGTGTCAGAGCAGGTTTGGGACGCCAGGCTGAAAGGGTCTATAGGAAGGAAAAAGAAGTTGTAGGTCTGCATGGAAACCACTAGCCACCCTCTGTGCCTCCAAGCTGCTCTTAAGAGTTGCTCAAAAATATAGGTCTTGGAGGCTCAGAGATGAAAGGAAACTCATTCCAGCTTTCTGGCAGGTAATTGATGAGGCAGTGAGGAGAGGAAGCTGGTGTGCTGATGATGAACAGAGTCATGGCTTAGAAATAAGTAGGGAGGGGGAGAAGAAAGAAAAGGAAGGGAACAAAAAAAACCCTCAACAACAAACCCCAAGAAATCAAACAACCCCCAAATTATGTCAAGGCATTGTCAAACTTGCCCAGCCCATTCCTGGGGCTCTCTCTGCATGGTGCATGCAGGGACACAGGGACAGACCCAGCCCTCTTCCACGGGCTATCTGCAGCTTTGCTGCAAGTCTTTGCTGCTCTCCTCCTGCTCTGACCTTGTGAACCACTTGAGCAGCCTCTCATGCTTCCCCACTCATGCAGGGGCAGGGGAAAAAAAAAAACCAACCTCAAACAATTTTAAGCTGATGGACTCCAACCAAAGAATTTTAAGGAGCTCTAGCTGCCATTTTAATACGAGTAGAGAGCCCTTGAAATAAAACCTCCTGGCATAGGTGCACAACCCAAAATAAACTGGAGTTATTCATCAGCAAAAATGGGAAGCTGCTTCTCTCCAGTCATGAAATGAAAACCTTTCCTAGCTCTGGAGCCTTTGGTGGTGCTATGCTGAACCCAGCTCGGTGTCAGCCAAAGGCACTGTGTCAGTTGGGCTCCTGGCACCCAGCCTCCCATATGGGAGCCCTGGAGGGGGGCTTGCACAATGGATATTGTATAGGGACAGCAATTCCTGCTCTGAGTTTATTTAGGGACAATCTGGAGAGCAGTGGGAATTTAGATGGATGCAGAGAAATGCAGAGTTACTGGGAAAAAAAAAATGGGGTTGGTAGCAAAAATAGACTTGCTGGAGCAAGGCCAGAGGAGGCCACAAAGATAAGAGGGCTGGAGCACCTCTGCTACGAGGACAAGCTGGAGAAGAGAAGGCTCCAGGGAGACCTTAGAGCTGCATTTCAATATCTGATGGGGGACCCACAGGAAGGTTGAGGAGGGACTGTTCAGAAGGGCCTGTGGTGATAGGATGAGAGGCAATGGTTTGAAACTGGAGCAGGGGAGATTTAGGTTGGACATCAGGAGGAAGTTCTGCACAGTGAGGGTAGTGAAATACTGAATCAGGTTGCCCAGGGCTGTGGTTGAGGCCCCATCCTTGGGGACATTCAAGACCAAACTTGATGTGGCCCTGGGCAGCCTGATCTGGTTGGAGGTGTCCCTGCTGAGTGCAGTGGGAGTTGGACAAGATGACCTTTGAGGATCCCCATGCAATTATCTGTGAATAAGTTACCTTGGGACCAAAGGCACCTCTGAAAGCCAGGTTATGCAACCCTCAGTTCCCAGCCACTTCCATTCCCTGTTACCACCTAGCTGTGCCAGGCTGGAGGAGCAGGGCTCATCCTGCCTGTGGAGAGCTCTATGCATTTGCCATGGCAAAAGGCAGCAGAAGTTCCCCACGGTTATGTCAGCATGGTTAAAGTTGTCAGGGAGCCACTGGTGTATGCCAAACTGGAGAGTGCTTCTGTTGTGAAACAGGTCCCTCTCTCAGCCATCACATCTAATGCCACAGCCCTCCTTGCCCAGTCAGAAGTGACACTGGAAGGTCAGCCCTGAGGTTATGCTTGGAATACAGCGAGAGGGCTCTGCCCAGCAGCTTGGTTTTACCAGCGGCCCCCAAATTGAGAGGGGACAGCAGAGGTGGTGCAGAAGACACAAGCTGGACCAATATCCTGGCTCTGGGGCTGAGGGAAAGGGATTCATTTCTCCTGCTTGCCAGCAAGCACGTGGGTGCCTCTTTTCCTCACCCCATCTGTTCTCACATCGTCTCCCCCCCAGCAAAACTTCATTTCAAAGCTGCCAGGAGGACGAATCTGCAACACCCATCCTGCACCAGCCTGTCTCCACACACCCCCACCCAGCACCCAGGTCCTGGTGCCTCTGCAGCTCGTCTGCAAGGGGATGACGTGATGTCTCCCAGCATATGTGTCAGTTTGCAGTCGTGAGGAGATACAGAGAAGGGAAAAGGAGGGGGAAATGTGGGGAAAAGCCTCTCTTCTGCACATCCACTGCATGTAGGGGCACATCCCTGCAGCAAAGAGCAGGGTGTGTGTGGATGCCAGAACAGGATGAGATAAGCACCCAGCAGCAACTTGTGGCTGTTGAATTACCTCCAACAGGTCAGGAACACAAATTGTTTGATGCAACCCCCTGACAGGATGAAGCAGCAGCCCAAACTAGAAGCCTTGCTGTGAGCAGGGCACCACAGAGCTCTTGTGATCCTGACCACAGGTTTGCCATGATTTTGGGGGTGCATTTTTCTGTGTAAAAAGGTCAAGTTTGATGGCATGGGCCTGGAAAGCCAACGAGCTGGGAGGCAGAGTGGAGCTCAGCGTGCTCTGCCCTGCCCCAACACACCCAGGGCCTGCTGGAGCACTCAGCAGGCAGTGTGCTCAGGATCAGTGCTGAGCTTCCTGCCTGGCTCATGCAGGTGGGCAAGCAGATGTAACCATCAGACAGCAGCAGCAAGGCAGGCAGAGGCATCAGTCTTGCACATTTTCTCTTTCACAGACATTGGTCTGTATTTTTGGAAGCAAGGACGATTCAGTGCTGAGACAAGACAGGGAGAGATGCTACAAACCAAACTCTGCCAGGCAGCTGCAGCCACCCACCCATCAGCAGGAGCTGGAACCCTCTGCCAAGCCAGGAGAGTAGGAACCCTCTTGCCAAGCTAGGAGCAACCCTGCCCAAGGAGCTCCCACTCTCACTACCCCATTCAGGGATTTCTCTGGTACTTCTCATCTCAGTTCCCCCCTGGGTGAGCCATGTCCCCAGGACACAAGGGGTGACTGGCAGTGACTTCCCAGCCTTCACTCCCCATACCCCATGAAAGGCAGGTGAAAGAAGACAGAAAATCCTGGTCCTTGACCTCATGCAAACAACATTTTGGTATCCCAAGCCTCCCAGGCCTGGGGTGGAAGGATCCAGACACACAACCGCTCTGCTGTAGGACACAGGAATCAGCACTGAAACACACATAAGGAGAGCCAACTTCACTCCTCTCTTGCCTTGTCTCTGGCCAAGGTCCCACAGTGACACATGAGGTGTTTGGGGTTCCCTTCTAGATTAATAAAGCAGCCATAACAATCTGTAGCTGCTTCCCAGTTCTGAATGTGTCTTTAAGCTGAGATCCTTGCACAAGCCTGGAGGAAAGAGCTGCTCTGCCTCTGTCACCAAAGCAAAGACCTGGTGGTGCTCACAGCCCTCCTGCTGGCCCTGGGAAGGGCCAGGTCAGGCAAGGGGATTAGGAACCTGCTAATCCACATGAAAGCCACACCAGGGCCTCCCTTGGCTACAGGCAGGCAGTGTGAGCTTCTCCCTGTCCCCACCAAAGCTCTGTACTTAGCAGTTAAATAAAGAGATGAGTTAACTGCTCCTTGAATCGCACCTCAGGCAACCAGATCCTTTCCACACCTCAGCTCCTTTCTAACTCCAAATCCAGGCTCACTTTCTTTTCCAATTTTATTTTCACTTTCCCTCTCCCTGCTGAATGGAGAGCAGCCATTTCCCAAGCACTAAGTGACCTCCCAGCCAGGCCATTGGTCTGCCTGCTTTCCACCCCTCATTGCTCCTCTACCCGCGGCTGCAGTCCCCTGTGCTATAAATGGCCACGCCGAGGCCCCCCTGGATTTCACTAGCCTGAGCCCACAGCCAAGGAATGGAGCAATCAGTAGTGCAAAGTATAAAGGTTAGAGGGATTTGGAGCTGGAGCAGAGGCTGAAATCGAGTGAGTGACCCACCAGAATTGCAAAAGAGGACCCTGGGGCCAGCAGGGGCTGGCAGCGGGGTCAGACAGCATGTGCCCCACCGAGGGCACCGGCAGCCAGCAACAGCAACCCCTCATCCCATGCCCTCTGCTGAGGCTGCAAAAGCCACTCCAAGTTGGTACCTATTTGGCAACTAAACAGGAGCAAGACTTGCAACCCCAAAAAGAAAGAAAGAAAGAAAAAGTCATAAAAGTCAAGAAGTCAGATGTGCTGACTTATTTTGGTGATGGGAGCAGCCAAATTGGGTTCAGGGGATTAAGTTTTTGCTAAAATTAGGGAAGTCAAAAAGAAAAAAGGAAGGGGGGGGGGAGGGAAATTAGGAAATGCTGAAGGCATTTTTCCTACAAAGAGAGGAGCTGGGGAGCTCCAAACTGCCCTCAGCCATCAGGGTCCTCGAGGAATTTGCTCACAGTAATGATGCCTCCCTCATTTCATCCTCCTTTACATGCATCTGAGGAAGCAAATCCCCCAGTCCCAAAGCTAGGATTGGAGAGCCCACTTTAACTTACCAGTGGTAATTGCTCCACATCCCCTCTAATCCTGGTGCTTGTCAGGCAAAATATAAACAACTTGAAAACTGAGTAGTTTAGGGACTGAAAGCTAGAAGAGAGAGCTGCAGCTGTGCTCCCTGCCCTGCTGCACAGCACCACTGTGAGGCCTCACCCCCTGACTCTGCTCCAAGTGGATCATTCCTGCCCCAGGTGTGTCACAGCCATCACAGACACAGGCTCCACTTCAAAGATTACAAATGATAACACCTGAAGGCCCTTCAGGATGATCTCTCAAGGTCAAGCAAAGGCAATAACTAACTCACTCCAGCTGGTACTGGGACGAGCAGCTTAAGCTGAGGTTTTGCAGACGCTCACCTCCCCCTCTTCAAGTGAAAGTCACTGTCAAAAGTCAAGATCAAGAGAGGATTTCAGAGGTATGTTTGCTTACATTTTTCCCCTAGTACAATAGAAATCGGGAAGAAAAGAGAAAATAATTGAGCCAGAGCAGAAATAACTGCTTGTTTTTTTTCCTGTCTGTGGGCCACAGCACTCTGAGAAGCAGTGAGGGTTTGCTGGGGAGGTGAGCAAAGAGCCCTGCTCCCCAGCAGCAGAAAAACAGCTCCAGATACAGTGAGTGGGAGCCTGCATGGAGGAAATGCCTCAAGACAAGTGTCAGCCTGGAAAACAACCTAAGATAGGGCAGATGCTGCAGCCAGCCCAGCACCCAGGAGGATGTGATGCTCACACAGGTCTGGGCCAGGGATCTGCTGCAGCTGCACCCCAGCCAACAGCTCTCACCCACCCCAGAGGAACCAAAATCTCTCCAGCCCAGAAAGAACATCATTAGGTCCCACCACAAAGCCACTTACTGCCACATCTTGGCCTTCAGCTTGAAGAGGAATTCAAACCAGAAGAAGGCTGAATCACTCAAGCTGGATGTCACTGCAGAACACACTGCAGCTGGAGCTCTGCCATTTCCTCTCCAGCATCTCATCCAAGACCCTTTTTGCCTGTCCTGCACTGAACCCTCTCTTCCCAGGGTAGTTATGGGGTTAACATTGACAGACCACCAGAGAAAGGCTTTAGGAAGTGCTCACACCAGGGACTTCACCCCTGCAGCTCTGTGCTCAGACTCCTCCACAAACTCTTGATTTGGTGGCAGCTTTGGAGCTGAGGATTTGCAGCTGGCTGAAACCTTATCTCTGGAGCTTCATCTCCTGCCCCCGCACAAGCAGCGTAATTGGAAACAGTTGTTTGGTCCAGAAGCTTTTCCAAGTCTCTGTGAAAGACCTGAAATGGTCCCACTTTTAGTTTATAAAGTCTGAGGGTAGGAAAGCCTGGGATGTTTTGGAGGCAAAAGCTTCCATTTTGAGTCCAGAGCTTTACTGCCCTTTCCTCTCCACCTCGGTCACGCTCAGCTCCTCTCCTCAGCTGTGAGGATGGTAGAGAAGGCTTCAAGGGGATGCCAGAGGCAGACCCAACAAAACCTGAGTAAGTTAAAGATCCCTGAAAGAGGGTAGGAAGGATAGGGTGGGTGATGGCTTTAGCATCCTTCCATGAGGTTTGGGAGGTGACACATACCTCTCCATGTGGTGTACAGTAGGTCTCAGGCTTGGTGAGGCCACAGGTGGAGGAGGCGCTCAGGTCATGGGCTCGTCCCAGCAGGAGATCTCTGGCTGGAGGGTAGCAGGCACCCTGGGAGCAGGCTTGCTGTGCACCCAGCAGCTGTGGGACAGCTGGAACAGGAAAACAGGACTTGGTTTTTTTTCAGACAGAATGATGGAATCAGAACTGTTTCTGCAGTAACAGACCTTTAAGATCATCAGTCATAGCCATTATCTAACCCTGGTGCTAAACCACGTCCCTCAGCACCAAACACATCAACCAGCACACCTGCTGCATTGCACAGCAGACCCAACTACAAAGCCATGCTTGGGACAAACCTACCAAATGCATCTGTCAAAAAGGACAAAGGCATTTTGCCCCTGAATCCCCTTTATTTTTGATCAGAAAAAGGCACTTTGGAAGTGTTTTGTACTGAGAGTTATTTCTGAAACTCTTCTTGACCTTCACCCCAGTGTCTGGGCTGCAGCAGGGATGCTCAGTTCCTGGTTCATCATACTGCACAGCTCTCTTTGGTGCCCTCTGTTCACCTACATCCAGCCCCATGGCCATTGGCTGAGGACAGAGAGAAGCCTTTTGCCAAACACCAGCACCAGGATCAAACCCCAGGCCCCCAGCTGCTGCCACAACACTGCTACTGCACAAAGCCTCCAAGCTGGGGTCAATTTTAGGTAGTGCTGTGAAGAGCAGGGAGCTGGACTTGATGAGCCTTATGTATCCCTTCCAGCCTGAACTATTCTATGATGAGCAGTGTTTCTGTCTAGCCACCTTCCCCTCATCCTTTCAGAAGCCTTACCCAGGAGGACAAACAATGCCCATGGCCAAAGCTGGCAAGGAGCCTGCATCCTGCTGAGGACACACCTAGGGAAGAATGCAGAGTGTGAGTGAGAAGGAGCAGAAAATGCCAGGCTGAAGCTCAGGCCCTTCACAATCCTCCTCACTTTACAGGGAGATCACTTTAATTGATTTACAACAGAGTAACATGGGTGGAAAATCAATACCCAGGAGGAAAATCAGCAGCTTGGGCTGGATTTGGTTTTAATGCACACAGAATCCCAGCTCCCATCCAGTTCATCAAGCACAAGCTTCTCCTAAAGCACAGAAGAGACTTCCCTCTTCCCCAGCACCACCTTTGGATCTTGGTGTTATTGCTGAGGCAGACCACAGGTCCCAGCACGGCTCCTGGCACTCCGCAGAGCTGCAGTTTCTGACTGAGGACACCGAGAAGCCACAGCCCCCAGCTCCACAATCTGCAACGGGCAGACAGCCAGCACCAAGTCCCAGTGCATGGCTAAAAGGATGCCCCAAGGAGTGTCCACACCCCCCCAGGCGCTCCCCAGCCACCCTGCACTTTCTGCTCTCCAGCCCCACCCTTCGCCCTGCATTTCCAGAACGGATCCCAGACCAAACCTCACTCTGTGCCCCAAAGCCTCATTCTGTGCAAAGAAGAAACCCACAAAATCCTCTGCAGAGTGAGTGTGAGAGCCCAGGGGAGCAGACAGAAACCTCACCTGCCCTCTTGCCAGCAGGAACAGGAGCACTGTCCCCGGCCCTCGCCGTGTCCCTGGTGCCTGCAGTGTCCCCAGCTCACAGCAAGGACTCTCCTCCTGTGCCTGCCAGCAGCTGATCCACAGCCTCAGGAGCCTTGGAGCTTGCTCCTCGCCAGGCTTTCAGCACGCAGCTGCTCACCTGGGAGAGAAGGTGCCTGTGGTGATAAAGGAGTGAGTGATTCAGGGATCTTCAGACATCCACACCCAGTTCCTGTACAGCTCACAGCAGCTCCCAGACAGGCGCAGGGCTGCCGACAGAATCACCTCGGAGGATGCCGGCGGGGGTCAAGCAACTGCTCTGCAGGGACCCAGCAAGTGAAAGCTCATCTGCAGCTGGCCCACCTGGGGCTTGTGTGGCCACCACCAGGACATCACCAAGTCAGCCTGAATCCAGCTCCCTCCAGAACCCCTGACTCTGTGGCTGACCAGCCTGGGGCTTGCATGGCCACCACCAGGACATCTCCAAGTCAGCCTGAGACCAGCTCCCTCCAAAGCCACTGCAGGGCTCAGCTCCAGGCAAGACACCCCAGTGCCCACCCCACCTCTCAGACAGGTTTTCCATGTGTTGAGGACAAAGCAGTGCTGCTGTCAGCTCCTCCACCTGGACGTTTACAGCCCAGTGCAGGATGTCCACGTGAGTGAGAATGGCACCAACTATCCACACATCACACATCACACCTCAGCCCAAAGGTGACCTCCAGAGCAGCACTGGGGCTTCACAGCTCACCCAGCCACTCTCCTGTCTGCAGCTCTGGGGTTCCTCAGGACACAAATTACCCAGGATGAGCCTGAGAGCCATCTAGAGAACAGTTCTGGAAATCAACAGCTGTGAACAAAGCCAGAGTCATGTATCAGGAAGGATCCTTCTTGTTTGGGTACCCATCACGGTGAGGAGGGGCCCTTCTCCTTTGCTTGGGACCCTACTCAGAGCTCTCTTGTGCTTGACACAGCTCAGTGGTCACTGCTGCTTTGGAGGAGTATTGATGGAAACAGACTCAGGTTTATTTTTGCTTTCTTTGCTGTGCCAGCAAAGTAACAGCACTGCAACAAATCTGTGTGAACTGAGGAGTGTTTGGTGAATGCAGCTGGAGGTGCAGCTCAGCAGCTTGCACACACAACCCCCACAGGGCTCCTGGGGGACCACTCAGGAGATGGATTTGGCCTAAAATGCAGTTCTTCATCCTCAGAAAACGTTCAGAGAATCACAGAATGTTAGGGGTTAGAAGGGACCTCCAGGGATCATGGAGTCCAACCTCCCTGCCAGAGGAGGACCACCTGGGGCAGGTCACACAGAAATGCACCCAGATGGGTCTCTAAAGTCTCCAGAGAAGGACACTCCAGAGTCTCTAAAGCCTCCAGAGAAGGCCACTCCACAACCTCCCTGGGCAGCCTTTGCCATTTACTTTACTGAAATGCCCCCAGAATGAAAACCTCTCCCAGACCGGGCAGGGCTCAGCAGACCCCAGCGGACAACTCCAGATCCTTGCTGCTGCTGTTGGGTGCTACCTCCCTGCCTGTCCTCATGCTGGGTGACACAGGCATGTGTGAGCTGAGCAGCAGGACCCAGACAGAGGCTGTAAGCAGGGCTGGACAAAAATATTGTCCCTGAGGCTACAGGATGTGAGGAGCTGGCAGAGCTTCCTGCTGAGGTGTGCCTGCGGCGCTGGGCGTGCCGCCCGCCCGGCCCGGCCCGGCCCTGCCCTGGCACGACTCAGCAATCCGGTAGCACCACATTCCTGCTCCTGCACACCATCCCTCTCCTGCCCCAGCTGGGAAGAAAGTCTGGAATGTTTTACAGAGAAAGTGAGAGATGAGAGCTGCCATGAGCTGCTGACACCATTCCTGCTGCCAGTGGAATCCCCCCCCCAGAATCCCAGCGTGGCGGGGGAGGGTTGGAAGGGATCTCTGGAGAGCATCAAGTCCAACCCCCCTACTAAAGCAGGGTCACCCAGGGCAGGTCACCCAGGTGGGTTTTGAAAATCTCCAGAGAAGACGACTCCACAACCTCTTGGGCAGCCTGATCCAAGCCCCAAAAGCAGCACAATGCTGTGCAGGGAGGCAGCACCCCCAGGCTCTGCCAGAAATCATGGAATGGCTTGGGCTGGAAGGGACCTTAAAGATCACCTGGTTCCAACCCCCTGCCATGAAGCTAAGCCCCAATCAGACTCTCACCTTCTCAGCAGGTCGAAGAGGATGTGACTCCTGCATGAGTAGCTTTGTTTGCCCTCCTGTGGTCTGACACTTGTTTTCTGTCTGGCTGAAAGGCAGAAGGGTACTTTCCTTCTTTGGGAGCCCTTCCAAGGTCACCATCTGAGCTCAGCAGCTTTAGACAGAGTTGCTGAGGTGTGATACAAGTTAGTCAGCACTGCCCAGCCTGCAATGATTCTGTTCAGTTGGTCTTTAACTTCTCTCTCTGGAGTCCAAAGGAACATAAAAGTGACTGGAATCGGGGGGGAGGGCAGAGCACTGCATGCTCTGAAACCTCTTTAAATACAGAAGAAAAATGTTGCTCATTGAGGATCATTTTACAGCTTGAGCATGCCAAGGTTAACCAGTGCTGCTGCTGCATTTTACACTGAAGCATTAATAAAAGCCTGAAAGCTCACCTGGGCAGCTGCTATCACATGGAAAAATAAGGCAGAGAGGTGATTTGCTTAGTGACACTGAGCAGGATCTTGCTACAGGGAAGTCCAGGGTCCCAGTCCCCTCCAGTCCCTGCCCCCAAAGCTGGGATGAAACCCCAAACGTTCTCCATCATTAGGCCAAGCACAGTCCACAAGCAGGGAGGTCATTGTGCCCCTGTACACTGCACTGGTTAGGCCACACCTTGAGTGCTGTGTCCAGTTCTGGGCCCCTCAGTTTAGGAAGGAGGTTGACCTGCTGGAAGGTGTCCAGAGAAGGGCAATGAAGCTGGGGAGGGGCTTGGAACACAAGCCCTATGAAGAGAGGCTGAGGGAGCTGGGGTTGCTTAGCCTGCAGAAGAGGAGACTCAGGGGAGACCTTCTTGCTCTCTACAACTACCTGAAGTAAGATTGGGGCCAGGCAGAGGTTGGTCTCTTCTCCCAGGCAAGCAGCACAAGAGGACACAGTCTCAAGCTGTGCCAGGGGAGGTTTAGGCTGGAGGTGAGGAGAAAGTTCTTCCCAGAGAGAGTTGTTGGCCATTGGAATGGGCTGCCCAGGGAGGTGGTGGAGTCACCATCACTGGAGGTGTTTAGGAGGAGACTTGATGGGGTGCTTGGTGCCATGGTTTAGTTGATTAGGTGGTGTTGGATGATAGGTTGGATGCGGTGATCTTGAAGGTCTCTTCCAAGCTGGTCTGGTCTATTCTATTCTATTCTATTCTACTCATCTTGTCAGCTGCATGCAAACCTTCACAGCAAACCCCAGCAGGAGGAAGAAGACCTGGGCTGGAAGCAAAGAAGCTGCATGAGAAGAGGGAAACGTGGGAAGGTTCTGTCAGGGCTGAGAACTGCTGCTGCCCTTTATTCCAACTTTGACAAGTTTCTGCTGATGGCAGCAGTCAATCAATGTTTGCTCCACTTCAGCTTTTCATTTCCCATTTCAATTAAAACCTGAGCAGCAAACCACCTCCTCCTTCCAGCACAGGCTGGGATGATTTCAAACACTCTTTGCTAATTGCCATTGCAGGGATTTCTGGTGATATTCCAGCCCTTGCTCTGAAAACCCTCCACCTGCTCTGAAAGCACACAAAACAAACCTTTGAACCCAGCAGCTGACCTACTTTGGGTTTAAATTCAGGTTACCCTGGGAGCTGGCTCCAGAGGGCACTGCCCATGATGCAGTCTGCCCAGCACAGCAGCCCTAGGTCTGAATGGGCAGGTACCAGAGGGCATAGCAGCTGGCAGTACAGGTGAGACTGGCTCTCCTTCAGGGGCCAGCCACCAGCTGTGCATTAAAGCTAAAGCAAAGGCTGCCAGCATCTGCCCCTCAATCAGACTTTTCCATTTTCCCCAGCCACCTCCTTTCCACACCCATCAGGCTTTCCCACATCCAGAGTGGCAGCACAGGAGGCTGCATGGTCTGTGCCTGCTCACCTCCCGTGGCACAGCCTCCCTGGGCACACACTGGGCAGGGACAGCTCCTGGCAAGCCTGCCTGCTTTCCACAGGGACACCTGACAAAATTATCCCTGCAGGGGAACATCTTTATTTTTGTCATGTCCCCATTTTCTAAAGGGGAAAATATTCCATTGGGAAAGAGCCTGGCTGCTGTCTGGAAGACTTTAGCTTTCTCCAGGCTGATGGAGCAGGGAGGAGGTCTCTGTGCTGCTGCTCCCAGCGAGGCCCTCAGCACAGTAACCTCCACCTGCAAGAGCAGGAAGTTTAAACCAACGTGGTCTTTAGGAGCCCTCTTTAAGCCATGTGCTGTCCCTGGCACCACAAGTGGTGGCCACAGTGGAGGTCACACAATCTGCTCCTGCCTGCCAGCTTGCTGTGCATGGGTTTGATGCTGCCAGGGTAAAATCCACGTGTTTTGCCCCTCTCCCTGGGCAGCATGTCGGGCTGGAGCAAGCGAGCACAGCCCTGTGTCCACACCATGGACAAAGTCCAGCAGCACCCAACCCTTGTCCACACAGACATGTGGGAGATGAGGCAACACATCCCTCCACCTCGGCAGGGCTCCAGGGAGACCCACTGGGATGATGCTCTGCCACAGATGGAGGAATGTCTTCAGCAGGCAGAGGTCAGCTGGGTGCTTTGGCTCAGCCTCCCAGCAGAAACTGCTGGGGTAACACAACCAAGGGTCTAGCATTTGATTCCTTTTTAATAGGGGCAGGTCTTTAGGAGGGCTTTGGGGCTTCCTTCTTGGTTTCCATCCTCACTTCACCCACGTGTTTGGGGGAACAAAGCTTCCAGCACACTTGTGCCAGAGCAGACCAACTCCAGGAGCTTCATACAGGGATGCTCTGGCAGCAGGAGCTTGTTCTTATGCCATACTCATCTTCCTCCCAGCCCCTCTCACCCCAGCTCACCCCTGGAGCCTCCAGCACGCACCTGCGGCATGCCCAGCGCCTGCCGAGCCCCTGCCCAGGACAAGCAGCTGCCCATGGCTGCCCTGGCAGCAGGGAGCTGTGCTCCAGCCAAGGGCAGAGCTGAAACCAGAGCTGAGCCACTCAGGAAGCCAACCCCCCTCCAGAGCTGGAAATGCTCAGCACTCCTCTCCTCAGAACATTGACCCCCAGCCAGGGCACAGCTCCCAGTGCTCCCCTTCCTGAGCATCACCGAGGTTGTCCCCACGCTAGATGAGCCACGCCAGCAGCAGAGTCGGCCTGGGCTCCAGCAGGCAAAGCCTGGAGCAGCTGCAGGTGCAGTGGTCACAGCACAGCTTTGCCTGCACCTTCCAAAACCATTCCAAAGCAGTTTTACCCCAGCTGGTGGCTCCAGCACTTCACATGGGGCACCAGCCCAGCTTGGAGCAGAGCTGGGCGGTGGAAACCATGCAGCAGGATAGGTGAGGGTTGACTTGCTGGAAAGCAGATCCACAGTGTCCTGGTGGACAGCAAGTTGACCACAAGAGAGCAATGCGCCCTGGTGGCCAAGACCAGTGGTCTCCTAGGGTGCATTAGGTCGAGGGAGGTTCTCCTGCCCCTCTACTCTGCCCTGGTGAGGCCACAGCTGGAGTCCTGGGTCCAGTTCTGGGCTCCTCAGTTCAAGAGATAGAGACCCACAGGAGGGAGCACAGTGGAGGCCATGAGCATGATGAAGGGCCTGGAACATCTCTCTTATGAGGAAAGGCTGAAAGCCCTGGGGCTGGTTAGCCTGGAGAAGAGCAGCCTGAGATGGGATCTGTTCAATGTGTACAAATAGCTAAAGGGAGGGAGCAAGAAGATGGGGCGAAGCCCTTGTCACTGGTGCCCAGTGATAGGACAAGGGGCAATGGGCACAAATTGGAACCTAGGGAATTCCACCTCAACATGAAGAGAAGGTTCTTTGGTGTGAGGCTGCTGGAGCCCTGGAGCAGGCTGCCCAGAGAGGCTGTGGAGTCTCCTTCTCTGCAGAGCTTCCAAAGCCCCCCGGCCATTGTGATCCTGGGCAAGCTGCTGTGGGTGCCCCTGCTTTAGCAAGAGGGTTGGACTGGACGATCTCCAGAGGTCTCTTGCAGCTGCCACCATTCTGTGATCACCTCCCTGAGCTGCTGTGCATGGTCACACTTCCTGGCCTTGCCCTGTCCAGGTTAAGCCTGAGGGGCTTCCGCTGCTCTGCAGATTCAGGCAGAGCTCTTCCCCGGGATGATGTTCAACTGGTGCAGCGCTCCCAGCTCTAAAGCCTGGGTCAATCAAAGCTGCAATGAAACCTGACAACCTCCTTGCTCTCTCCACTACATGAGATTAGGAACAGCTAAAATTAGTCTAATTTAGTGTTAAACATTAATCCCTTTATCCACCCTGAATCCAATCTAAATGTCCACACGAGGAGCCTGCACAGACTTTGTTAGTCCAATGTACAGCAAAATTCAATCTGAGTGCTGCTCCAGGAGGCCTTTGCCACAGATGATTATCAGCTGCTTGGTTAGCCTTGAAAATTACACTGGACACTGTGGTTCTTGGTGGTAGCTGAGTTGTTGGTAGTTGAGTTATGGCTGGACTTGATGACCTTAAAGGCTTCTTCTCACCTTAATGATTCCATGATTCTTAGTACTTTGGGATTGCATGGATATCTCCTGCTCTATTTAGCAGAGGAAAAGCTGGGTTGGGTTATGGCTGGACTTGATGGCCTTAAAGGTTTCTTCTCACCTTAATGATTCCATGATTCTTAGTACTTTAGGATTGCATGGATATCTCCAGCTCTGTTTAACAGAGGAAAAGCAACCTTCCGGGCCCTCAGGTTGGAGAAGAGACCTTCAAATATAAGGTTCAGGAGGCAAAGAAAGTCCTGCCTCAGGAAAAAGAAATAATGATAAAATAAATTAAAAAGGGAAAGAAGCAAAGCCCACACAACCTTTTTTCTTCAGGCCAAATGTCACACTTCAGCCTGACCTTTGCTGCTGGCATGGCATACTGCAGACAAACTGTGTCCTGGGGGTTGTGCAGGGGCCTCAGCAGCTCACACTGCTCCTCCCTCTCCAGGCTGAAAGGAGAGAGAGCACATCTTACCCCCAAAGAGCTGACAGCCTCCTCCTGCAACCAGCAGATATGGAGACCTTGAACTCCCCCTGTCTGATTGCTGTCTCCTCCAGCTATCTCTTCTGCAATGGTCATTTTCCAAAGCGTTGCAGAAGAGCAAAACGTGGCTTGAATGCAGGAGTCAGCTGCAATCTTTGCTGCCAAGTTGGCAGGGAAGATAAGGACCTTTTATTTCAAGAAGAGGAGAAAAAAAAAACCCAACCAACCAAAAGAAAACAAAAACTACAAACCCAGACACTGAGGAAGGAGAGACAAATCTTTAGCAACTTTTACAGCCAGTCTTGCAATGCTATTTCCTAAGCAAGTTGAAAACTGGGGGGGGATACAAAAGAAAATACAAGAAAACCAGGGTGGGGGGAAAGAAGAAGAAGAAAGTTTCCCTGGGCAGTTTCCTTGGAGCTCTCTGCTTGCTGTGAACGCCCTGCCCCTGCTGCAGGGAAAGCCTCCAGCCTCCCTCCGAGGACGTGCGGGATGTGAGGAGTGAGGGCTGACTCACTGCTCCACTCCACTGCCCACAGCAGAGCTCAAGCAAGGAAAGAAAGATTGAAACACCCACAAAAGTCAAGCACCAGATACCTGAGCTGAGCACTAAAGCCTGCAGCCCAAGGAGGGCAGGAGGAAAGGGGAGGAAAGGGGAGGAAGGCGGCACAGTCCTCACCCAGAGGATTACAGCCTGAGGTTTGGAATTGTGACCCCAGCTGAAGCCAGGCTGTAGGCTGGGTTTGATTCAAAAAGCAGAGTATGGTTTGGTTTGGAAGGGACCTTAATGATCACCTAATCCAAGCCTGGTGAGCCAGATCATAGAATCACAGAATGGTTTTGACCTTAATGATCACCTAAGCCTGGTGAGCCAGATCATAGAATCCCAGAATGGTTTGGGTTGGGAAAGACCTTTAAGATCATTGAGTCCAACCATTCTCTATCTCTGCCAAAGCTGTCACTAAACCATGCCCTTCACCACACCTCTGTGTCTTTTAAACACCTCCAGGGATGAGGATTCAACCAGCCTCCTGCACAGCACCTTTTGTGAAGGTTCCCTCTGATTTTTTTCCTCCCAGCTGTTACTTCAAGGTGATGCTGGTGCATCAGCTCACATGGTGCTGTCATTTCCACCTCCTGCCCTAAGCAGTTGTCACCTCAGCCACACAGATCAGCTGAGAAACCTGTCCAGACAGCATCATCTGCTCTGTGAGGTCAGAAGCTGTAAATCCCAACAACTCCTTGTGGCTTTAGCACCTTCCCTAAGGCCATCAGCTGCTGAAGTGCCTCTGGTTCTCTGGGCAGAGCAGGATCCATGCAGCGCTGGGGCCTCTGCTGGGAGCAGCTGATGTCACCTGCCGCGGGTCAGTGATGCAAGGCTGTGAGGCAGGCAGCCAGGGCTGCAGGCTGACAGCGCTGCCTGCTGCTCTTCCCAATAAGGAAATACACAGCGTTGGGGGTGAATCACAAGCAGTGACACAGCAGGGGGCTGGAGAGTTTCAGCATCAAGTGCAGGAAAAGTGAGACTAGGGGCCGTAAGGGGCTGCCTCTGACTTTCACGAACTGGGGAATTTCCCAGGTTTCTCTCATTTCCAAGCAATCCAGGGGCTGCCACATGTTGCATCTCTGCTCTCACAGAATCATGGGAACTGGTTCAGTTGGAAAAGACCTCTAAGATCATCCAGTCCAACCATCAACCCAACACCACCATGTCCCCAGGTGCCACAGGTTTCTTGAACCCCTCCAGGGACAGTGACTCCACCACCTCCCTGGGCAACCTGTTCCAATGTCTGACCACTCTTGCAGGGAAGAAATTCTTCCTCATAACCAACCTAAACCTCCCCTGGTGCAACTGGAATGCTTCCCCTTGCTATGAGCCACCTTTGACCAGCATCTTCACATCTCCTCCTGGGTAACCTCTTTGCTATGCCTCACTCAGGCATTTTGTTTTGTTTTAATGCCTACTTCCTGCAATAAACCCTAAAATAGGCAGGAAAGCAAAAGCCATCTGCTGTGCTCCACTGGACCTTGCCCAAATCCAATCCCCAGCCCCAATAGTTTACAAGATGTGGGGACACAGAGTGTCCCCCTCACCCCCAAGTGCAAGCTGAGGAAAGTTAATGTGTTAATTACATGAACTTCTTAGATCAATCCTATATTGGCTAATGTATTAAAGCACATGCAGCCCTGGAGCTGCATTGCAGTCAGACAGAAAGATGTCTGAAATCAGAGTTTGGGGTCATTGGGAGAGGAGGGAAAGGGGGGTGAGAAGCAGCAAAAGTTTTGTGAAAGAAGGAAAAGGAAAGAAAAAGAAAGAAGAAAAAAAATAAAAGGAGAGGGAGGAGGAGGGGGGGAAAGAAAAGGTTTTTTTTTTTAGCTTGGCTGGATTAAGGGCAAGGGCTGCCAGGGCAGGGGGAGGCTGCCAGGGCAGGGGGGCACTGCCCGTGCTGGCGGCGTGCTCGGGGCGTGATGCCCAGACCCGGCCCCCGCCGGCCGGCCCCGCCCGCCCCCGGCAGCGATAAAAACCGAGGGCGGCGAGCGGCGGGCAGCAGCTGCGGAGCGGAGCTCAGCACCGACCAGCATTGCTCTCTCCGGGACAGCACAGCCCCGGCAGCTCGCAGCGCTCACCGCCCCCTCCCCTGCCTCGCAGCAGCAGCAGCCTCCGGGTAAGGGGGTGAGAAGGGATGCGCTGGGATCTGATGGGGGGGATGCGATGGGATGAGGGAGGATGGAGTGGGGTGCAGTGCAGAATGTGGGGTCACGGCACGTGGAGCCTGGCTGGATCTTGTCCTCCCCACCCCGGTTTGCAACAGCCTGCAGGCAAAGGATCTACTCAGCTGGGCAGCTCCTTCCAGCAGCCCCCCAGGCACCAGGGCTGTGTTTTGTGGAATGAGATTTGAGCAAATAGAAAATCGCCAATCTGCACTAAGAGCTGAGCTGGGGGGGGCTGTGGACTGCACTGGGGGCTCTGAGCACCGCAGGAGACAGCAGCCAGATGTAACTAACGTCCCTCTCCCTTCTGCCTTCTCCTGCAGAACTGACACCTTGCAAACCTGCTGCAGAAAGCAATGGAAACCATGCATGAGCTGATCCCCTTCGCCAAGGAGATGCTGAGCCAGAAGCCCAACAGGAAGATGGTCAAGATGTACATGCTGGGCAGCGCACTGGCTTTCCTCGGGGTGGTTATTGGCCTGGTGGAGACGGTCTGCAGTCCCTTCACCTCTGAAGGGAGGCTAGAAGAGGAGGAGGAGAAGAAACCCACCCAGAGGCCAGAGCAAACACATCCCCAGAAACAGGAGGATTTGATCTTGGATAAAAGCAAGAAGCCAGTGGCAGCGCAGAGGGCCCTGGTGACCAGGCAGCCTGGCCTGTAAGAGCCCCAGGGCCGAGCAACCAAGCACAAGAGACTCTGCTGTCCCCTCGGTGGTGGTTCCAGCAAGAAGAGAGAAGAGTTGGCTGAAGGAGGAGACCCCAGGTGCAGGACTAGAGAAGGAGTGAATGGTTTTATTTGCTGCTGTGCAGCAGTGGGGAAACAATACCTTTTGTTGGTATAACCCTGTGCAAGATGCACAGCCTGGTTTCTTATTTTTCTTACAGAAGCATTTTACACCATTTTGCAAAAATCAATAAATATTTTATATGGTACCCTTGCTTTCCAGCTGCCTTTATTTCCAGAGCCTCTCTCTCCTAGGGAGTTTGCAAATAGTTGTTTGGTTGTTTTTTTTCCCCTTGCACTTGAGGCTCCTCTCAGTGCGGGGGGCCCCAAGGACGTGCTGAGGGTGGTGGTTGGCCCCTTCCCACTAAAGCTGCTCTGGGACTGAGGAGGTGGCATTTCTGTACCTTGAACTGCTGCTGCCTTCCAGCACGGGCCAAGGGAGGGGGAGGAGGTGACATGTCTCACAGGTGACAGCCACATGGCTCTAGTCGGGGGTGGAGCTGTACTTTGTGGGGTTATCTGGGTTTGATGGCACAGATTCCTCTCTCTGCCACAGCCATGTGTGCACAGAGCTGCTGAAAGGGTAGGCCCCAAACCACTGCCTGTCAACCCCCCAGCAGACCCAGACAGGTTGTGGTTGCTGCACAGCTGAAAGACTTGCAATAAATCTTCTCCCTTCCCTGGGACCTTTCACAAACCCACCACAGACACTAAGCTGTGAAGAGTCACAATCAGCCTCCAGTATTAGAGCTGTGCCACAGCTGGAAAAACAGAAGCAGGGAGAGTCCAAGAGGTGTGGAAAGAGGGATCCAAGCCTCAGGGCTGTACCCAGGGCACTGCCAGCCTCGTTAGAGGACTTTCACTTATTTACAAATCTTTCTTGGCCTCAGGAAGAGTCTCCTTGTTGCGTTCAGGACTGGGTCATGCTAGTCAAACAAACCCCCAGCCAGCCACAGCCAAACCATCCTGATGGTGCTTCAGAAGGGAGGGAAGGGAAACAATCTCTGCCAGTCAGGACTGGGGCAAAAAAGAGCCTCTTGGTTTGCTCCATGGCAGGAGGAGCAGGCTCCACACCTTGCACAGAAACTGGGAGATGGACCAGTGACATGCCCCTGCCTAGCTAAACACAACCCCCTTGATACAAACAGCAGCTCTGCCTGACTCTAGTACCAAAGGCATCACTCCTCCCAGAGCTGCACAACTTCAGAATCTGGACATCTAAGAAGGCAGCTGAAGTTCACCTCTCCATTTTCATACCACAGAACCATGCAATCCATTCTGGTGACAATTATTGCTGTGAAAACAAACAAACAAACAAACAAAAAGCCCCACCAAAAAAACCCCACAGCAGCTCACTGGGGAGGGGGAGACCTACCAAGTCTGCACAAAACTCTGTTCAAGCTTTGAACCAAGCACAAAGCACCTTTGCCTTTGTGGGGAAAAGAGCAGAAATGAAATGAAAACACAAAAATGGCCTTTAGAAATGCTTCATTTCCTCCATGACCTATTCAGTCCATAACTCAACCTTCGGGTATCTGGCAAGGCTGAATACTTCAGCAGCTCCTTGATAACCATGGAAATGTCATGGGCAAACACAAAAGGAGCACACATCAAGAATAGTGTGGCCAGCAGGCGCAGGGAAGTCATTCTGCCCCTGTACTCAGCACTGGTTAGGCCACACCTTGAGTCCTGTGTCCAGTTCTGGGGCCCCTCAGTTGAAGAAGGACATTGAGAGACTTGAAAGTGTCCAGAGAAGGGCAACAAGAGAGGCCTCGAGCACAGCCCTGTGAGGAGAGGCTGAGGGAGCTGGGGTTGCTTAGCCTGGAGAAGAGGAGGCTCAGGGGAGACCTCATTGCTGTCTACAACTCCCTGAAGGGAGGTTGTAGCCAGGAGGGGGTTGGTCTTTTCTCCCAGGCAAGCAGCACCAGAACAAGAGGACACAGTCTCAAGCTGCACCAGGGGAGGTTTAGGCTGGAGGTGAGAAGTTGTTCCCAGAGAGAGTTGTTAGCCATTGGAATGTGCAGCCCAGGGAGGTGGTGCAGTCCCCATCCCTGGAAGTGTTCAAGAGGGGATTGGATGTGGCACTTGGTGCCATGGTCTAATCATGAGGTCTGTGGTGACAGGTTGGACTTGATGATCTCGAGGTCTCTTCCAACCTTGGTGATTCAGTGATTCTGTGAATTCAAGCCTGAAGAAAGCCATCATCTCACCAGTGTCATCCCCCTGCCCCCATCAGGGAGGTGGTAGAAGCTCCATCCCCGGAGGTTTTTAAGGCCAGGCTGGATGTGGCTCTGAGCAACCTGATCTAGTATGAGGGGTCCCTGCCCATGGCAGGGGAATTGGAAGTAGATGATCCTTGAGGTCCCTTCCAACCCTAACAATTCTATGATTCTATGAATTCCATCTTTAAGCAGGTTATATGTTTGTAACACAGCCTCAAGTGCAGGGAAAGCTGAGCTGGAATTCCCTGGGACATGCTTGGTGCATGGATAAAGCAGGAACCTGAGTGGCTGTGGCTGTGTCAGCTGTGAAAATCATATCAGGTCTGAGCTCTTGCACATTGCTGTCACTCAGCAGCATCTCTGCTCTGGCAAAGCTAAGCAGTTGATAAATGGATTAAACTGAGTTGAGAATCATATCTTTGTCCAAGGCAGCTGTGAACTGTCAGCCACATCAGTCACATCTTGGTTCCCAAGAGGAGCCCTTCTCTACAAGATGTAGATGGCTCACCATGTCCCACTGAACTGAGTGGAACTCAGTGGCATTGAGTGCACTCTCAGCAAGTCTGCAGATGACACCAAGCTGTGTGGATGCTCCCTCCCTGGAGGTGTTTAAGGCCAGCTTGGATGAGACCATGAGCAACCTGGGCTAGTGGAAGGTGTCCCTGCCCATGGCAGGGGGGTTGGAACTAGATGATCTTTAAGGTCCTTTCCAACCCAAATCATTCTATCCATCTATGGTAAAGGGAAAACCTTAAAAATGTGAAGATGGAGCAGGGTTTAAGCAGCCCAGCTCTCAGGTCCTGAGGTGAGTAGGGAGCTCCTGGCAAGCCCATCCAGGATGGCCTCCAGTTTCTCAGTTGCCTTCGCGCATGACGCCTCCCGGCGCCGTGTTGCCCACACCTCCTCTCGCCACAGTTATCCAGTCATGGAGTTTATGAGCTTAAAGCAAAGAGGGTTGGGGAACAATCAAAATAGCTGCTGCTAAGGCAGCTAAGGGGATTAGACAGCTAAAGCAGGCACTGCGCCGCCGGCGCTGCAGCCACCTCGGTACAACCTCGTGCTGCAGAGGACAATCTCCTGCCTCCTGACGCAATGCGAGCCCGGAGGTCACAACCTCCTCTGGATTACCCCAAAAGGTCAGCCCAGGAGGTGAAGCCCACACGTTATCACTACCCCAGCTCTCACAGCACGGTCACTTAGACACATCCATGCCTGGGCTTACCGCACGGACTGCCCGAAGCCTTGTCTAAAGCACACAGCGACCAGTGCAGCCTGCAGGGAGGCTCAGCACCCATTTAGCATCACTTCAACTGTGATGAATGATGGAGCTGACACAGCTGCAGTAGATTAAAAGGAAGCTTCCCTGCTCTTCAACCACAGCAGGACTCTCCAGTCCATTTCCCAGCCACATCTCCTAAGGCCCCTGACACCTGCATTTCAATACTAGACAAAGAGAAGGCTCCAGGGAGACCTTAGAGGTGCACTTCAATATCTGAAGGACACCTACAGGAAGGCTGGGGAGGGACTGTCCAGAAGGACTTGTAAGTGATAGGATAAGGGGCAATGGTTTGAAACTGGAGCAGGGGAGATTTAGGTTGGACATCAGAAGGAAGCTCTTTGCAATGAGGGTGGTGAGACACTGCAACAGGTTGCCCAGGGGAGGTGGTGGAAGCCCCATCCCTGGAGAGATTCATGGCTGGGGCCCTGAGCAACCTGATCTAGTCCCTGCTTACTGCAGGGGGGTTGGACCTTCAAGGGTCCCTTCCAACCCAATGCAGAAAGCCCTGGCCAATACAGCTGCCATGAATACAACCCCATGCAACCTGTAAACCACCTCCACACACGCTGGGCAGCAGAGCACAGCCAAGGCATTCCAAGAGCCTGAGGCTGAATTGCAAGGAGAAATTTTAATTGTCAGTGCCGGGATAGAGCAGAGAGCAACCAGATGGAGTAAGATGCTAGTGAGGACACCCCAGGCAAGCTATAGTGCAGAAGCAAATGGTGCATTTGAGACTGAGTTAAGCCCAAATCCTGAGGGATACACTCTGGAAGAGGGCCACACATCACCCAAGGTGTGAGTGTCACATGAGGTTGATTTCTGTTATTCTCTTGCTTTTAGGACTTGTCTGAACCCAGTTCAGGGCAACCCTGCAAGTGAGACATTTTCCTGGGGCATTAAATCCTCAGGAAGATTGCAGCTGGCATGAAATCTGGGGAGTAGATTTCTGTACCCATCCTGCAATACCTCTTCAGTGATCTTATTTCAGCTTGGAGCTGTTGTCCAGGCTTTCATCATGTCTCCACAAGGCCACCTAAAACCCAGCAGCCCTCGCTCACTGGCCAGGGGTTTCAAGGGCAGAAGCCAAATGTCCTCTCTTGCTATTTGCAGTCTCAACCCTGGATGTTTCAAGAGCTGCCAGGCTAAAATTAGGGGCCCAGATAAGTATATCAGCCTCTGCAACCCAACACCAAGGGCATCTGGAACATGGACATCAGCCAAGATTTAAAGCAGGCACAGTACCAACAATCAAGGCAGCAACTCCTGATTTGGTCACAGAAGGAAAAAAAAAACAACAACCAAAAACCTAAATCAGTGCTTTTACACAGCTTGAACATCAGAGTGCTGTCTCTAACCTGGTGGTGAGTTGAAATGGCATGTCACAGAATCCCAGCACGGTGAGGGTTGGAAGGGACCTCTGGGGATCATCCAGTCCAACGCCCCTGCTAAAGCAGGGCACCCACAGCAGCTTGCCCCAGGAGCATAATGTCCGGGGGGGGGGTTGGAATCTCTCCAGAGAAGGAGACTCCACAACCTCTCTGGGCAGCCTGCTCCAGGGCTCCAGCATCCTCCCAGAAAAGTTTTAGTTCAAGTTTAGGCTGAACCACTGTGTTTCAGTTTGTGCCCATTGCCCCTTGTCCTGTCACTGGGCACCACTGAGTCTTGCCCCATCCTCTTGCTCCCCACCCTTTAGCTGTTGATGGCACTGAGAAGATCCCCTCAGGCTGCTCTTCTCCAGCCCCCAGGTCTCTCATCCTTAAAAATCAAACCCAGTCCTTACAATCATCTCAAGTCTTCCTTGGCAACCAAGAGTGCATTTTCCTGGAGCAATGGAGCTGTGACAGTGATGGCAGAACACCAGCACTGTGCCCAGGAGCCCCAGTGAGGCGTTTAACAGAGTTTTGCTAATGGGTTGGAAAAGAAACCCCAAACATCACTCAAAAGCAAAAAGCAGAAGTGATAAAATGAAACCCCAGTTCCTGCCAAGTGCTTTCCAGTCCCTGAGCTGCAGGCACAAACTTGCCCCAGTCCTGCCCTGGAACGTGCTCCCCCAGGCAGCACCCGGCTGGGGGCACAGTGGGGGTTCCCCAGCATTTCCTCTCTGCCAGTTTGTATCAGAACAAGTCTCCTCCACGCCTGCCCTTCCTCCCAGACAGCTCCAGGCAGCAGTAGCTGAAGAACCACCCCAGAGCAGAGCAGGCAGTGCACGCCGAGCATCACCCTTTGAACACCACCCTTCAAACAGAGCAGTGATAGGGAAGCGACCTGCAGCGAGGGGATAAATCCAGGGTAAATCGGCTGAAGCCCTTTCAGAAGCTGCAGGCTGCTCTCCTTTGTCCCCAGGACTCCCTCTCACCGGGCTGGGGCTGACCACCCCACTGGGCTCCCCGCTGCAGAGGGCCAAGGTTTGGCAGCAGCAGGGCCAGGACCAGCTAAGATCAAAAAGCACTTCTCTGCAGTTGCCTCTTCCTGCCCTCCCTCTCCCTTTCCTGGCTCCCCACCCCCAGGAAAAGGTTACAAACAAAGTTCTTAAGTTGCAGGGAGCAAAACAAACCCAGGAAAAGCTGTGAGTGGGAGCGAGAAGCAGCAGTGCCCTTGGCAACCAGCAGCCAAGAGCAAATCCGTGCTGGCCAGATCCGGCTGCTCCTGCCACCACCGCAGCCCCCAGCCCTCCCGAGGACCACACCACAACCCTGGGGCTCCATCCACACACAGGACACTCTAAATGGCACATATACAAATGTTATGATGTCCAGTGGGAGGTGTTCCTGCCCAAGGCAGTGGGGGTTGGAACTAGATGATCTTTAGGGTGCCTTCTAACCCAAACCATTATAGGACTCTATTTTAAAGCTGCAACAGGGGGAAGAAACTCTCTGGCTGATTGTGTTGAGGGGTCTAAGAGGGGCAGCCACAGCAGTGTGTTCATGGCAGTCAGCCCATGGTGCAGCCCCTTCACTGCACATGAGGCTATGTCCCCCAAGCTGATAAGGCAGAGGCTGCTCTAGCAGTGCAAGAAGCTCCTGCAGTGTGTCCCCATCCCACAGCAGTGCTGGTACTCTGGGGTGGAGATTCCAGCAGCAGATGAAAGCTGGAACAGAGTTTATTATCATTGCATAACATTGATGGCATTGGAATTGCTGCTGCCAAGATGCAGGCAGCTCAGGGATGCTGTGTGGTTTTTCCTCAGAAGCAAAGATTCACTTCAAAGTAAGAACAAAGTTCTTGCACCACTCAAAGCAGGAACCACAGCAGCAAGAATTCTCATTTCTCTGCAGAGAACATTCAGCATTTCACTGCAAACCTTCCTGTGCCCGAGCAGCCCCTTGGAGCTGGGGCGGCTGCATCCCAGGGATGGGCTCAGCTCACCCCTGCTCCCTCCTCTGCTCACAGGAGTTAAGTAGAAATGAAAACATAAACCCTGCTGCAGCATAGCACTTCTGGAGATGTTTATCATAGAATCAGAATGGGTTGGGTTGGAGGGCACCTTAAAGACCATCCAGTTCCAAGCCCCCTGCCATGGGCAGGGACACCTCCCACCAGCCCAGGTTATAGAATCATAGAATCAATAAGGTTGGAAAAGACCTCAAAGATCATCAAGTCCAACCTGGCACCCAACACCTCCTGACTACTAGACCATGGCTCCAAGTGCCACATCCAATCCCCTCTTGAACACCTCCAGGGACGGGGACTCCACCACCTCCCTGGGCAGCACATTCCGATGGCTAACAACTCTCTCTGGGAAGAACTTTCTTCTCACCTCCAGCCTAAACCTCCCCTGGCACAGCTTGAGACTGTGTCCTCTTGTTCTGGTGCTGCTTGCCTGGGAGAAAAGACCAACCCCCTCCTGGCCACAACCACCCTTCAGGTAGTTGTAGAGGGCAATAAGGTCTCCCCTGAGCCTCCTCAGCCTGGCCTTGAACATCTCCAGGGGGCATCCACAACCTCCCTTAGCAACCTGTGCCAGTGTCTCACCATAGAATCATAGAATCAATACGGTTGGAAAAGACCTCAGAGATCATCAAGTCCAACCTGCCACCCAGCACCTCCTGACAACTAAACCATGGCTCCAAGTGCCACATCCAGTCCTCTCTTGAACCCCTCCAGGGACAGGGACTCCACCACCTCCCTGGGCAGCACATCCCAAGGGCAAATTACTCTTTCTGGGAAGAAATTTCTCCTTACCTTGAGCCTAAACTTCCAGCTTGAGACCCTGTCTCCCCTTGCTGTGTCGCTGCGTCGCTGCTCGCCTGAGGGAAGAGACCGGCCCACGCCGGTCTACAACCTCCCCCTCAGGTGATACCAATTAAGTCTTAATGGCCCGCGCCCCGCAGCACCTGACGCCCCCCTGCACACACCGGTGAGACCACACCCCTGAGCTCCTCAGCCAAGTGGCTTTCAAACGCCTGCAGGCACGGACGGGGATTCCACCGCTGTGGAATCTGTGATGAGAATCACAGCATCTCCTGCTTGGAAAAGACCTTAAGATCATTGAGGAGTCCAATCCTAATCTTCTGTCCTAGTTTTGAGCCATGAGCTATGCAGGACAAAAGGACAGATAAGGTCTTTCACCTCTTCCCAAGGAGGGAAGTAGCAGTGCTCCCCACTGGAAATTCTGTTTACAAATATCCACAAAAGGCACTCAGGCGAAAGGAAATCACTCACAAATGAGGCTCAGTCCTTCACCTGTGCCTGCCAGGCCAAAACCTTCCAGAGCCCTCCAGAGACCTCCCCCCCACTCAGCCTTAGCAGGCCCCACACTGGGCCCAGGCCTGCCACGGGCTTCAGCGGGCCCAGAGGTGCAGCTGGAAACTCACTGCCAGACAGGGCCTGGAGAAAGCCTCTCCCCCTCAAACCAATGCATCCCCACTGGAGAGGAGAGAGAATTGGCTGCACACTGCCTTACACAGAGAGACACGGGAAAACAGAATAGAATAGCAGATTACACTATCCTGGACAAGCTACCTGTCCCCCTGGGACTGGAGGACTTTTCTTTATGCTTCATAGAATCATAGAATCAATACGGTTGGAAAAGACCTCAGAGATCATCAAGTCCAACCTGCCACCCAGCACCTCCTGACAACTAAACCATGGCTCCAAGTACCACTCTCACTGTAAAGAGTCCCTGCTGACCAGCATCTCATCAATGCCCTGGGGGGCAGAGGACCTTTGCTGCAGCATCCCACCCCCCTCGGCAGCCCCCCCACGCACTCCCCAGCGCCTGACCCACCGCAGGCGAGCAGAGCTGGGCTGCACCTCCCCGCGCACCCACGTCGGGTGCCCCCAGGAATAAACCCCAATGTTTAACCACCTGCCCTGGGCTGCCTCTGATCTCCTCCAAGTGAAACTTGACGCTGCTCCACAAGGACACACCTCTTCAGGGTGTTGTGCAAAATTCTGCATTTTAACGTAGCACAGGAAATATGAAAAGAGCCGGGCAGAACCCAAACGGCACCGCCGGCTTAGGCCGAGCTTTGCTCCCCCAGGCAGCAGATCCCAGCTCTTCCCTCTCTCATCCATCCCCCTGCCACCCACCCCTGTGATTTTCCAGTGCTTTGGAAGTTGTGGTTCCTCCGCTAACAGGTTTTTAAAGGACTGGCATCGCTGCTTCCCCTCTGGAGCAGCTCCGCAGAGGGGATTATTTTTTTTCCCCTCCCTCCTCTTTCATGCTCCATTTCCTGGCTCCACAGTGGGATGGGTCGGTTGGAAAAGATACTGATTCCCTTTTTGGGATTGGTTTTGGCCTTCTGGTTTTATGCTGCGAGGGAGACTTTCAGACCGGGTGAGTATGAGAAGTGAATCTCTCTCTTTCAGCAAAGATACCGAAAGCCACACTGGAGACCTGTGCCTGAGGGACTGCACAGAGCTTGGGCCAAACCATGCCTGAGCCTTTGTGTGGCAGCTGATGCTGCAAAGTTGTTTTACCAAAGCTTTGGAGCCGAACCGATTCCGAAGTTCCCAAGGGAGCAGGTGAGGCGGCGGGGGGGCTGAGGTGGAGAGGGGGCTCAACGCTCTCATTTACCAGCCTGCAGCAAACCAAGCTGGAAACGTGGCTTTTAAATGTTGGATTTTAAAGTTCTTAGCAGCTGGGGTTTAGTGGAGTAGCCAAGGGGTTTGTAAGTTGTGTCCTGACTCGGGGGGGGAAGCTTGTGTCAAGTGCTCGTCCCTGTGTCGCTGTGCTCACGAGGAGCTGCAGATAGCTGCTCCACAGCACAGGTTTCCCAGCTGATGGAAAAGCCATCCTGCTGCTGGACACTCTGCACTTGCATGGAGCATCCTTTTGACTGGCTGAAGGGCATCAGAGGATCTCCTTGATTTCCTTTCTGAATAGCGTTTGGCTGAATTAAATCCCTGTGCCTTGGTCCCCAGAGATGCTGAAAGGGAAGCGGGTGATCGTCACCGGAGCGAGCATGGGGATTGGGGAGCAGATGGCCTACCACCTGGCACGGATGGGAGCCCACATCCTCATCACTGCACGGACAGAGCCCAAGCTGCAGAAAGTAACTGGCAAGCTCAGCACTCTCACACACAGGCACGACCCTGCACACACAGGCACCACCCTGCACACACAGGCACCACCCTGCACACACAAGCACCCGGAGGCAATCTCACATCACAGGGATGTGCGTGGCCATTCGTGTAATGGGCATGCCACAAACACCAGAGGGGCACAGTCACACCTGTCCTGCTCTCTGGGGGGCACAGAAACCCCTCTCCTGCAGATACCTGCACTCTGCAGAGCACACAGTATGGTATGTGAACTTGCTTAGTTATGTACACACAGCACACACACAGCTCCCTCTGCACACACACCCTCATTCCACGGCAGTGATATCCCCTCCTGCTCGCCCCACACACACACACTGCCTTGGGTAATGCTTTCACCAAAGGAACCACTTGCCAGGCTCCCTTTGAAGCTTAAAAGGCTCCAAACACACTCCCAAAACTCCAAACCGCTGTTTTAAGGTGGGGACACATCACAGGGAGCACAGACACCTTTTTTCTGCATGAGGCACAAGGCTTGGCAGGGCAAGGGTTTCTAACCCATGGCATTGGTGTGGCAGGTGGTGGAGCAGTGCCTGGAGCTGGGAGCAGCCTCTGCGCAGTACATCAGTGGCACCATGGAGGACATGGCCTTTGCCAAGCGTGTGGTGAAGGAGGCAGAGACCTTGCTGGGTAGGTTTGCAGCCTGCTCTCCACACATGAGATGGGAACACTGCATCTTGCCTTGGCCAGGATGCTTTTTGAGTGGAGAGATGGAGGTGGGCTGAGATGGGAGGGAGTTGTTCCTAATCCTGCCCTTTGTGGTCCTTCTCCTCCTCTGCCCATCTTCACCACTGCAGCTCAGCCTGAACTGCGCTCTCGATTTCAGCCCTGTACCCTTGTGACATCCTGTTCCAGTATCACAATCCTGGATTTCATCACCCTTAGCTGCTGTGGTCTGAAACCATCCATCAGGCCCATAGCTATTGCGGTCATGGGGCACGGACCTGGAAATGCAACAGCTCAGCTTTGTGGGCAGCACCCCCTTCTCCTGCCCTGCACCCACAGACAACTCGAGGGTGACCTCCCTTGTACCATGGCATTTGTGTTTGGAACCAGGAAAAAAAATCAGTATCAACAAAATTTCCAGGCTCTATCCCTGCTCCAGAGGGGATAGGTCACAGCCCTGACCCAAAAACCTAATTTCTTTTGGTTGCACCCATCCTGCTCCCAGGGAAAGCTCTGCTGTGCTGGTTGTAGCCTTATCCCACCCAACACTAATGCCTGCTCCTCTGCTTGCAGGAGGCCTGGACATGCTGATTCTTAACCACGTTGGCACGTCCTACTTCGGGTATTTCAACGGGGACGTGGAGCACGTACGAAAGCTCCTGGAGATCAACTTCCTCAGCTATGTGGCCATGACCACCTCTGCCCTGCCCATGCTGAAGCAGAGCGAGGGCAGCATCGTGGTGGTCTCATCCATGGCAGGTGAGTGGGGCCCAAGGTAGGTGGCAGGGGAATGATTCAGTCACAAGACCCCGTGGGCTGATTTTCACAAGAAGAAGAATGCAGAGACACCAGGAGCCAGGACTGCTTAATGCACTCCAGCAAATCCTCAACAAACCCAAATCCAGAGCTTTTTTTGGTACTTTCTCAGTGGAATTTGTTCCCTGCTGCAATCCAATTGCTCCAGCCCTGTAACTGAACCCCACAGCCTGGTGTCAGACTCAGAGCACAGCCTGCAGACCTTCGGTCTCAAACAGGTTGCCCAGAAAAGCTGTGGATGCTCCCTCCTTGGAAGTGCTCAAAGCCAGGTTGCAGGAGGCCTTGAGCAACCCTGGTTTAGTGCAAGGTGTCCCTGCCTATGGCAGGGGGGCTGGAACTGGATGAACTTGAAGGTCCCTTCCAACCCAAACCATTCTGTGATTCCACAATTCAGTTTTATGGAGAAAAGAGGAAATGCAACAACTTCTCAGCGTGCTGGCCTCTGCCCATTCATCTTGGTTTGGTAGGTCAAGTTCCTGCTAATATTTGCAGAGTGAGTTATTGACTGACTCTATTCACAAAAAATGACTTAATGAATTTCTATTAAGTCAGGAAACTAAATTGCAAACAGATGTCCCCACTCCCAGCCAGTATCTTGGTCAGTCTGCTGGTGATCAGCTTAGCTCTGTAGTCAGACACAGAGGTAGTGTGGTTTACCTCTCCCCTCTGAGGGTTTCATGGCCACCATGGGCTGCTCATACCCTGGCCCACTGTGTCGTTGGCCTTAAGGCCTAAAAAGAGCTGGAAGCTGATGGGAATGTTTGCAATGCTGCTGCTCAGGTGCCAGGGCAACACTTCAGTAACAGCAAACTCCCCCTGGGTAAAATACTTTATTGATGAAGGGAAAAGCAGAGGTTTAGCAGCAGCTTTCTGTGCTGTGACACAGCTTCACTCTGTGTCCAGGCAAAGTCGGCTTTCCCTTTACGGTCCCCTACTCCGCAACCAAGTTTGCCCTGGATGGGTTTTTCAGCTCCCTGAGGCAGGAATTCACCATTCAGAACATTAATGTTTCCATCACACTCTGCATCCTGGGCTTCATCGATACAGGTAAGATTGGTGCTGTCTGATCTGATTGATTAGGAGCCAAGCATCACCTGCCCAGATCCTTACCCTGCCTGTGCACTCCCTCTGCCAACCATTCTCCCCTGTCACTTCTGCTGCTGCTGCTTTTGCTCTGGCCTGGCTGTAGCCTAAGTGCATGCAAACACATCCTGGTCTCAGGGGAGAATCCAACCTCTCTCATACTAAAAACTAATCCAACTCATTTCTTCCCCCAAACCCAGCCAGAACTGTTCGTTAACACCAATGTTGTGCCACCCACCTCCCATTAACAGTGATGCACAAGGCACTTCCCTTCTCTGATGCTTCCTCAGCCCTCTCCTCCCGATACTCCCCAGCCCCTTCGGTTCACTTAGCTCAAGCTCAGCTCCTCTTGGACCCCAGCTTTTCCCGGTTTACTACCCCCAGTGCTGTAAGAGCTCGTCCCCGGGACCCCTCTGTTGCTCCACCCGCTGCATCCCAGCTGGGCTCTGCTCCCCTCTACCAGCCCCCGGGCTCGGGCTCCCTTCAGCTCACTCCACCCAAATTGCCTCGGGGCCCGGGTTTATCCCCCAGATCCCCTGCCTCCTCTCGGGGCCCCGCTGCTCCCCCCCGACTCCCTTCCTCAGGCCCCCGTTTTCCCCGCAGATCCCCTGCCTCGGGGCTCCTTTCTCCAGACCCCCAACTCAGGGCTCGGCACCCCTCGAAGCTCGTCTCCCTCCCCTGGCTCTGCTTTCCCGGGCCCCTCCTCTGGAGACCTGGCCCCCCTCCCCTACAGCACCCCTTGGGATCCGGTTTTGCTTTTGCACCCCCAGAGTCCCTCTCCCCGGGTCTCGGTGCCGGGCCCCCCATCTCCTGACCCCCATCTCCTGACCCCCTCCCGTTCCCCCCTCCCGCAGAGAGCGCGGTGCGCGCGGCAGGGGACGTGCTGCGCGTGCGGCCGGCGCCGCGCGAGGAGTGCGCGCTGGAGATCCTGAAGGGGGCGGCCTTGCGGCGGCGCGAGCTCTACTACCGCTACAGCTCCACGCGGCTGCCGCTGCTGCTGCGCGACTGCGCCGCCGAGCTGCTGGACTACCTGGTGCGGGGCCGCTACCGCCTGGACGGGCCTCACCGCCCCTAGACGCGACCCTTCCGACACCCCGCGCCGCCCCTTCGGACACCGTCCCGATCCCCACCACCGCCACCTTCCCAGCACAACCCGCCTTCACGGCGCCCGCCGGCTCGGGAGGGTTTTCCGGCACAACAGCCTCCTCTGCTGGCGGGGATGAGCCTTGCAGCTGGGCCTTGCCGCCGCTGACGTCTGTGCGGTGGGACAGGCCTGCCTGCCTGCCTCCCCCCGGGCTGGACAGGCCTGCCCTCCCCTCCCCACCTCTGCTTCTGCTTTGAAGAGATCATTATTGCGCTGGTAAATAGGGCGGTAAACAGGGGAGTCGAGATGCACGGAGTGCAAAGTGGGACAGAGGGAATTCCTAAGCCATGCACTGTCCCATCTGGGTGGCCCTGTGGCCTCTCCCCAGACAGGGGAAAGTGGGAACAAACCCACTGTTAAATAAAATGTACTAACCTAAGAACTCTCTGTGTGTGTGTGTGTGTGTTCTGTGGGTTTGTTATCCCTTTTCTGTGCTACTAAATGCAGCTGCAGGCAGGCACAGCCCCCTGACTTGCCTTCCACGGGAAGGTTGGATCCTTGCAAGAATCCTTCATCCCTGGAGCCATTCAAGCCCAAACTCTCGAGGTGAGGAGAAAGTTCTTCACAGAGAGAGTTGTTAGCCGTTGGAACGTGCTGCCCAGGGAGGTGGTCACCATCCCTGGAGGTGTTCAAGAAGGGACTGGATGTGGCACTTGGAGCCATGGTTTAGTCGTCCTGAGGTGTTGGGTGATAGGTTGGACATGATGATCTTTGAGGTCTTTTCCAACCTTATTGATTCTGTGATTTTTATGAACCTAAGCACCCTGATGTAGTTGGAGATGTTCCTGCTCACTGCAGGGGAAATGGACAAGGAAATGCCTCTGGATTAGACATGGAGTGGACAGAGGGAAGGGTTTGGCGATCCCATGGAAGTCTACACTGAGGGGACACAGGAGACCCAGCCCCAAAGGCAGCCAGCCACCAAAGCAGCCCATGCCTGCTGCTCTCTGGAGGTAAAAGCTTTGCAGAGCCTTTCCTTAAATGGTCTCCAAAACCACACCTGAAAATCGTGGCAGGAAAAGGGTGCAAAGGGGCAGCCTAAAGTCCAAAGTGAGGTAGGTTAATGTTTGCTAAATAACAGGCAGTGCAAAGAAAAGGTCCTCCAATAGATACCAGCAAGCTTGTGCAAGATAAGAACCAGTTCAAAACTGCTACCACTCCCAGCCCCATTTGCAACCCACTGACACATCCACCTCCCCTGGATCAGAGCTGTGGAGTTTGTCTTGCTCCTGCCTGTACTTCTGCAGAGGGATGGGTCTGCTCCTGAAGATCTTCATCCCCTTACTGGGAGTGGCACTGGCCTTTTATTTGTACTCAGCACCCATGAATTTCAGTGAAGGTAAGTCACTGACAACCAGGCTTGAAACCCACAATCAGGGTGGCTGCTGCCAGTGTGGGCCCACACAAGGTCATTTGAAGGACCTTTTGAAGCCCAGACAGAAAAGCCAAAGCATGGGGAGGCTGAAGGCTGGGAGGGGAGCAGAGGGGTCAGAGCACTCTGTGCTGCACGGAAAGGCTCACAGGATTGTGTTGGGTCTGCTGAGCTGCACTGTAGCTGTCTGAACTCAGTAAATGATTTATTTAAGCAACAGGCAGCTTTCCACTTTAAACATTTAACCCTTCTGCTAGACACCCTTTGCTATTCCTGAAAGCTGTTCCCAGACCAGACACCTCACACGTGCTCCCCACCAAACTGGAGTTAACAACCAGACTCCAGGGTGGTGGACACCACAGTGGGGCAATGCTGCTGCCTGCAGCTCCCTGCACCCAGAGGCGAGGGGCAGTGGGGGCAGAGAGGAGCCGCGGTGCCCGCAGTGGTGTGGGCTGTGCCAGCTCTGAGCCGTGTGCCAGCTCTAAGCCCTGTGCCCTCCTGTCCAGAGATGCTGCGGGGGAAGCGGGTGATCGTGACGGGCGCCAGCAGCGGCATTGGGGAGCAGATGGCGTATCACCTGGCACGCATGGAAGCTCACCTCCTGCTGACGGCACGCACCGAGGCCAAGCTGCAGAAAGTAAACGGCAAGCAGAGCAGGCGGGGCTGGTAAAACATTCACATCCCAGAGCCCCACAGGTGGGCAGGATGCAGACATTCACCCAGCCTGGGCACATGGGGATGCCAGATAGCCACAGATCCATCCCAGAGCTCTCCAGGCACCAGCCCGTGCTAACTTCCCCCATCACAACAAACTGCTTGTTCAGTGCTGACAGCCTGGCATTTCTTCTCTGCAGTCTTCAGCTGTGAATTCTTATCTCCAGCATCAAGTCCACCCAAGGCCTGGTCTGACCAGGTCTTACTCTTTCTCAAAGTCTGAACTGGTTTTGCTTCCTGTATACAACAGAATCAGAATGAAGCAATCCCATCCCCACATACAGTTACTGAATGTTTGGCCCAGATGGGTCATTGCTTAACTCTGCAGCCAGCAACATTTTTCTGGACAAGGTGTCCCCTCACATGAGGGGGGAAGGGTTTCCAGCAGGGCAGGGAGATGTGCTGCCCATCCACCCCAAGACAGCAACAGCCCTCAGGGGATGGGAGGGTGTCCATGGAGGGGGACCATTGCCAACAGCATTTCCACTGTCACCACAGGTTGTGGAGCAGTGCCTCAAGCTGGGTGCTGCCTCTGCCAGCTACGTGAGCGGCTCCATGGAGGACACTGCATTTGCTGAGGTGGTGGTGAGGGAGGCTGAGAACACCTGGGGTAGGTGATGGGGAGCTGCCCCTCCCCACTCCCCAACACACACCCTGCTACATTGCCAGCAAGAAGATGCTTTGTTTCAAGATGCTGGTTGCTCACAGCAAACATGCTCTGCTTCCAGGAGGCCTGGATATGCTCATCCTAAATCACATTGGTCATAGCTACTTCAACTACTTCAATGGGGATGTGGAGCACATACGAAAGCTCCTGGAGACCAACTTCCTCAGCTATGTGGCCATGACTGTGTCTGCCCTGCCCATGCTCAAGGAGAGTGAGGGCAGTATTGTGGTGGTCTCATCCACAGCAGGTGAGCACACAAGGGGGCAGCTCTCCTGCCCCATATCCCTTCCTCTGCCTGCAAGGGATCCCTGCCGCAGCTCTTCTCCAAAGGGCAGAACAAGGACCGTAAGGCAAAGAGCTGCCCCACTGGGAGTCAGGACCAGCCTGTGATTTATATCCTAGTGCCACAGTTCAAGGCCTGAGGAAGATTTATATGCTGTGGCCTGTCCTGCAAGCCTCTGCACCCACTGAGCACCTCCATGCACTGCAGGTTGCTTTGTGTGCGTGGTCACACGTTGCACATGCATTAGCTACGCACGGGTACACATGCAGGGTACAAGAACATCACCACCCACACCTGAAGGTCCTTCATGCCTTTCTGTGCCATATGTTCCATTTTAAACATTCCTGCATTAGTTTCTTTCTCCCAAGAACCCATAACAGTTTACTCAGTCAGCCTAAATTGCATCTTGCAGCTACTTGAAGGACAGAGGAAGGGGGACCAGTGCAGCCTGGTGTCTGCCCAGAAGCCCTGATGCTGTCTCTCTGCTCCAGGTAAAACTGGCACCCCGTTTGCTGCTCCCTATTCTGCAACTAAGTTTGCCTTAGATGGATTCTTTAGCTCCTTGAGGAATGAATTCATCCTGGAGAAGGTCAACGTCTCCATCACACTCTGCATCCTGGGCTACATCAACACAGGTAAGCTCAGTGTCACTGGGGTCCCACCACTGTGTTTCCAGAGTCAAGCCAAGCCCTGCACCCAGTCCCAGGCTGCTCAGCACGCTGCTGCTGGACCCTCCACCTGCAATGGGAACAGGACCCAAGCTGTTTAAAAAGTGTGGTCTGAGACCTTCGGCTCTGCTCTAAGGAGCAGGGGAGGTGGGGATCAGTCCTGTGGTCATTCAAGAGGTGGAAAGGAATGGGAAGCAGCCTCCTCTAACAGTGATTTTAACCATGCAGGCCTTAAGCAGGTCTGGCCCCCAGCACTTGTCAGTTGGTTAGAGGGGGCCACAGACACCCCACTGGAGCGGGTGGTGCTTGTGGTAGCTCCTCCAGCCAATGCTGCTCCTCCATCCCACCCTTGCAGAGAACGCAGTGCAGGCTGTCTCCCACGTCATCCGGGAGACGCCGGCGCCCAAGGAGGACTGCGCCCTGCAGATCATCCGCGGGGCAGCGCTGCGCCAGCGCGAGCTGCACTACCCACCCCGCCTGGTGGACATCCTGCTGCTCCTCAGGGCCCTCGCCCCCGACTTCCTCGACTCCCTCACCAGGAGCAGCTACAACGTGGAGAACATCAAAAGAACATAGCTCCTGGCTGGTGGACACCATGGGCCAGGCACAAGGGATCTGGGTCTTCGTGCAGCTCCTTGGGTGTCCTTTTTCCGTGTCACCAGCGCAGCCCCATGCTGATGCACCCTGGTAACCCGAGATGGGATGCACTGGAAGCCTAAGTAATGCACAGGGTGGAAAGGCCCTTCATAGGGATGAGCTCCTGCAGCTGGCTTTTCCAGTCATGAACTCCTGCAACTGGCTTTTTCCAACCAAGAAGCACACTCAGAGAAGCTCCTGGCAGCAGGAGCTGCTGCCAGCATCCTGCTCCCCAGCAGGTTCCCTGCTTGACCTCCAGAAACTGTTCCCCCATCCACGGCCACAAAGGCCATGGTGCTGAGCACAGAGGGCAGCCGAGCCCTGGCCCAGAATGAGGGTTTGGGCCGAGCAAAAACGACCCAAAGCCACCCAAAAAGGGCTTTTGACCCAGGAAATATTTTTTTGTTTAGCATGTATCCCCCTTCCAGGCTGGTCTTTGTAAAAATAAATCCTGTGTTACTACACTGAGTTCTCTGCTTCCACTCATGCTCCTTCCCCACGTGCCCGGGCACAGAGCCCATGTCAGCGCCCAGCTGCTCCAGCTCACCTCCCTGCATGATTTGCATTAACGAGCTTTCACTTCTCTAACGACCTTAATGAACTTCTGCCATTCCTGACCTCCCCTCAGCTGCCCCACACACGGGTTTGTGTGTGGGGCTTTTTCTTTTCCTCCTTCTTTCCTTCCAATCTGCAAGAAGCCTTAAAATAATAGCATTACTGTCCTGCCCCAAGGCTGGCTCCTCTACCCCAGAGCAGCTCGGGGAGGCTCAGTCACCGGGTGCCACCAGCAGCAGCCCCATGAACTGGCGCTCAACCTCCGCCTGTCGGAGCCTGATAACGGGAGATGGTCCAGGAGATAGCTGCTAGCTCTGCTTGGGGAGAAGCTGCAGACTTCGGGGTCCCAAGATAACCCCAATCCCCCCACCAGCCGGCCCCCTGCACCCTGCAGCCGGGCTGGGAGCAGAGACAGGAACCGGGGCTCGGCCGCAACGTTTCCTGTTTGACAGAGACTGAGCAGCAACTCGAGGAGGGTGGCACAAAGGTGGCAGCTGGAGCCTGCTCACCCCACTGCTCCCCAGTGCTCCAGGGGTAGGACAGGACCCCGCGGGCAGGTAAGTGCCCACGGAGCTGGGGATGGGGAGGGGCGGAGGGGAGCGGAGCCGCAGGGCTGGAGGCAGCAGAGTGCACCTTTTTCTCCTCATTTTTCACCCCGTTTTCAGCCTGCATGATTGACACCGGGAGGCTGTAACATGAGCCAGCAAGAAGCACTTCTGTTTGAGTTTTTTTCCTGGTTTCCCTTGAAGCTAGAAGTGTAACAGCTTGGAAAGCAAAGATAAAGGACACGGCTGTTAATTAGAGAGGGTAATTTGGGGTAACAGGAGGAGGAAACGGAGTATCAGCTTGTCAGGAAGGCTTGTCAGGAAGGCCTCAGCAGTTTGCTCAGCTGGGGGTGAGTAATGGCCTGGCTGCTTCTTTAAGCTTTACCTTGCTTGAAATCACATTTTGGGGTGAACTGAACCTGTTCCAAGAGCTGCTCCTGGGCTGCGTGGTGGCAGGTTGGGCAGTGCAGGTGGGAGAGGGGCTGAGCTGTTCCCAACAGGAAGAACTGGATGAGCAGGGACTGAGCAGGACATCCAAGGTTTGAACATGCAATTGGGCCATTTCTAAAGTTAGGAAAAATAAGTTTTAAAGTGTGCTGAGGAGCTTGGAGAAGACTGGCTGTAGATACAAGCTTTATCCCAAGCCATGGAGCTCATATCCAGCTTCAAGGGAGCACACTGTGGGGCACTGGAGTGGACCCAGCTTGCATTTCTCAGTGTGAAGCTGTTGGCCAGACCTTGGTGGGCCCAAGCAAGTGTGTGGGGACCAAGAGGCCCTGGGTGAGCACAGTGGGTTTATCATGCTGAAGATGTGAGAGCTGCATGGGAGTAACCTTCTCAGCCTTGTATACCCCCCAGCTGTATCACAGCTAAACACCCAAACACTGTTGGGTAAATTTAAAACTAGAGAGGCTTCAGAAGCTCCTTAAAGAAGAGAATACTCAGATAGAAATGTATCAAAGCACATAAGCAAGTGCCACACTTGAGGGCTCTGGAAGCCCACAACCCATCTGGACTCAGCCTTGGAAGCAGTGTCCTGGCCGTGGGCTTGCAGGGACCTTCCCTGCCCACAGCAGGAGCTGACCTCCCCAAAAGCTCTGCTCTCCTCCCAGAAGGAAGCCCCTCCAGTGAACAGACAGCAGTAGCCATGGCCTTTGGGTGCACTACAGCTAGCACCAGGACAAAAAGGAGACAGGGACAGATCTGAATGCAGCCTAAAAAGCAGGGAAGTATTTGATGTCTCTACGGCCTTTACTTGTTCCCATTTAGACTCAACAACTTCCTAATTGCTCGAGACAGAATGAGACCAGTGAAGTTCTGGTGGGTTTGTTTGACACTGAAGAACATTTAACTGGAACTTTCCAATACCTCATATTCAGTTACTCTTAGACATAACTCTGCTCTACCCTGGTGAGACCACACCTGCAATGCTGTGTCCAGCTTTGGGCTCCCCAGCACAAGACAGGGATCTGCTGGAGAGAGTCCAACAGAGAGCTATGAGGATGATGAAGGGACTTGAACTTCCCTCCTATGAAGAAAGGCTGAGAGATCTGGGGCTGTTTAGTGTGGAGAAGGCTGAGAGGGGATCTGATCCATGTCTAGAAATATGAGGGGTGGGTGTCAGGATGAAGGTGCCAGGCTCTTCTCAGTGGTGCCCAATGACAGGACAAGGAACAAAGGGTATGAGCTGTAACACAGGAGGTTCCACCTCAACACGAGGAGAACTTCTTTGCTGTCAGGGTGACACAGCCCTGGAGCAGGCTGCCCAGAGAGGCTGCGGAGGCTCCTGCTCTGGAGACTTTCAAGACCTGTTCCTGTGTGGCCTGCTCTAGGTGATCCTGCTTTGGCAGGGCCATTGGGCTGCATGACTCCAGAGGTGCTTTCCAACCCCCTTGGTTTCATCAGGACAGAAGATCCCAGAGTGGAGCTGGCCCGGGATGGTCAGCCAGCCCCAGAAGGCTGTGCCTCGGCCCCGGCGGGCGGGAGAGAGCTACGATGAGAAGTGTGAGCGGCGGCAGGAGACGAGGGAGAGCCTGCGGCGGAGGCACAACCTGACCGCCTGCCGCCACCCCAGGAGGGCAGCAGAGGGGCCAGAACAGAGCCCCCGGCAAAAGGAGTTCCTCAGGAGGAGAAACCTGCCCAGCAGTGCTGGAAGGACACAGCTGGGACAGGACGGCAAAGCAGGAGTCCCCCTGGAGCCCTCCTCAAGGGTGGACTCCAGACCACCTGCCCTGCTCCAGGTAACACAGCTCGGTGCTCTGCCTGCTCCAGCTAGCACCCACCATAGCACCCACAGCCTGCCCACCCATCCCAACAGCACCAGGATGCAAATCCAAGTAGAGCCAGATGGTGAGAATGCACAAAAATGGACATTTCCTCACAAACTGAGGCAGGGGTGAAGCTGTCACCCTCCTGGTCTGCTCCTCTCTAGCTTCCAAACCTTCAGCCAGATGGAGATTCTCTCCAAGTACAACCCCACAGTCTAGCTCCCACACTGCAGTTTTGCACTTAAGTTATTTCTGACCTTGGAAACTGAGCTCCTGACACCTGGCTTCCCTCCACCCCCTTTGCTGGTCACAGGAATGGTGCAGGGATTGGGAGCCTCCCTGCTACCCATAGCCTCCCCTGTGCTGCACAGCTACCAGTAACCCAGAGGGTTCCCCACCATCAGTAACACCTATAGAAAGACCCAAAATATTTCAATTCAAGAGCCAAACTGATTTCCTTCTAAGCTTCTTGTGAGGTCAGCCCAGGGGGTTCCCAAATTCATGTGAGCAGAGGCAGTGGGACAGGAGAGGACTGGCACAGGCACACCCCAGAGCTCCCTGTGCAGCACAGGAGTGTGCAGAGCGGTTAGCTGCCTCCTGCTGCCATTTGCCTCACCAGGTTTAATCACCTGCTAGGCAGCAGGAATCTGGAACAAGCTTTTACATGCACATGGACTTCCCCTGTTGGCTTCTGCAGAGGTAACAAGGGGCAAGAAGCTGGGGGAGGGAAGAGGGGTGATGGGATGAGGACTCTGCACCCCCAGCCCGTGAGGAGAAGCCAGAGCAGAACAGGTACCACTCATCCAAGGCTGCCAAATGGTAGCAAAGACTCAATGCAGGACCCAGCTTCCTGCCACCAGAAGTCCTCATCTTTAACAAAAATATCTCAAGACACTTAGAGAAAATTCCTTGCCCTGTTCTGGTGTCTGTTCCACCTCACCCAGAGGCCAGCAGGTTTTCTCCCACCTCCCCACAGAACTCTAGAGCTGCTGCAGCCAAAGCAGCAGATCCTTATGGATTTGCCATGGTTTCCTGGCATCTCCTTGATGCTCTTTACCCAGGCACTGCAGGTACAAATCCTGACCCTGCCACACAGGCTCACTCAAGCTGCCCTCTCGTTCCAGCACCAGTGGAGCTGCCCTATATTTCCCCCTGCACACTCCCTGCTCAGCCTCAGTGTCCCCCTCAGCATTTCACCAGGAGTGGTCTCCAGGCAAGGAGCCTCTCTGAACACCCAAGGTAGGTGTGGGACATTTGGGTTTCTCAGGACAACAGCAGCTGCAGCTTTCCCCTCCCACCTCTAAAGCTCCATTGAGCTGTTAGAGCTCAAGCTGATAACTCCCAACCCCAGATCCTCCTCCAAGCCCAGCTCCTTCACCAGCAGCCCCCACACTACATTTTCCCATCCCAGTCTGAGGTTCCCCTGCAAGCTCCATGTGTTACAGGTATTTTTGCTGTGGATAAAACCAGCCCAGCCCACAGCTTACCTGAGCAGATGCTCTGTCCTACAGCATCCCTGTAAATGCCTCAGATTACCCAGGGCCCTGGGGTAGCTTCAGTCCTCGGAGTTACTGAACTTCTGACTCTCTGTCCCTGTGTGTTACTGGGCACTGTTTAAGCCACTGCCCTCCATCCTCGAAGCAAGACCATCTCTGAGAGCTGAGATGGATGCTCAAAGTTCCCAGCCCCTTGGACATGAGATCACAGAATCAGAGATCAGTCACAGAATCACTTAGGCTGGAAGAGAACTTTGAGATAATCAAGTCCAACCCTTAACCCAGCACTAAGTCCACCACTAAGCCAGGTCCCTCAGCACCACATCTCCACATCTTTACCATCCCTCCAGGGATAGAGACACCACCACTTCCCCAGGCATCCTACTCCAGGTCTTGCCAACTCCCATCCTTTTGCTTTGCTTTCACAGGGACCCAGACCCTGACAGACCCCAGCACAGCGATGAAAGACTCGAGCCAGCAGACAGAGTAAGCTGCTCCTGTCCTCCCCTCCAGCCCTGGGCTGGGAATTTGGATCCCCACAGGGCAGCAGCCTTTGCTGCCCAAACATGTTCCACCTTGGCACAAGCTTTTGCTGTACAGATGCCTCCACTCTGCCGCAGCCCCTGCATGGTGCTCCCCTCAGTAACACTCTCTTGTTTTGTTTTAGCTGGGGAATAGCAGTTTTTAATAAGGTAAGAAACCACAGATAACAACCCTTGAATGAATCAGCTTCTAAAACCTCTCACCTGGACACTGCCTGGTGTAGCTTCAAACAAGAAATAAAACAGAACTAGAGACACTGCTGCTGGGGGAGGAAAGGCACTTCTGTGCTATGGGAAACCTCCTGGCCTCCCATGAGCACCTCCTGCCCCCATTCTCTACTGCCAGTCACGGGCACCAGAAGGAAAGAAAGGGAGTTCCATGTCCCCAGTGTCCCTTATTCCATGGGTTAAGGACACTGAAGATGTGAGTGGAATCTTTTTTTGTTTCCTTCAGCAACAGGTTAAAATATGGGGCTGTTCAGCCTGGAGAAGAGAAGGCTCCAGGGGGATCTTAGAGCAGCCTTCCAGTACCCGAAGGGGGCTACAGGAGAGCTGGGCAGGGACTTTTGACAAGGGCTGGGACTGACAGGACCAGGACAACGGCTTTGAGCTGGGAGAGGGGAGATCAAGACTGGAGATTAGAAAGAAATTCTTTACAGTGAAGGTGGTGAGACACTGGAAGAGGTTGCCCAGGGAGGGAGTGGATGCCCCCTCCCTGGAGAGATTTAATGTCAGGCTTGATGGAGCTCTGAGCTAGCTGGGGATGTCCCTGCTCACTGCAGGGCATTGGACTAGATGACCTTCAAAGGTCCCTTTCAACCCAAACCATTCTATGACTCTGTGATACAGAACATGGCAAAGATGCCCCCAACTCAAAGCAGTGTGCCCAGGTGGCCAAGAAGGCCAGTGGCATCCTGGCATGCATCAAGAATAGTGTGGCCAGCAGGAGCAGGGAAGTCATTGTGCCCCTGTACTCCACACTGGTTAGGCCACACCTTGAGTCCTGTGTCCAGTTCTGGGCTCCTCAGTTTAAGGACATTGAGACACTTGAAGGTGTCCAGAGAAGGGCAACGAGGCTGGGGAGTGGTCTGGAGCACAGCCCTGTGAGGAGAGGCTGAGGGAGCTGGGGTTGCTTAGCCTGGAGAAGAGGAAGCTCCGGGGAGACCTTCTTGCTCTCTACAACTACCTGGTTGTATCCAGGTAGTTGTGGCCAGGAGGAGGTTGGTCTCTTCTCCCAGGCAAGCAGCACCAGAACAAGAGGACACAGTCTCAAGCTGCACCAGGGAAAGTTTAGGCTGGAGGCGAGGAGAAAGTTCTTCTCAGAGAGAGTTGTTGGCCATTGGAATGTGCTGCCCAGGGAGGTGGTGGAGTCCCCATCCCTGGAGGTGTTCAAGAGGAGATTGGATGTGGCCCTTGGTGCCATGGTTTAGTCATGAGGTCTGTGGTGACAGGTTGGACTTGGTGAGCTTTGAGGTCTCTTCCAACCTTGGTGACTCTGTGAACTCCAATGCTGTCAAAGACCATTTTGATTGCCCTGAAAACAAAAAAGGAACCCCAGGAGATTCTTCTCCTCTTCCTCCTAGATGCAGGCTGTTCATTTCAGCTCCACTCCAAACTGTTTGGATTTTGTAGCCAGTTCTTAAAACGTTTACACACTGAAACAACCCAGCTGTTTGTAAATGTTTACCCTTTCCCTTTCAGGAAATGCTGCAGCTGTCCAACTACCTGAAGGTAGGCACCAAAGATGGTTGAGTAGCTACCAGCCAGCAGGCCTGTGGCAAGTGGGGCAATAGTTTTTAAACCATGATGAAATGAAGGGATTATTACATGCCCAGTTTTAATGTGGCCAACAAAGCCTACAGAGAAGCCCCCAAGACTCACCTGAACACTCCCCCAAGCAGCAGAAGCCCTGAACTGAAAGGGAGCAGGGCTGCCTTTGCCAGGGCTGAGGGTCCCTAGCAGCTCTGGGGGGGATCCCCTCTGACCAGCTGTCCCCTTCCCCACAGGAGGCCCTGCACCGTGAGCTGCTGCTCAAGCAGAAGATGGTCATTTTGCAGGAGCTCTTCTCCACACTGCTGCAAGCATCAGAAAAATCCTGGCAGGTACCAGAGGAGGCAACGCCTGGGAGGCTGGGGAAGGCTTTGCCTTGGTGGGACCAGGCTTGTGTGCAGAAGCAGCATGGGGGTGGTCTCCTCTTTGAGCTCTGCCTGCTTTCAGTGCTTGGCAGGCATGGAGATGTTGCTGCTTTAACATCCAGAGCTGGCACCTGGCAGAGGAGATAAGCTGCAGAACTGCTCCCCTGCGAGTAGCTGCTTGCTGGGCCTCCTTCCTTTCCTGTCACCTTTCTTTTTAGGAGGGGGCTGAACAACAAACCCAGAAGTTTAGGGGGTTAGGAGGTTACATTGCTTCAAGTTTTTCCTTTTTTTTGTGCCCCAGGAGGCTGTTAGGGCAGAAAAAATGGAGTGATTGGGTGAGATGGTATAAAAAACCCCTCCCGTGCTAGATGTTCTGTGGTTAGAAACTTCCGCCTTTGCTTGCTTCTTCACATGAAACCAGCAGGAAAGAACACCCTGGCACACTCTGGGGGAGGCAGCCATGAAACCTCAGATCACAACAGGTAGGTGCTGCTTGCTGCCTCTGCTGCAGGACAGGCTTGGCTGCTGCCTCTTGCATTCAGCCCTTCAGCAGACTACAAATGAACCCACTGCTAGCACCAGAGCCAGCACCTGCTGCCTGCTGGGATGGGATCCCCCAGGATCTCCCATGGTGGGGGGCAGCTGGGAGCAAGGGCCTTTTCCAGGACCTATGGGCAGGTCCTACACCATAACACTGCTGTGAAAACTGATGGTTGGTTGCCTGTTTCCAGACCCAGGTGAGATGCCAAGCACTAGCTGCAGCAGCTTTTGAATCCTTTCTGGCATTTGGGGTTTCAAGGCAAAGCCGCTGCACACCCCTGCACACCCATCAAGGGTGCAGCAGTAACTCCTGAAATGGCCACAAAGCCATTTCTGAGGGGCTGTTGGGTTTGTGGGTGCTTTTGGCTTGCTGGAGCTGGAAGGTGGGGGTGTTGTTAAATTGAAGGGCTAAAGCATTTGGTTCCTTCTCCCTCCCACAGTTTTCCTTCCAGGCTAGAGAGGCACAGGGTCTGCACTGTAAATCCCCCATCTGTTGGAAAACTTGTTTAGTTGGTTCCAAAATGCTGCCAGATGAAGGAAGCTAAGTCTCAATTATGATTATTAAGAGTAATTAATTTGAAGCTGTTCTCTCCTAAAAGAAGAAAATTGCTCCTTCAATATGTTTCCTTCCCTTCCTGACCTCTGAAGCTGAGCCTGGCTTTGGGAAGCAACTCTGCAGCTCTGCAGAGCTGAAGCCCTTTGCCATTTCCAGTGCCTGACTGCTGCTAGGTGGACTTAATGTTCCAGCCCAAGCATGGTGTTTGGGCAAGCTGGAGGCCTTCCAGAAACACCAGTCACTGTCACTGCTTTAAACCAAAGGTTTAAAATGACTAAGGGAAGGAGTATCAGAGAATTCACTGATCACAGGACAACCAAAGCACTACAGCTGTCAAGCCAAACCAGTTTAAAACACTTCCATGGGCACTTAAATGACAGCAACAGGGAAATGCAGAAGGGTTCCAGAGGGATTTTCCCGCTCAGGAAATGTGATTTGTTTCTTTCACATAGATCATCTTCAACACAAACTCTTGGCCAGGATTTGCTCTGATCAGAAGCACAGTTTCTTGTGCCCTCCCATGTCTGCTCACAGCCTCACACCCCCCCCTCACTGCCATGCTGTTCTGCCCTACAGACAGCTCCTTCCATTTAGGGAGATCTTTATATTCTGGGATGGTTTGCTGGAGGGGTGGGGTTTTTTTGGGGCCAGTTTGTAAGCTGCATCTCCATGAGAGGAATTTGCCAGCATATTTCTGCTCCAAAGTGTAGGAAGAGCCCAGTGCTCCCTTGCCTTCTCCTTTGCACATCTACATCTGTGCACAGGGGCTGGGACACCACCATCCTCCAACGTGAGCCTTTGCAGATGGCAGAACCAGAGAAACTGCAGAGGAGAACTAGCCATAATATTTCACATGGGGGAAAAAAAAGTGCTTTTCAGACTCCCACCTACTTTCTAGGAGGATAGAGAATGCCAGGTTGGAAGGAACCCCAAGGATCATCTGGTCCAAGCAGTTCTTTGGACCCACAACTGGGAAGATTGAGATTTTTGGGGCTATAAACTTCTGTGCAAATAGAAAGAGCACTAAGACACCAGAAGATCTGGTTTTGCTGGGGTCTAACAGCTATTCCTGTAGCATCAAGGAGCTGCTTTTCAGAGGCCCCCAAAGAGCAGTGAGCAGAGAAGACAGCAGAGTTCTCAGCACCGGTGGTGGAAACCCAGCCTACGAGAACTCTGCTGGAAATTGTATCTCAATTTGCATGCAGGCTGGTTTCACAAAACCTAAGAAGCCTGACTAACAGTGAGAGGAGATGGTAATAAGGAAAATGAATCATCACTGCTGCCCTCTATCCCCCTGGCCAGCTGCTAGATGTTGCAATATGGACCCAACCTATTTTCTGAGGAAACCAGCAAGCCGAGACCTTAGCACCAGCTGCAGCTTTAGGCAAGGAGTGTTGCAGGGAGGAACCAGCAGGCAGAGAACAGGCAGCAGCTCTTGCTTCTGCCAGACCCATCCAGACTAACCTGAAATCCTCATCTCCTGCAAGTACCTGGGCTCAGCAACCAGCAGAACTGCCTCAGGAGAGTTTTTCAATGCAGAAAAGTTTCACTTCCCCATATCCCACTTATTCTGAGCTCACGAAGGCTTACTTGAACAGTGAGCATTGGAGAGACTTGGACCAAATTTAGCCACAGGATTCTAGGTGAAGGGAGAAAGTGAATTAAAACACAAGCTACCAAAACACTGGGGGGATAGTGTGTAGTTTGTGATCCCACACATCAGCTCATTTGTGGTTGCTTCTCCTCCAGGGTCAGCTGAACGAAGACAAACTGAGGTGTAAACTAAGGGCCCTTGAAAATCAGCTGCAGGCCTGCACCCAGGTAAAGTCTGACTGCTGAGGAACCAACACAGGTGAAGAAAGGCACGAAAACAAAATACTCAGCCATGTAATTGGGTCAGGTCTCAGTTTCTAGAGCAATTTGATTAGATATGGATCTGAAAACATTTTTTCCCACTTTGCTGAAGCAATGTTTCGTGGCAAATTAGCAGCACTTGCACACTCTGGATTTGCTAACATTCAGGCTTAGCCAGCTTAGGGATATGTCAGACAAGACCCTTCCAGCACTTGCATTCTTCCTTTAAAGAGTTACTCAAAGGAGTGCATGAAGAAAATCCTGATAGAGATGGAGGACCAGAAGCAGACCTATGAACAGAAGGCAAAAGAGGCTCTTCAGAAGATGCTGGAGGACAAACTTCAAACAGAGCAGCAGCTCCAAAACTCTCAGGTAAGGAACATGGTTTACACCTGGTTTTACTTTAGTTCAACTGTGACAAAGAATCCTTTCACTTTAGCAAAAGGTGATGAATTGGTAACAAACATGCAAAAAGAAACCATTTTTAACCTCCTGAGCAAAGTCCACAGCAGCTTAGAGGCAACCTGTGCTCCTTTTGTGCGCTGCACATCAGGCTCTTAAACCAGCACATAGTTAGGAAACAGGAATCACAGAAGCATTAAGGTTGGAAAAGACCTCTGAGGTCATCAAGTCCAGCTATCAAATACATTGCTGTTTGGGAGTTTTAAATGCAATCCTGACTCCTCCACCCTCCCTTCTTCCCATTCCCTGCTCTGCATGCACAGAGAAACAAGCCAGACAGAATCCATGGCACGAGGTCTCCAGAGATGCTTTTTCTGGAGTGCTTCTTCACTATGAAATTGGATTTTCCTCCAAGAGGTATCCTGTGGGTCAGAAACTGCTAACTGGTATTTTTGAAGCGATAAATAAGTTGTATCCCAGAGATCACCAGCTTTCTGAATCCTCCCAGCAGCAGAGGAACTCAGGTTTCAGAGCAAACCCTCTGCCCATGTTCGCTCTGTCCATCAGATGGCATCAGCCCCACACAGCTTCTCACAGCCCAGCGCTGCCCCAGCCTCACACCCGGCCAGCTGTAGATGATGGCCAGGCCCATCTAGCATGGTCCCACCAGACCGTGGCTCACAGCCCACCTATGGGTCCTTGTTCTCCTCCCCAGAGAAGCCTGGCAGCAACGAGAGAGGACCTTGCCTTCTGGAAAGAGCACTACACCACGCTCAAAGATGAGCTGACCAAGATGACCACAGCACACACCGAGCTGGAGAACAGCTTCCACGTTTTGCAAAGTCAACTGCAGGTACCTTAGCTCCCCACGGGTACCTTAGCTCCCCACGAGTATCTTAGCTCCCCACAGGCACAGCACCCCACCTGCCCCCATTTTCAAGCAGGCAAGCCCCAGGTTCAGCCCCCTGGATAAAAAAAGCCCTTTGATGAAGCACAGTGAACACACACACAACCAGGCCCTCTGCTCAGAGCTGCCTTTCATTGCTGGAAAGCCAGTGGTGTCATGTGCCTGTGAGCTGCCCTGGGGTGGTGGGCAGTGGGGTGCCAGGGCTGGGCTGATGCCAGGGCTCTTCTCACCCCCAGGAAGTGGACACCCAGAAGGAGCAGCTGGGCAAGGCCCTGCGCAGCCTGCAGGGCGAGCACGCAGCCCTGCACCAGCGAGCCAGCGCCTTGCGGCAGGACAACCACCTAAAGGCTCAGCACATCACTGCCATTGAAGGTATTGGGTGCAGGGACATGTGGGGATCTGTCCCCACAATAAACAGAGGCTCTAAGGAAAATACTCTTCCAACCCTGGTCCTTAAAGCCAAGGTCAAATGCATGCAGAAGAACCTCTCCTTGAATGCGCTGCAGAGGGACTTTGCCTGAGGGTGTCTAGAGACAGGACAAGGGGGAATGGGTTGAAGCTGAGAGAGAGGAGGGTTAGACTGGAGCTTAGGAATAGGGTTTTCAGTATGAGGGTGGTGAGACTCTGGAATATGCTGCCCAGGGAGGCTGTGGATGCCTCCTCCCTGTGGGTCTTCAAGGCCAGGTCGGATGAGGTCTTGAGCAGCTGAGTCTAGTTGAGAGGTGTCCCTGCCCATGGCAGGGAGGTTGGAGTGGATGATCTCTGAGGTCCATTCCATGATTCCTAGAGCTGTTTCCAACTAGATCAAAGGACTTCAGAGAAGCCAAGTGACTTTTCTAGAAGAAAGAATAGAATGGGAGACTTGTCAAGAAATCAAAGATGAGTGTTCAGCTTTGATGAGGACTTTTGCATCCTTCTCAGACCTAAACACAGCGATGGGAGCCTGCTTGGGTGGGGAGGCAGCACCTGTGACTGTCTGAGGTGCCACTGGGTGGTGGTGGATGTTGCCAGTGAGGAAATAAAAGTACCAGTTCAGACAGAGGCAAGGAAACACACACATTTCAGGTGATTAAGGGAGAGTAAATAGTGGCGGTTCCAGCTCGTAACAGGTCTCCTATGAACAGCTTTAAAATCAATCCTAAGTTAATAGACTGTAAGGAACACTTAGAAAAAGCTGCCAAAGCTGAAAGGGAAGCTAACAGCTCAAATCACATCCTGCTGAGAAGGAAGTTTGGCATAACCAGCAATATCCATTGCACTGTGCACATGTGGAGGAAAGGGAGAGCTGCCATCCTTGCACAGAGACACACAGAGCCTGCCACCAACCTGCATTTCCTTCTGTCACTTCCCCAGATAAACTGCAAAAAGAACAAAGCCAGAAGGTGACACTGGAGGCAACAATCAGCCACTTGCACAGTAAGTAACACAAAGAGCTGCAGAGTGAGAGGCCTGCTGGAGCACTGAGGGTAACCCTGGGCTTTTTTACCTTCACAGAGTTGATACAGAACCAGAGCAAGGCATGGAAGCCCCAGGAGGTGACAGTGCAAAGGAAAGGTCAGCAAATTCTGTAAGCCCACCTAGCACAGCCCTGGCTCTGGCTCTGGTTTAGAATAAAAGCTGTTTGCAAGCTGCACAAAGTGAGTTATTCTATTTTGCCAATGTGAAAGCATCAGTGTGTTTATGATGACAATTTACATAATAAATGGATTTCATTGCAAATTCTACTCCAGTGGCAATGCCCTTTTTTTACCACCACCACCACCCCCCAACCACATTCCAGTTTATAATTGCAATTACAGCTGGTACTTGGCAAAAAAATAAGTCAGACAAAGCATTTTGTCTGAACTCTCCCTCCCCTCCATTTCTCACAGCCACTTAGAAATAGTCCTCTAAAGATGATTAACTTGTAGCTACAGCAGAGGTAGGCCTGTGATAACCAGCTCAGCTCCTGGGTGCTCTGCTGTGTGTGTAGCATGCAAATATTATCTGCTGAGCAAGCAAGATCTAAAGCAAACTGAAAGCCTGGCCCTGTTTCTCATCAGAAGCCTGCCTGTTTTCTAGACCAGGTTCTCACCACGCAGACCCCACCTCTCACTCTTGCCAAGGAAAACCAAACTGCTCTGTTAGAGCACCCCAAGGAGAAGGAGGGAGAAGAAAAGCTGAAGGATGAGGTGCAGAAAAGGACATCCCAGCTTACAGCAAAGGAGAACGAGGTGAGGAAGTCACTGAATTTCAGCTAGGACCAAGTTGCTGCTCCAGCAGCAGCACAACACAATGAACCAAAGCTCCTGCAAGTAACCTAAGCCTGGCATCTCCTGTGAGGATTACCTCTGATGAATTTTTATCCTAAACCCTCAAAGTACCATCTACATGCAGGGGTTGGGCACCAGCAGCCTGGCATCAGGGGCTGTAGAGCAGAGCCCTCGCCCTACAAACCCATTTCTGCTCTCACAGAGTCTCAGTCTCACAGGGAAAAGGCAAAGCCACACTTCAAGAGTTGAAATGCACTCCATGCCTCCTTCCTTATCAACATCTATAAATCTCTGAGGGGTGGTGTCAAGATGCCAGGCTCTTTTCAGTGGTGCCCAGTGACAGGACAACATATACAAGCTGGAACACAGAAGGTTCCACCTCAACATGAGGAGGCACCTCTTGATGGTGAAGGTGACAGAGCCCTGGAGCAGGCTGTCCAGAGAGGTTGTGGAGTCTCCTCCTGAGACATTCAAAACCCACCTGGATGTGTTCCTGTGTGGCCTGCCCTGTGTAATCCTGCTCTGGGGGTTGGACTTGATCTCTGGAGATCCAGAGGTTCCTCACTGGCACACACCATGGACATGAGAAATAATCATTGCTTTTTCCCTTCCATGAGATTGAAAGATGGCATCCAAGCCAAGCAGGTGAGGGACTGGTACCAGACTGGGCATTGCCTCCATCACCACATTCCCAGTAATGCTGAGGTCTGCTCTGTCCCCTGTAGGTAGCTCCAGACACAGAGGAGGCAGCAGCAGCGACAATCCCCTGTCACCATAGTGCCCGTGCCCAGGAGAAGCACTGCCGGTGTTGCAGGAGCCCTGCCAGCCTGGGTGTGTCCAGAGGCGAGGGGATGCCCCCTGCTAACAGCCCCCAACTCTGCTTGCAGTGCAGGGAGCTGTGCTCGGAGCTGGAGGCCCTGAGGGAGGAGTACCGCTCCTGCCTGAGCAGCCTGCGCCGGTGCCGCCACGAGCTCAACCACTGCCACAGCAGGCAGGCAAAGGTGGGAGCTGTTCCTCACCCCGAATCCCCACCCCGAATCCCAACCCCAAATCCCAACCACTGCCACAGCAGGCAGGCAAAGCTGGGAGCTGTTCCTCACCCCGAATCCCAACCCCAAATCCCAACCACTGCCACAGCAGGCAGGCAAAGGTGGGAGCTGTTCCTCACCCCGAATCCCAACCCCAAATCCCAACCACTGCCACAGCAGGCAGGCAAAGCTGGGAGCTGTTCCTCACCCCGAATCCCAACCCCAAATCCCAACCCCAAATCCCAACCACTGCCACAGCAGGCAGGCAAAGCTGGGAGCTGTTCCTCACCCCGAATCCCCAACCCGAATCCCAACCCCAAATCCCAACCACTGCCACAGCAGGCAGGCAAAGCTGGGAGCTGTTCCTCACCCGAATCCCAACCCCAAATCCCAACCACTGCCACAGCAGGCAGGCAAAGCTGGGAGCTGTTCCTCACCCCGAATCCCAACCCAAATCCCAACCCCAAATCCCAACCACTGCCACAGCAGGCAGGCAAAGCTGGGAGCTGTTCCTCACCCCGAATCCCAACCCCAAATCCCAACCACTGCCACAGCAGGCAGGCAAAGCTGGGAGCTGTTCTTCACCCTGAATCCCAACTCTGCCACAGCAGGCAGGCAAAGGTGGGAGCTGTTCCTCACCCCGAATCCCAACCCCAAATCCCAACCACTGCCACAGCAGGCAGGCAAAGCTGGGAGCTGTTCCTCACCCTGAATCCCAACTCTGCCACAGCAGGCAGGCAAAGCTGGGAGCTGTTCCTCACCCTGAATCCCAACTCTGCCACAGCAGGCAGGCAAAGCTGGGAGCTGTTCCTCACCCTGAATCCCAACCCCAAATCCCAACCACTGCCACAGCAGGCAGGCAAAAGTGGGAGATGTTCCTCACCCTGTCTCCCAACCACTGCCATAGCAGGCAGGCAAAGGTGGGAGCTGTTCCTCCCCCCAAATCCCAGTTCTTTTGGACTGGGGCTGTAGAGTGATCTGGGAAAAATTCCCTCCTTTGTGCATTGTGGAAAGATGTTTGCTAGGGACAAGCTGAGAAGTCTTCTCCCAGCTAGTTTCTAGCAACACTTGTTTCTCCTTGCAGAGACAGCGTGGTCGCTGGATCCCTCTTCTGGTGGCAGTGATAGCAGTGGCCATTGCCACCTTCCTCACAACTTACAGACCTTGAAGGACCTACCTGATGAGCAGCTTCACTACAGGAACTGCTTCACCACCAGCAATGCTCCCTCACCACACTGCACCTTCTGCTTTGGTTCATATCCTTAGCTGGTCTTCCTCTGACCTCCTGCAGTCCAAATAAATGCTGGGAGTGGAGTCCTTCCCTCAGCTGCTTTGGTTCTTCTCTGTCAGATGAAGGTTGTGCTACCCAGTTTGTGCAGGACTGAGGGGAAAAGCCACTCCACCCGCCACTGCCAGGGCTCACAGGCAGGAGGGATGGGGTATCCCATGCCCTTGGGATCCAGACTCCCAGGGCTCACAGGCAGGAGGGATGGGGTATCCCATGCCCTTGGGATCCAGACTCCTCATTTCCAGCCTGGCAACTGGGAGAACTGCAAAATGATCTTCCCTTTTTTATTACCCCCCTATATTAATCTCTGGACCATCTCTACTGGTACCTGGCCAAAACCCAGTTTAAGAAGGCTTTTTAGCACAGTCCCTGCCAATCCTGAGCAATTTTCCCATCTCCTGCCCTTCAGGGCCAGTGTGGGCCACTATCTCATGGTGAAGTGTCTCCACAACTATGTCTGCTTCCCTTTCACATTTATTTGACAGAGATGGGGAGCCTATTTTGGAGCTGCACTGTGCATGTTTTAAGGTAGAACACCCTTTGTTCAAGCACAGGCTCAGCTACGAGGTGTGTGACACCACCTTGTAGGAGTAGTAAATACAATATGGAGTCCACAAAAACTTAATTTCAGGATACCATGGTGCTGCAGGGTTTTAATTCTCAGCTCTTTGCAGCAAGTAAAGACACCCTGACTTCACAGAGCACCTTCTACAGTCCAGATGGAGGCTGCAGAGCAAATGTTGAGTGCCTCCATCCACATACCAGGGTTCTGGGAAGTGCACTTGCTTGATTTGCAACTGGCCTACAAAGATCCAGGGCCTGAGATGGTCAAAATTCAGCTTTTGGTGCTCAGGAGGCTCTTGAGACTCAGTGGGCTGTGCATACAGGAACCAGGTTTCTCACCTCAGTCCCAGGTGCAAGTGAGAGATGGGCAAATAAAGTCCCAAGCTTGTGTTTTACAAGGCAACAGCTGGCAGCGACACCACCTCACTCGCAATGCAGAGGTCTACAAAGTCTCTCTGAGCACTGAAGGCCTCCTTCAGCTCATCACACCAGGTGTCCAGCACCTCCTTCAGCTCCATGCAGAGGCTCTCCGGGATACTGAAGGAGTAGATCTGCACTTTGAGACTGTCACTTATCCTGGGACAGGAAGCCTGGACTGTGAAGACCCTCAGCGGTGTCATTGCCAGGCAGTTCTCCCCCTCCTCCATGGAGAAGGTGTATGCCGCCGGGTAGCCCAGCAGCACCCCGACGATGGTGCAGAGGTTCCAGCCCGTGGGGACAACCTCACTGGAGGACACAGAGCCAGCGCTAGAAGCCTCTGCAGCCCCAAGGTGGGCGAGGAGAGCAGCGAGGTGTCCCCTGATGGCCTCAGCCTCCACTGGCCCGCAGAGAACGGGACAATGCCGCCCCGCAGAGACATCCACGAAGGGAGCAGGGTGGGCCCGCAGGACAGCCGCCAGCCTCCTTCGGGCGAGCCCCGGGTGCAGCAGCAGGGCCGAGCCCTCCACACCCAGCAAATGGAGGCGGTTCGGGGCCAGCCCTGCCTCCCTTAACCGAGACAGGTACCGCCGCAGGTCGGCGATGCCCGCCGCGCCGCAGTCGTACAACAAGGCCGGCTTCAGCCCCGCCGCCACCGCCAGCACCTCGCCGGCCAGCTGCAAGGCTCGGGCCGCCGGCAACCATCGCCTCCGCCCGGCCCCAGCCGCCAGCTCTTCCCGTGCCGCCGCCACCAGCCGCGGCGCCAACAAGGCGCTGCCTGCCGGGGCCTCCGCCGGGCCCATGGAAGCCACCGCCGGGCCCAGCGCTTCCGGGTCAGCCTCGGCGCTGGCGTGGGCGGGGCCCGGGGCGGAGCCCACAGCAGCCCGGGAAAGGCGGCTGCGCTACGCCCCGGTCTGCGCCTGCGCCTGGGCTCGCCCGGGAAGGTATCTCCGCCCCGCTCGGGCTGAGCGGTGCTCCCGAGCAGGGCTGGGCCGGAGCAGTGCCTTATCCCAGCGGCCTCATCGTGAAGGAAGAAACAGTTAGGAGCAGATCTCTGCCATCATCCTCAGCCAGAACTTGGCAGAGCACAGGGCTTCAGCTGGCATCTTAGAGCATGCAGAACTGGCTTTTTTTTTTTCTTTAAATAAATATATACATAACTATAATAAAATGAAAGCAAGCTAGGCACCCTGTCAGCCTTCCAGCTTGCAGCTACAGAGCCGTTAAAAGGAAAAACAGACAAAGTGATATTCTTCAGGCAGTTTTAATAGAGCACAGATTGGGGTTTCCCTCCCCCCCCCCCCCCTAATGATCAAGTATTTATATACAATACATCAGTAGTGGATCAAACAAAAATATTACAGAATTGCAAATCTGATTTATACATAGTGGTTGCATAAGCAAACTGCTGAGCCCAGGGAAGGCGCTACAGCTGTAAGCCCCTCAGTTTTGAACACTTCCAACACTAAAGCACCATAGACTGCTGAAATAGACTCAGAGGACCAGATTTACAGATTTTACTCTGATTTAAAGCAAGGCACTCATGAAGAAATACTTTGCTGTATGTACAATGTGAGAAACCAGAGGGCAAAGCAAAGCATCTGTCACTGTGCTGGCAGCGGCTGTGCCATGTGCAGGGGAGGGGCTGGCATCGGCCACCCCTCCTGGTGGTTCTGCAGCAGCCGGTACAGCTGCTTCAGGTGAGCCACGATGTTGTCCTTGATGTCGGGTGTAGAGATCTGGAGGCGCACGCTGCCGCTGTCAAAGGAGCGTGTGAAGTCACCGGAGAACATTTCATAGATCATCCGAGCCACGACTGGAATGACCTGGTCAAGAGAAGTCAGTTGGTCACACAGCGTATTCAGATTCACAGACTGCACTGAGTTGGAAGGGACCCTCAAAGGTCATCTTGTTCCACACCCCTGCAGTCAGCAGGGACACCTTCAACTAGATCAAATTGCCCAGGACCACATCAAGTCTGATCAGAATGTCTCCAGGGATGGGGCCTCAACCACATCCCTGGGCAGCCTGTTCCAGTATTTTATCACTCTCATTGTAAAGAGCTTCCTCTTCCTCCTAACGTCCAACCTAAACCTACCCTGCTCCAGTTTCAGACCACTTCCCCTCATCCTATCACTACAGGCCCTTCTGAACAGTTCCTCCTGTTACTCTGCAAGAATCCCCTGCTCTCCACAGTAGCCTAAAGTGCACTCTCAGACTGATGCTATGTCACACACGGAGCACTTCTATTTGCCATGACAAAATCCAGCAGCCTGCTGGGGTTTCCCTACTGTCAGTAACCACAACAGGGGAGAACAGGTCTCTGGTATCCACGGGCATCCATGCAGAGGCAACACAATGGCCCCCAAAAGGCTGGTACCTGTTACTTCAGAGCCTCAGCTCCTACCTGAACCACAATCAGCTTCCTCTCCCTGGGTTTTCCATCAGGCCATTCTTCTCCAAAACAGAAGTAGATCTCATATGGTGGCTGTTTCTCAATTTGTCCTTTCTGATGGGCAATCAGCTCTAGGGAGAAAAGCAGAATGCTGCAGGGTTGTTCTTTCCATTAGATAGACTCACCACATCCCACCTCACTGCACCTCCCTAGGTCTTACCTACAGGCTGTCCTTTGCCAGAGCTGCTACTTATATGATTACAGCTTATTTCTTGCACTCAGAAGCAGCAAGGCCCTCCTATGTTTTTCAGAGTATGAAATGAGTTCATGTTCGCTTTCTTCTGAGGTGTACCTGCTCCATGGCTCACTGAGACTGGGAAGCAGCAGCCCCTACCCACACCTCATGGACAAGCAAAACTAATTGGTTCATCCATGCTGAGCCCCACTCAGATCACCCTTTCCAACAGTGCCCCCAGGTACCCAGACCAGCATCCAAAGCCCCTTTTCCAGCAGGGAAAGTTACCTACCGCTTAGGAATGTTTCCAGACAGAAGAGTTTGACTTTCTTCTGCCTCTCAATCAAATTTGGTGTAGTGGAGGAAGGTGCACAGGGACCAGACCAGTACACCTTGCACTGGCAGAGCCGGACAGCGTAGATGGCATGGCCACTGACCTCCAGGATCAGTCCCCTGTCCATAACATCCAGCAGCCGACTTGTGAAGATCTTCTGCCTTTCGTTGGTGATTTGCTCTGTGCCTGGAAACTTTACTTGCTCCAAACTGATAGGCCCAAAGAGCTCCTCCTGGTCTGGCATGGGACCCAGCTCCCCGTAGAAAAGTCTGCATCCCTGCGGGTTGCTGACGGTCGTTGTTGGTCCTGTCTCCTTCCCTCGGTACTCAAACTTGATTTCTAGGTCTGTCACTGAGAGAGAAACTGTCAGCATGGCTTTCCCTGAACCTTCACCAGCACTAGAGACACCACCACGCATTCCACACCACAGTCACAGGGAAGTTTCAACCACACACAGCTCCCCATGCTAACAAGCAAACAGCCACAGGGGGGAAAAAAAAGGTCAAACCGCTTCTGGTTTTAAAGTGCAGTGACAGAAACATTACAAATCCATGCACATACTTGGCAGAGAGCTGATCCAGAGCTCAGGGCTGCTGAAGAAGTCATGTTGCAGTGCAGTTGGGGGCATTTCCATATCTAGAGGTTCATTCTTTGGCCAAACAGTTTCAGGGCTGCAGTTTTCTGCACTGGCAGGAGCCATCGAAGAATCTACCAGAAAAGGGAAAGAGTTCTTTCATAAGCCAAGGTTTTCTTTCAAGCACACACCACTTTACAAGCCAATATCATCACTATGCCACCAACCATTGATATTAAGAAATGGAAATGTCTCTTGAATGGGGACATGCTGGGATTGATTCAGTTCCTCCTCCTCTTCATCATCAAGATCATTGTCCTTTTCATCCCATGGAGCTGAGCCAGTGGAACCTGCAGACGAGCACATTCTTGAGGGTAGCCAATGTGTGTGAAACACTGCAGTGCATTTCTTGGCAGAATGATGTGATTTTCATACTGCCTCTGCACTCTATGGGAAATTTATTTGTGTGTTTTCCAAATCTAAGTTAAAAAGGCAAAATCTGATCCATTCAACATGCCATGTTCAGTTTAATGCATTGTTATACTTCTGGGGAGATTCTGATTAGACTCCAGACTTTTTCCCCCCCTCCATGAGAGCAGCCAGACACTGGAATAATCTCCCAGGGGAAGCAGTGGACTTCCCTACACTGGGCAGTTTTAAGACTCAGCTTGCCAGGGTGCTGGGCCAGCTCATTTCAACTCCACCATCACCTAGAAAGGTTGGACCAGATGACCCTTGGGGTCCCTTCCAACCTGCCATTCTAGGATTCTAGAAAGCTAAGGATACAGACAAGCTATCCCAAACATTGGGCTATGCAGAAACCAAGCAGGAGTGCACAGCTTGCCCAATGTCCTGCAGGTACAGGATGGTTCAAAGTCCTCTTTAAGCACAGCTGGGCTTGGAGAGGGCAGCTGCTCTCTGCTGCACACAGGCAGCTTGAGAGTTAACACCAGAGCGGGAAAGGAACCGGTGTTGGACAAACGCCTGCTCAGTCACCAGCCCGGTGTGAGCAAGGCCCTCACCTGGATTAATGATTGATCCCTGGGACTGGGGGATATCACACACTTCATAAATTTTGATAGGATTCATGGGCACCTCCTTGGTGCCATCATACATCAGGTTAAACTCTCGGCTTTTGTTCAGAGCACACCGGAGCTGCGCTTTCCACTTTGCAGGGTCCGGCTCGTCCACTCCTTCCTGGTATTTTCCCGTCTCCACAGCCCATGCCTGGGGACAAAGTACACTCTGTTCAGTCCAGCCCTTTCAATAGAGCAGCTTTTTATCAGAAATCCAACTTCCAAACAAATTGACTGTAAAATAAAAGAAAATGAAGTCTGTCTTGCAGGAGACTTCACTACAGCTCTGCTGATAATACCAAGAGACATTCCTGCTTTGATGGCTTCCCCCCACTACTAAAAGAAAGGGGAGGAAACAAACAATCTGAACTTCCACAAACTATCAGCAATTTTGAACACACACCTTTACACAAGTTAAGGAAGGACAAATTGTACAGGCTTGTGCACTGAGTTTTTCTGGGTCCCTGAGGTTCAACAGCAGAAGTCATTTTTGACAGCAAGCCATCCCCTGCCGGGAGGAGCAGGCTGGCTTCAAATGGAGTGGAAAGGCAGCCACAGACACCTAAGTGGCCCCTCCCCTTCTCCCTCCCAAAGCAGACTATCAGTCCAAGATCCCTCCAAGGCAGAGGGCAGAAATTCCTCAAAAGGGGTGTAGGAGTTATAATGAATCCCTTGGGATAAGAGTATTAGGGACAGCGATGATGAGCGCTGGAGGTTTGTGGTGGACCTCTTAAGATTTACATAACAGTATTTATTGGTTTACTGCCAAGAGCAAGCAGCTGCCACATCCTAAACCCAGCAGATGACAGAAACAGCAGTAATCTTCCAGAGTCCACACAATCACCTGGCCTTTGGTGGTGGTGGTGGTGGCAAAGGGTTAAATAACTCAACACCATTTCAGGCAGTGCCAAGTTTGGCATCCAGGTGCACAAAGTTGCTTTTCTACGAAAGAAATAGGATGAAATGTGCCTGGAAACAGCTCCTGAGATTCCTGCCCAGCTCCTGGGCCAACAATCCATGCCTTTGTCTGTGTTTAAGAGCCGTGCTCTATCCCAGCTGTCCCCTGCCTCACCTTGAAGATGGTGTTCTCCTCCTCGTGCTGCGGGCTGTGCCGCGTCGCATGCTTCCAGGGGATCTGGAACCGCTTGGCCTCTCGGTTCAGCCAGATGAGGCCAGGGTACATCCCACTGTCCACCTGGGCCACCAGCCATGGCTTCAGGCGCACCCTGCGTGGGTGCAGCGCCATCCTCTGCAACAAACAACAGCACCCCGACGGCTAAAGGTTAGTTGAGACTCACATGCTTTACAAAAATGAAGTCCATTTCACCAAAAAAGGGCTTTGTGTAGTGACAGAGTGAGGAATAACAGCTTCAGGCTGGAAGAAGCTGGACTGACAGCAGGCATTACGACAAAATTCTTCCCCATGAGAGTGGCAAGGCACTGGAACAGGTTGCCCAGAGAAGTTGTGGAAGCTTCAAGCCTGGCAGTGTTCAAAGCCAGGTTAGATGGGGCCTTGAGCAACCTGCTCTAGTGGAAGGTGTCCCTGCCCATGGCAGGGGGGTTGGAACTGGGTGATCTCCAAGGTCCCTTCCAACCCAAACCATTCCATGATTCTATGCTGTGCTCCTGCTACTGTTTGTTGTGTCACTGCATATTGAAACCACTAATTCAGATCCAGCTGGAGGCCTCTTCTGCCAGGAGCAGTTACAAAGCCATCACTAAGCAGGGACCATAACTGTCACAGGAACAACGAGTCACTGTGAAGCATTCCGGTAAGCAGAGCTGGTTATTTGTGTTGGGAGAGCACATGGAGGGCGAGCCCAAATCAGCCTGGGCTGTAAAGGCTGCACAGGAGATAAAGCCCCAAACAAGCCACAGCAAGAACAGGCAGCAACATTTCAAAAGCCTCCACACGCCTGGAAGGGGACTGAGATCCAGTTCTCACACTTGCCCTGTCAGGGGGGTTTGCTTCAGCTATAGGTAGAGGTGAAAGCACCAGGCTGAAGCAGAGGGGGGCAATTTTATCAGATAAAGACCTCTGAAAGCCATTTAATGACCTTTTCCTGAGTGCTCTGCAGGATAATCATTCACAAACACGACTGACCTGTAATAACCAGGATGTTTATCCAGAGGGATGTGAAGTGCAGCTCTGCCTGCACTCCTGCTGTTTAAGGGTTTGGGTTTTTTTAAACCAATGCTGTAGTTAACTGTTGTTATTGAAGCAACCCTGTGTTGCTACTCCATTTGCAGCCAACCAACAAGATTTTTCTTGTGTTGAAGCCAGACAGACAAAAATTAACAACTGTCCTCTGCTAGAAGAGGCAGCATTTGGTATCTTGAAGTTCTGAGAGAGGACTTCTGTGCTACACATGAGCTTTAGAAGCTGCATCTCCCATATCCATTTGTACCTCTAGAAACACACCTGAGAAGTTACAAATATTTCATGGACTCATAGAATGGTTGGGGTTGGAAGGGACCTTAAATTATCAGCTGTGTCCCACGGGCAGGGATGCCTTCCACTAGCCCAGGCTGCTCAAGGACTCATCCAGCCTGGCCCTGAACACCTCCAGGGAGGGAACATCCACAACCTCCCCGGGCAACCTGTTCCAGTGTCTCACCACCCTTCACTGGAAAGAATTTCTTCCTAATCTCCAGTCTAAATCTCCCCTCCATTAATAAAGCAGTGATAGGATAAGTAAAACCTTTGCCATAAGCCCTGAACACTGCTGCAGGAGTTGCAAAAGGAGTCTAAGTAGCAGAGATATTGAATGTTTAAAAACAATAATAATAATAATCCTACCCAAGAAGGAGCCTAGGAACAGGTTTTATTCGTTCCAGTGCCCACAGATCCCACTCGGATGCGAGCGTTCACACGAAATTAAATCTGAGCACCATTTATTTTGTCTGCTAAGGCAAGAAAACGTTCAGATTGAATTGCAAATCACCTTTAAGCGATAGCTTGAAAAGGTGCTTTGTCAAAGAGCTGGGCATCTTGGCAGCCTGCTTCCCAGGAGCTGGGAGGGATCAGAAAGCAATCATCAACATCAGCTTTGTGCTTCCGCAGCTCCGCGGTGGTAGTTCCCCATATCGAAAGCACCATCAGAATTAAACTTGCAGTAGCACGTTTGCAAAGACACAAAGTCCAGGTTAATCCTGGCCTTAGAATTGAGACCCAAACCAAGTATTGATTTCTTTCTCACAGGGAGAAAAAAACAACACCACCAAAGTCACTTTTCATTGTGACGGGAAACCCCTAATTAAAGCTCGTTCCACCACCTCTTTCACACTTGCTTTACGAGCAGTGCCCTCTGCTCCTAACGCTGTGCACACACAGTTTGCAAGACCAGGAGTAAAATCAGCCCCGCACAGCAGGGAGCAAAATTCATGCCCCTCTCAAAGGAAATAAAACTGGTCACATGGAAGGCTCACTGGCGCGGCTGGCTTAGGATTGAATTGTCCCCTGGATCCCAGGCAGCGGCTGCCAATGCGCCACGGCACAATGCTTTATGACCTTTTATCACCAACCACTTGTTGACATAATAACCAAGAGCAAATCAACTTGAATCCCATTGCTGGGCTCAGACGGTGAGTCAGCCTCTTATAACCTTCAACTTCCAGGAGCTGCTCCCATGCTGGAGCTGCACAGGTGGGCTCCGGGAGCATCTTTGCACTATGGATTTGCCAAGGCTCAAGACTTCTTGGTGCACGTACCCGGGGATCCTCCAGTTTGCAGTATTCCCACTCAAACTGGATGGCACATGGGGGTAATTAACACACCCACCGATTGCATCGGGGGTTGAAATGGTCCCTCAAAGGTCGTCTTGTTCAAACCACCTGCAGTCAGCAAAGACACCTCCAAATAGATCAGACTGCCCAGGGCCACATCAAGTCTGATCTTGCATATCTTCAGGGATATCCCTGGGCAACCTATTGCAGCATTTTACCACTCTCATTGTAAAGAACTTCCTCCTTATGTCCAACCTAAATCTGCCCTGCATCTCTGAATACTGATGCCACTATTTCCTGCACCCCAGTTTATCACCTAAGATGTTTTTCCTTGGAGGGGAGACATTCACCCCAACCAGAACAACTCAAGGAACCTTTGGAACGAGCAGACATCCTTCAGCCACTTCCCCAAGACGAGTGACCAGGTCAAGGACAGCCCTGGTGAACCGTGGTGACTCTCGGGGCTCTGGGGCAGTGCCAGCCAACGTAGCAGCAGGCAGGGCACCTGGAGAACGTGGTCTGAAGGCATCCCGGCCTCGCTGCACAGATGCTTTCGCTCTCCACATGCACACCCAACCCAAGTGCACACAATGCTTCTGCTCCAGCCCACAAGGAGCCTCTAAAGAAGAAAGGGGTCTTCTCCGGGTCCATCCCTGCCACACCAGACATCTCATGCCTTGCTCATTACCATTACCAACCACGGGTTGGACTTGATGATCTTTGAGGTCTTTTCCAACCTTATTGATTCTATGATTCTTTTAATGCCGTTAGCTTCTATTTTGTGGATTTGTGTTTACTTTTTTTCGAAGACAAGCAGCTCAACCCTCCGCATTGGCATTCCCACAGAGAAACAAGCTGAACTTCCATCCAAGTTACCCAACTGTTAATCCCCTCCCTGCGCCAGGAAACTGAAGCTCCCACATTTCAGAGACCAGAACATCACTTTGGGCATCACTTTCGGGCTGCTTCCCCCCATATCAACCCACCTCAAGCACAGGTAACTCCTACAGTTCACAGCCCTCACCCCAATCTGGTAACCTCTGCCGTGCCCATGGAGTTGGAAGGGGCAGGAGACGTTTCAAATCATTGGGGGGGGGGGGGGGGGGGGGGGGGCGGTAACAGCTGCGGTCCGCAAAAAGATGTCGGTGAACGGGGCGGGGGGGGGCAAAAATCACCTTTGTCCTAACTCCAGGCCTCGGCTGACTTCAACTTGAAAGACGTCGCCCGGGGCTAACGCAGCTCCGACCCGGGAGAGGGTGGGAAAGGGCCGAGAACAGAGTTTGCAGCGGGCGTTACCCTCCTGCTTTCCTTCGGCACCGGGAGATAGCCACACACAGCGCACCCGCACCCCCCACCCCCGCCGCCTCCGGGCCGCTCCAGCCGGCACCGACCCGCCACCCTTCTCACTTCCCCCGCGTGTTTTCCGCCTCCAACCCGAGATCGGGGCTCCGCGGGTGGATCCCGGCGGGAGGTTCGGGTCAAGCCGCCCCAGTCCCACAGGCTCCCCTCGATATCCCCCGCCCCGTCCCGTCCCCACGGTACTCACCCCTTGGTAGGGCAGGGATCGGTTCCACGCCCGCGGGGGGTGTGCGGCCGCCCCGCGGGGCCCAGCGGCGGGGCCGCGCCGGCAGCGGGCGAGGGGAGCGCGGCCACGGCGGACACTTCACCGCCCGCCCCGACCCGGGCCCGCCCTCACCTGCCCCAGGTGCGTCGGGCGCAGCCGCACCGCCCGCCCCGCCCCGCCCCGGGCCCGCGGGGGAGGCCCCGCTCCGAGCCCGACCCCCGGTTCCGATCTCGGTCCCCCCCCGGCCGGGAAGAATCAGAGCAAGCGGAGCGTCCGCGGCCCCGCCGCTTCAGCCCCCCTCTTTTCTTTTGTAATGGAATATTGAGGAAAGAAAAAACCTCCCGAGCTTGCCGCCGTGCAAAGCGTAGCGCGGAACAAAGACAAAACTTCTGCGCTCAACCCAAAGCCACAGACACGCAGTTGGCTCCCAACAGCATTAAAATGCCTTTCCCCCGCAGCCCCATCCCGCTCGCACCCACCTGGGGCTGCCCGGGGGTCTCCGCAGCATCTGCCCCCGACCCATCCGCAGCCTCCCCCGGCCTCGCTTTTCATTCCCGCTGCCGGAGGTGGGGAGCCGTGACTCAGAGATGAGTCTGGGTTTGAGATCATACAAAGCTTCACCACTCGGTTTCAGTGAGCCAGAAACAAGTGTGGGAATTTCCCTTTTCCTTCTCGTCCTGAGCAGCGCAGCCGGTGCTGAATCCGGATTCTCGGATTTACACCGAATGCTCAGTCCTGGGCCGTGAGACCTGCACCCGAGCGAGCTGCAATCAAGAATCCCTGCCTTCTGCAACTTAAAACTGGAGTCTTGAAGGGTTTCTTTATATAGCCGAATTTCCTGGCGTCTTTGGGAGCTATGCAAAGTATGGAAAAACTTCACACAGGGAGAATTCTGCTCTTTGCTTCTAAAGTTTCCCTTGCAAGGTGCTCCATTCGTGCCCCTCAGAGGTGTGACTTTTAGCAGGAGTTTATCAGCACATAATTAGATCTTGCAGGCAATGAAAGGCTCGTAGGTGACGCTCAGAGGTCGGTGTTTTCTTTGTGGGGCTGCACTGCGAGGGTGGGGTTGGTTAGTTGCTCCTGACCGGTTTCAATACACAAGAGAAGGGGCAGCAGCTTCTGTTCTAATACCCTAAGCTGTATAAAAAGATGCAACAAAACGGGCAGTTTGGCAAGGAACTGGGAAGAGACACACACACAGAGATGCTGAGCTGGACTCCCAGCCAAGGTATGAGGGATCTTTGATCTCTCCTCCAATAGGTCAGCACAAAACTTCCCATTCATCCTCGCTGTGTTCCTTCCATCCCTGTGCTCATCCTCCCTGGCAATAGGTATATTTCAGGATGCTTCAGGTTTGTGGTTAGGAGCTCAGGGAGCTTTGGAAGCAGCTACACACAGCAATGCTGCAAACTCACCCACACCTCTGTGACAGAGGGATGGGAGCAGCCCTGGGCACAGCTTTGCTCTCTCTAGACCCACTGTAAGGACACTTAAGGCTGCTCAATCATAGAATTGTGGAATTGTGTTGGCTGGAAAAGCCTCACCAAGTCCAGCCTACAGCCCATCACCACCATGGCCACTGAACCGTGTCCCCAAGTGCCTTGGCCACAGGTTTCTTGAACCCCTCCAGGGATAAAGATTCCATCACCTCCCTGGGCAGCCTGTTCCAATGCCTGACCACTCTTGCAGTCGTGAATTTTTCCCTAATATCCAACCTAAGCCTCCTCTGGCACAGTATCACAGTATCACAGTATCACAGTATCAGCAAGGTTAGAAGAGACCTCAAAGATCATCGAGTCCAACCTGTCACCACAGACCTCATGACTAGACCATGGCACCAAGTGCCACGTCCAGTCCCCTCTTCAACACCTCCAGGGATGGGGACTCCACCACCTCCCTGGGCAGCACATTCCAATGGCTAACAACTCTCTCAGGGAAGAACTTTCTCCTCACCTCCAGCCTAAACTTCCCCTGGCGCAGCTTGAGACTGTGTCCTCTTGTTCTGGTGCTGCTTGCTAGAGAGAAGAGACCAACCCCTTCCTGTCGTTGTGGAGAGCAATGAGGTCTCCCCTGAGCCTCCTCTTCTCCAGGCTAAACAACCCCAGCTCCCTCAGCCTCTCCTCGTAGCGCTTGCGCTCAAGGCCTCTCCCCAGCCTCGTTGCCATTCTCTGGACACGTTCAAGTGTCTTGATGTCCTTCTTAAACTGAGGGGCCCAGAACTGGACACAGGACTCAAGGTGTGGCCTAACCAATGCAGAATGTGTGGCCTAACCAATGGCACAATCCATGAGAGGGGTCTTGAGGCAGGTCAGGGCTGGGGTGTTTAAAATCACACAGCAACACAGCACGATGGCCAAGGGAAGGTCACCCCAGTGTGGGCGAAGAAGGGTCTGGTCCTGCCTCCAGTTTCACTGGAGCTGATCCTCTCACGCTGGGCAGCTGTGCCTGCCTGCACCCAGCCTCTGCTGAGTGGTGAGACAGATGCCAAACAAATGACTCTTCACAGCTCTTCTGCAGGCTTTGGTGGCTTTTTTTTTCCCTCCCTTGAGTTTCTCCCAGCCTCTGCTGGAGCGTGTGGCAGCATGTTGGGCAAGTGAACCGACGGGAAGTTGGCTGTCTTGTTCCATGCTCCTGGCTGGGAAACCCTGCAGCTTTGGAGCTGTACAGGTGATAATCCAGGGATGGTTCATTAGGTAGGACATGTAATCAGGTGTTTCCCATTTGCAACTCATCACCCAAAGTGTTCACTCTGACATAACCTATAAAACATCGATCCTGACCCTTCAGGCAGCCAAAAACCACCAACCTCTTTATTGCAGCATTATCTTGAAACCCTTGGTTTTATTTTTAGTTCTCTCTGTTTGTATTCACTCCACCTGCATCTTTTTATTTCCACATCAAATGAAGAAATCCTTTGGCTGAGAAACTGAACCTCATGAAGTGACATTGTGCAGCTCTTTCAGTGCAGTCTGCAGAGCAGAGCAGGCACTTTGGGCAGTGAGAGGATGAGCAGAGGAATTTTCCTACCAGGAGCTATAGGATTTACTTTATTTCAGTGCCAAATTAGCATCAGCCCTTTTATCAGCACCAGGATATGTCATCATAAAGAAGCTAGGCTTTCTAACCCAGGTCTCTTCAATTCCTTTGTTTCTAGCTGGAGAAGATTGTAGTCATAAAAACAAAGGGGAACCATTTTCTCTCCTGGGAACAGATCACTAAGTTCCCATAAGGCAAAACAAAATTATGCAATGAGGCAAGACAATGTCCTGGGCAAGTGGAGTCTTGCTGGGTGCTCTCAGCACTCACATTCCACTTGCAGCCTCCGTGCAGGAGAGCAGCATGAAATGGTGGAAGGCTCCACACCAAAACTCCACAGCTGTGCTACAGGAAAAGTGGGGTGAGCCTTCTCCACCCCATCCTGGCAGCAGCACCTCTGCTGGGTGGATGCTGGATGTGACCCAGAAGGAACTTCTGCTCTCAGCAGGTATCAGGTAAGATCAGTCAGGAAATATCACTGGGGGAAAAGTTGATTCTTCACGTGGTGTGTGCAGCTGGGCATGGTGAGATGGACTGCAGCACAACTGTTTTATACCACCACAGTGACCCTGCCTGCTCAAGTCTTCTTTCTGTCAGTCTAAGATTCATAGAATCATAGAATGGTTTGGGTTTGAAGGGACCTTAGAGATCATCCAGTTCCAACCCCCCTGCCATGGGCAGGGACACCTCCCACCAGCCCAGGTTGCTCAAGGCCTCATTCATCCTGGCCATGAACACCTCCAGGGAGGGGCATCCACAACCTCCCTGGGCAACCTGTTTTAGTGTCTCACCACCCTCACTGTAAAGAATTTCTTTCTAACCTCCAGCCTAAGTTTCCTAAGAGAAAAATATTGGTGGGTAGATCTCCTGTAGCTCTCCCTGATGAGCCAGACCTCAAGCTGCTCTGATCTTAGGGTCAGTAGCTGCAGCATTTGCAAAAGGAAGGATCAATAATTGTGTTCCATTCTTCTAGGCACGAGGACAGGCAGACAGGAGTCCTCTGCATCATTAGATTAAAATCCCCCTTTTTGTTGGAAGAGAGCAGTCTTGGCCATTCTGGTGGCTCTGGTCCTTCCCATCCATCTCCACGCTGCTGCTGTGGTCCCCTTGTCCTCTTGCTCAGGATTCCTCATCCCCTTGTCCTCTTGCTCAGGAATCCTCAGTGGAAGCAGCCATTGCCAGGTGCCAACTTACACTGCACTCCTGCAAACCTCTCTCTACACATGCACACAGGTGCAATACTCCTGATAGGTTACTGACTGTGAGTGGATTGAGAGCAAACCCTATTCTTAGAGTGGGGGTTGAGTTGCTGTGCTCTTCTCCAGGATCAAATTGTAGACTAATTCTTAGCTGGTGTTTTTCCAAGTGAGAAATTCTTCTCTTCAAACCAGTGAAAACTGATATCCCCAAACCAGTGAAGAGTTTAAACCCTTCTCAGCTGTGGCACTATGACAATAGGCAGTTTATTATTTCCTATTAACACTGCTCCAATCCTCTTAAGAGAAGAGTCTTACCTAGATGGCAAGCTGGTTCAGACACTTCAATAACTACAGGTCATCTCTTTCCATCTGACACAGACAATGGTTGGACTTGGAGCATCTGGTGTGAGATGGATAAAAGCCAGCAGCTCCAGTAAGAGAATGGGTTGGGTTGGAAGGGATCTCCAAAAGGCATCCAGTCCAACCTCCCTGCAGTCAGCAGGGACACCCTCCACTAGATCAAGTTGCTCAGAGCCTTGTCCAGCCTCACCTTCAATATCTCCAGGGATGGGGCCTCAGCAACCTCCCTGGGCAACCTGTTGCAGTGTTCCAGCAGCCTCATGGCGCAGAACTCATTCCTAATGTCCAATATAAATCTCTAATTTCAAACCATTGCCCCTTGTCCTATCACTGCAAACAGTCCCTCTGCAGCTTTCTTGTAGCCCTTTTCAGACACTGGAAGGCTGCTATTAGGTCTCCCTGGAGCCTTCTCTTCTCCAGGCTGAACACCCCCAGCTCCCTCAGCCTGACCTGGAGCAGAGGTGCTCCAGCCCCTCTGGGCCCTCTATGTCCTTCCTGTGTTGAAGGCTCCAGAACTGGACACAGCACTGCAAGTGAGGTCTCACCAGAGCAGAGGGGCAGAATCACCTCTGTTGATCTGCTGGCCACACTGCTTTTGATGCAGTCCAGGCTGCCATGGGCAGAGCAGCAAAGAGGTTGAAGCAGCGCTGTGTGTTGTGTCTGTGGCAAAAGGAGCAGGCAGCGTTCAGTGTTGAGGGTGAGCTGGAGGATGATTTCAATGGATAAAGGCACACCAAAAAAAAAATTGGAAGGGGATTAAGGAACTGTCAATCCTTAGAATCTAAAGAAATACAGTTCCTGTTGTTCTTCAGACTCCCAGTTCAAAGGGAGTTGGAGGGATGTGCAATATTTCTAGCTGTGTGCTTTTGCTAATTGAAGCATTTTTATGCAGGCATTCAGTCAGCTTTATGCCTTAGCAGGTTTTCTGGTGTGCTAATTGTCTGTGCTGATTTTTTTTCAGGCTTTGTTGTCTGTGCTTGTTACTCTGCCCTTGTTTCACTGAAGCACTGTGTAGCCCTGCTCACAGATACTAAATGCCAGTGTTCAAAAAATTGGTAGAGAAGCTCCCTTGGTCCCTTTGTATTTCTAGGACAGAGGTGAGTGGGGTTGTACCTTGTGTGGAAAGGGAAGCTGGGCTTCCAAGTTCTTCTGTGTGAAGTTATTGATATGTAGAAGGACCCCTCCAAGCCCCTGGAGTACTGCTCCTAAATAGGGCAGAGCTCAGAATGTCTGAAGGTCTCTGTGAGTCACGGCTGGGAAGCTCCTAATGATCTTAGTTATTTTTATTCGTGCCTGATCCCGTGCATTACGCTGCCCTAATGCAGAGCAGCACCTCTGGCATCACCCAGCAAGAGCACACAGCTCTGCTGGGGAAAACTGCAGGACAGAAAGGGCAAGGGGGGACGGCAAAAAAAAGCGAACCACAGCAATAAATTGAAGCAGCAGAACATCAAATAAAAGCACAGGAGAGAGAGAGAGAAGGGAAAACCAACCCACAAAGAGAAAACAGCAAAGGTGACAAAAGGACAACGCAAGCGAAGGACTTCTGAGGGCTTCCCTTTTGTTCCTTCTGGTTTTCCCCTTGCTTGGCAGAGAGGAATGGGACAGCAGTTCACCAACGCCGAGGGGGAGCAAACAGAGATTGATGTTGCTGAGTTGCAGGAGTGGTACAAGAAGTTTGTGGTGGAATGCCCCAGTGGAACCCTCTTCATGCACGAGTTCAAGCGGTTCTTCGGGGTCCATGATAACCACGAAGCAGCAGAGTACATTGAGAACATGTTCAGAGCTTTTGATAAGAACGGGGTAAGTGGTCAGCAGTTGCTACACTTGCTTGGCTAATTAATTGGCTAATAATTGTGCGAGTTGTCTTCTAATTTGGAGGTGTTCTGGTGCAATTCCCGCTCCTGCTTCCCTGCTTCGTGAGACTAAGGTAAGGATGATGGGCTTCCGAGGGCAGGGGGAGGAGGAGCAGACGCTGTGCTCCTCTGTATGAGCCGCTGTGGGTTTATCTTCTCGTAAATCTCTGCACAGAATATCCCCTTAAGGGACTAAGGATGGATGAAAAGGCTGAAATTCAGGCTGTCACATTTGGAGGCAGTCTTGGTGATCCATTCTCAGGTGGCCAAGGTTGTTACATGGGGGGGAAAAAAAACCATTACCTGTTGAGCTGGAGGAGGGAATTGTAGCAGAGGAAAGCCCTGCTCAGGCTTGCTGGGCACTGGGGGCAGTTTGTGTGCAGTACCAACAGGTGGCCTGTAACAAAATATTGATGTGTAGCCACTGGAAAGTGAAGGAATGCTGAACAATTCAGACATTCTGGATTTGATTCCCTTTGCTGTATTTGTCATCAGACACCTGGGAAAAGTGGGCTTTCAGGTTTAGTGGCATACCCGTGTGCTGTGCGAAGCCAGCCCAGTCAGCTGGGCTCTGGCAGTTTGGATACTCCAAAGAAGTGGCACAGAGCTGCCTTCTCCCATCTTGAAAGGGCTAAGCAACACTTTAGAATAGAATTAGAGTAGAATTAAACAGGTTGGAAAAGACCTTTGAGTTCAACCTATCACCCAACACCATCTAATCAACTCAACCACGGCACTAAATGCCTCATCCAGGCTCTTCTTAAACACCTCCAGTGATAATGACTCCACCACCTCCCTGGGCAGCACATTCCAATGGCCAATCTCTCTTGCTGGGAAGCATTTCTTCCTAACATCCAGCCTGAACCCCCCTGGCACAGCTTGAGACTGTGTCCTCTTGTTCTGCTGCTGGGTGCCTGGGAGAAGAGACCAACCCCCACCTGGCTACAACCTCCCTTCAGGGAGTTGCAGAGAGCAATGAGGTCTCCCCTGAGCCTCCTCTTCTGCAGGCGAAGCAACCCCAGCTCCCTCAGCCTCTCCTCCCAGGGCTGTGCTCCAGACCCCTCCCCAGCTTTGTTGCCCTTCTCTGGGCACATTCCAGCAACTCAACATCTTTCCTAAACTTGCCCAAACAGCTCACCTGTTTTCCTGGGGCTCCAGGCTGCGTTCAAGGGGAGCTGTTTGTTGCTGTTTTATTAACAGAGCAAAAGGGAGGCAGCTCTGTTGGTTCTGATAGACCACTTTCCCTTAAGCTTCCTCTGAAACCAGTGGCAAAGCCACACTGAGGTGGCAACAAAAGCCAGCTTGTGAGAGAGGATAACAAAGCTGTGGGAGATGTGAGCAGGTCAGACCTGTCTCAGGATTTGATGTTGGTAAAACCTGAATTCTGGAGGAAAAAAAAACCCAAAACCAAAACAAAACACCAAACCTGAAGGTCCAGGTCTGAATCTTGGCCTCAAGTAGCACCAGAGGAGGTTTAAGTTGGACCTTAGAAGAAACTTCTTCCCTTGAAAGGGCTCTCAACGGCTGGAACAGGCTCCCCAGGGAGGTGGTTGAATCCCCATCCCTGGGGAGGTGTTTCAAAGCCACAGAGATGTGGTGCTGAGGGCCATGGTTTAGTCCCAGGCTTGGTAGTGTTAGAGAATGGTTGGACTGGATGAGCTCAAAGGTCTCTTCCAACCAAAATCATTCTGTGAGTCTGTTAATTCTGTCATGGAAGCTGTGCAGGAAGGATTGCAGGGCAAACCTGTGCAGGAAAGGTTCCCACTCCTGCTTGGTAGTTTTCCCAATCAGACTGAAAATCAGGGTTTAAGGGATGCTGGTGCTTGCATTTAAGAGCAACGAGGATAGGATCCATATGTTTGCTTAAATATGCCCATGGTATGGAAGCTGTTGAGCTGGACCTGGCAGTCTAAAGGCTTATCAGTAACACAGCAACAAAACAAAACCAGCTCTCAGCTGTCTTTACATCCCTGCTGGCTTTGGAAGTGCAGTGGCACAGGTTTTGCTCACAGCTGCTGCAGAGCAGGCCGGTGCTGGGGGTGGAGGATTCACAGCTTAGACCTTCCAGGGGGGTTGCTAACTGGGTCGGGAGGGCTGTAAGGTGACGAGGGAGCCGGTTTAGCCCTGGGGCTGGGGGTGACCTGCAAGAGGGCCATCTGCTGGAGGCTGCCGAGGGCGTCCTCATCCCTGCGCTGGGCTTCTCAGGAGGTTGAGCACTCGATGTGAATCCTTTACTGGGGGTGTTCCTGCTGCCCCCTAAATGTTGGCATTTGCATTGTAGTCTTCCTCAGATGAACCAGGATCAAACAAGGGGGTAGGAGGGGAGGAATAAGTGATGGTTTGGTGTTGGTCTCAGCGTTGAAGCAGCTGAGATCATTGAAAATGGCAATAACCTTCCCTCCTCTGCCTCCCCATCCATATCGCCTCGGGGTATCCACATTGCTCGTTTCTGGAGCCTTGGTGGCTGTCCCCTCCTCGCTGCCAGATTGCTTTGCTCTGCACTCCTGATGAACTCATCCTTGGTGCAGAGTGGTGTGGCTGTGGTCTTCAGCTGGTACAAATCTGCTGTGAAGTGGCAAATTACTGCTGCCTGCATTCTCTTTTGGGCAGTTTCTTATCAGCTGCTCCCTGCTAAGTGCCATTCAGCTGCTGCTTTTGTTTCTCCAGGACAACACCATCGATTTTCTGGAGTATGTGGCTGCCTTGAATCTTGTCTTACGAGGCAAACTGGAACACAAGCTGAGGTGGACGTTCAAAGTGTATGACAAGGATGGGAATGGCTGCATAGATAAACCTGAGCTGCTGGAAATTGTTGAGGTAGGTAGGCATTGCCCAATCGCCCATTTAAGCAATCACAGCTCTTTGGCAACGGAATGATGTGTCAGGGTTTGTGATTATCAGGTTTCAAGGCAGCTGTGGACAGTGATGAAGTGAAAAGGCCTGACCCTGGTGAAAGGGATGTGTGCTCAGAGTTTTGGAGCCCGATGTGGTGGCTGAGGGATCACTGATACCCTCTGCAGGCCCCTGCTGAAGCTGTCCAGAAATGCAGCATCTGGGTGCTGTTAAGTTCTCTATCTCTGCTCTGCCTTTGCTTTCAACCTTTTTCACCAAGAGCCATTGCCCTGGCCAGTGGAAGTGGGTTTCACCCCATGCCCCTTAGAGGAGCCAAGTTTCCTGCCTGAGTTGCTGGTGAAAACCCCAGAGAGGCACAAATCAGCACAGAAATCCCTTTTACAGAAACCCAGAAAGAAAGAACTGCATGTCCTGCACTTGGCTTTCACTAGGGACTGTAAGGTGTGAGAGCAGGCAGGGGCTTAGCAGAGAGTGGGACACAAGGCAGCTGGGTTCTGACTTTGGGTGGTTGTGCTGGAGTCAGCCCTGCCCCACTGGTGCTGTGGCCCACCCTTGCAGGATGTCATCCCTGGGCAACAAGCATTTTCAGTCTTGGGTGAAAAGCAGTCTTGAGAGGACAGCAGCAATGGAGTCTGTGGAAAGTAGGTCGTTTTGGGTGGAAAGTGTCAGCAGCCTGTCAGCTGCAGCACCAAGAGTGGGAGCATCTCAGGAACTTGTCCAGGGCAGGTTCAATTATAGTTTTGAGGTCAGCCAGGAATTGGCTGGAGTTGTGTTAGGGCCTTGCTAATCCCCTCTCTGGGAAGAGTTTCAGACAAACCCCTTCAGCCCAAGGTGTAAATGGCAGTTGGCATGGGAGGGGCAGATAACATCTGCCCTTTACCAGTGACAAAGTGGAACAGAGACTATGGGTCATGGGATGTGCTAATATGGGTTTGATCTTGCAGCTTAGGCAGAAGTTCCCTGGGAGAGGCCAAGTCCAGATGTGCCTGGCCTCAGATGCCAGAAGAATCACACTCCAAAGTCAGAGGATTTTTCCCCTCTGTGAAGCTCTTGCCTTGTTCTTTGCAAAGGAACCCTCAGGCCTGATCACAATGTGTCAGGAAAGTAGGAGGGCAGCAGCCTCAGAGAGTAACTGAAGCGTTGTGCAGTCTGTGAGAGCTTCAGGTCAGAGGTTTCTGTAAAGGTTGAGAGGAAAATCTTCTTAGAAATGTTAAAACTGCAGCTCTTGGAAAAGACCTTGATGCTGTGGGGAAGATACTGGAGTTCACTGCTCCTCATTTTCCAGCTCCTCTCACAACCTGTGAACTTCTTTTCAGTCCATCTACAAGCTGAAGAAAGTGTGTCGGTCGGAGGTGGAGGAGAGGACCCCGCTGCTCACACCAGAGGAGGTTGTGGACAGGATATTTCAGTTAGTGGATGAGAATGGGGATGGTAAGTGATGCTCAGGTGTCATCAGGTGTTCTCTGTGCTGGGCAGGCTGGCTGGAATCGTGGTTCTCAGGAAACCAGGACCAGTGGGCACGCCGGGCTTGGTTCTGGGCTGTTGGATGGACTCCAGAGGGACTTGGTGCAGCAGGATGAAATAATAACAATAATACAATAAATCCAGGTTGGAAGAGACCTTCAAGATCATTGTGTCCAACCTATCAACCAATCCAATCCACCTAAACAACTAGATCATGGCACCCAGTACCCCATCAAGTCTCCTCCTGAACACCTCCAATGATGGTGACTCCACCACCTCCCTGGGCAGCCCATCCCAATGGGCAATCACTCTCTCTGTAAAGAATTTCTTCCTAACCTCGAGTCTAAACCTCCCCTGGTGCAGCCTGAGACTGTGTCCTCTTGTTCTGGTGCTGCCTGCCTGGGAAAAGAGACCAACCTCTGCCTGTCTACAATCTCCCCTCAGGTAGTTGTAGAGAGCAAGAAGGTCACCCCTGAGTCTCCTCCTCTCCAGGCTAAGCAACCCCAGCTCCCTCAGCCTCTCCTCACAGGGCTGTGTTCCAAACCCCTCCCCAGCTTTGTTGCCCTTCTCTGGACACCTTCCAGCAAGTCAACCTCCTTCCTAAACTGAGGGGCCCAGAACTGGACACAGGACTCCAGGTGTGGCCTAACCAGTGCTGTATACAAGGGCAGAATTACCTCCCTGCTCCTGCTGGCCACACTGTTTCTGATGCAGGCCAGGATGCCCTTGGCCCTGTGGGCTGCCTGGGCACACTGCAGGCTCATGTTCAGCCTCCCATCAACCAGCACCCCCAGGTCCCTCTCTGCCTGGCTGCTCTCCACCCACTCTGACCCCAGCCTGTGGCACTGCCTGGGGTTTCTGTGGCCAATGTGTAGAACCTGGCACTTGGCTGTGTTCAATCTCCTGCCCTTGGGCTCTGCCCATCTGCCCAGCCTGTCGAGGTCCCTCTGCAAAGCCTCTCTGCCCTCCAGCAGATCAACTCCTGCCCCCAGCTTGGTGTCATCTCCAAATTGATAACTGCCATGGTCACTGGCATGTAAAACACAGAGAGGTCCCTGCTCAGTCTGGGGGTTTGAGGGCACACAGACCTCAGCCTCTAAAAGCCCCAAGTAGCCAGAGTGTAGGTTCCAGTCCCAGCACAAACAGCCTGGGTAAAGCCAGTGGCTCCAGTCAAACTGGAGCTTGCAGGATGAGACTTGCCACCCTCCTGGAGGAGCATGTCTGAGCAGAGGCAGCACTTGGTGCCAGCCAGCAGGATGGGGTAGGTGTGGGTGCACTGGGTTGCAGCTGCCGGTTTGTCTTGCAGTTAGCTGCCCTAAACCCCGGGGTGGGAAATGAAGTATGGCTTTGGTCATATTTATTACCTTGTTCTGTGAAGCACAGATGGCTTTTACTTCCTGCCTTCCTCTTCTTGTCTTATCTGTCACGTTTTGCCTCCCCTTTTTGTCCCTCTCATCCCCTACACAGGGCAGTTATCACTTGACGAGTTCATTGACGGGGCCAGGAAGGACAAGTGGGTGATGAAGATGTTGCAAATGGATGTCAACCCTGGGGGCTGGGTCACTGAGCAGAGGAGAAAGAGTGCTTTGTTCTGAGAAAATTCTGGAAATGTGATGCTGACTACAACTGTGACTTACTCTAGGGTGGTAGTGGCTTTCCTTTTTCATACAACCTCGGCATCCAGGGGAAAACTTCAGTGCTTTAAGAAGCTGTATCACAACCTGAAACCCATCTGCTGCGTGCTGCTGGTACCCAGAGACTATTTTTGGCCCATGAATAAGTCTTTCTGTGTACATAACACTGTGTTTGCCAGCTCTGGTTTTTGGTTACACCCCACTTTTTGTGTGTGTGTGTGTGTGTGTGTGTGGCTTCTTGCAGTGGATGCTGGGCAGGGTTTTGTTCTGATGACAGATGGGATTGGGAAGCAAGGACTCCTGACACGGTGGTGCTGTCTCCAGGGCAGATTGGGGTTTGCATCATCCATGCCTGAAGAGACACAAACACATCCAACCCAAGGTGGCAGCAGAAGAAGGCAAAGGTGGCAGCAGAAGGAGGCAAAGGTGGCAGCAGAAGGAGGCAAAGGTGGCAGCAGAAGAGCCCAAAGGTGGCAGCAGAAGAGCCCAAAGGTGGCAGCAGAAGAGCCAAAGGTGGCAGCAGAAGGAGGCAAAGGTGGCAGCAGAAGAGCCCGAGTGACAGCAGAAGAACCCAAAGGTGGCAGCAGAAGGAGGCAAAGGTGGCAGCAGAAGGAGGCAAAGGTGGCAGCAGAAGGAGGCAAAGGTGGCAGCAGAAGGAGGCAAAGGTGGCAGCAGAAGAGCCCAAAGGTGGCAGCAGAAGAGCCCGAGTGACAGCAGAAGAACCCAAAGGTGGCAGCAGAAGGAGGCAAAGGTGGCAGCAGAAGGAGGCAAAGGTGGCAGCAGAAGGAGGCAAAGGTGGCAGCAGAAGGAGGCAAAGGTGGCAGCAGAAGAGCCCAAAGGTGGCAGCAGAAGAACCCAAAGGTGGCAGTAGAAGGAGGCAAAGGTGGCAGCAGAAGAGCCCAAAGGTGGCAGCAGAAGAGCCCAAAGGTGGCAGCAGAAGAGCCCAAAGGTGGCAGCAGAAGGAGGCAAAGGTGGCAGCAGAAGAGCCCGAGTGACAGCAGAAGAACCCAAAGGTGGCAGCAGAAGGAGGCAAAGGTGGCAGCAGAAGGAGGCAAAGGTGGCAGCAGAAGGAGGCAAAGGTGGCAGCAGAAGGAGGCAAAGGTGGCAGCAGAAGGAGGCAAAGGTGGCAGCAGAAGAGCCCAAAGGTGGCAGCAGAAGAGCCCGAGTGACAGCAGAAGAACCCAAAGGTGGCAGCAGAAGGAGGCAAAGGTGGCAGCAGAAGGAGGCAAAGGTGGCAGCAGAAGGAGGCAAAGGTGGCAGCAGAAGGAGGCAAAGGTGGCAGCAGAAGAGCCCAAAGGTGGCAGCAGAAGAGCCAAAGGTGGCAGCAGAAGAACCCAAAGGTGGCAGTAGAAGGAGGCAAAGGTGGCAGCAGAAGAGCCCGAGTGACAGCAGAAGGAGGCAAAGGTGGCAGCAGAAGGAGGCAAAGGTGGCAGCAGAAGGAGGCAAAGGTGGCAGCAGAAGGAGGCAAAGGTGGCAGCAGAAGGAGGCAAAGGTGGCAGCAGAAGAGCCCGAGTGACAGCAGAAGAACCCAAAGGTGGCAGCAGAAGGAGGCAAAGGTGGCAGCAGAAGGAGGCAAAGGTGGCAGCAGAAGGAGGCAAAGGTGGCAGCAGAAGGAGGCAAAGGTGGCAGCAGAAGAGCCCAAAGGTGGCAGCAGAAGAGCCCAAAGGTGGCAGCAGAAGAACCCAAAGGTGGCAGTAGAAGGAGGCAAAGGTGGCAGCAGAAGAGCCCGAGTGACAGCAGAAGAACCCAAAGGTGGCAGCAGAAGGAGGCAAAGGTGGCAGCAGAAGAGCCCAAAGGTGGCAGCAGAAGAGCCCAAAGGTGGCAGCAGAAGGACCTGAGTGACAGCAGAAGAGGTGCTCTGACAGACTTGATACGCACAGGAGCTCTGTATCTGTGTTTAGTAGAATTAAATGTCAAGGGCAAGCTGCTGAGCACCAGCATATTGCTCTCACAAGCAAGCAGTGGACTGTAGGTGCCAGCCAAGACAGCTCCCAGAGCTGAGGCCAGCCTGCTGTGTGGGCTGGGCAGGTGCAGCAGCTGACTTCCAGCATCTCTCCCATGGACCTGAGTCTGCTTCCTTCGACCTGTTCAGAGCCCTGGGGCTGTGAGGCTGGAAAGATGCTTTTTCCAAACAGTGAGGAGCAGCAGCAGCAGCAGCAGCAGGAATTGTACCTCATCTTCACATTGAGAGGCCAGATTGGCACAAGTGTGGTTCTGCTCCTTTGGAGCCTTTTCCTTACCAACTCATCACTCCAGAACAGCTTTTAATGCCCTGTGAAGAGTGAGCTCTGTTTGCTCCATGACTCTCACTGCACTGGGGGAGGTAAAAGGAGGGACAAGGGAAGAGCAGAGCTCTGCCTGGCAGTGTCCCTGCAATGGGAGGATTGGTGCTGCTTTCTCAGCAGGAGCACAGAAGGGAGCAAGTGGCAGAGAACCCAAGGGAGTTGCTGCAGTCCAGTGGTTTTACACTGGGCTTAATTTAGCCACAGGTTGTAGATATAAAACCTGGAGCAGCTGTAGGCTGAGCTCTGCTATTCTAACCCAGATTCCCACGTGTTGTGGAAAGAGAATTTGGGTTGAACCAATGTTTTTAGTTCACTGTTACTTGAGGGTCTTTGGTTTCTTTGCGAGGGAAACTTCCCCAGGGACATAACCATGAGCTTGTCTGGTTTGTTTTCATTTTCCCATGGGATCAGTGGGCCAGGTCATACCCATGAGAAGATTTGCAGCCCCCCTCCCCACCCCCCACCCCTGTTTTTATCTGTGGCCTTTAATTAGGATGGTAGGATCCTGCAGTAGTTGGTTAGCTCTCTGGTTTGTGGTCTTGTCACTTTAACCAGTGTTTAAATTCAGGACCATGAGGAAGTGGTCAGGATAAGACACAGGCAATGCTGGAGTTCAAATGCATCTACATTTCCACTTCTAAAGCAGCCTTTCCAAGAGTGCTCTGTAAATAGGCACTAGCTCGTGGTGTGCTTATCAGAGCTGATTAGATTCCCAGCTCATGCTGTAAGGCAGCTCTTTAAAGCTCAGCTCAACAGTTTAGCAGCCAAAGATCTGAAAGGAAAAATCTGACTTGAGAGCTTGGAAGAAAAGATTCACTTGACTGGAGTGCTGTGTCCAGCTCTGGAGTCTTCAACACAGGAAGGATATGGACCTGATGGAGGAGGGCCAGAGGAGAGCTACAGAGATGACTGGGGGGCTGGAGAACCTCTGCTACCAGGACAGGCTGAGGGAGCTGGGAATGGTCAGCCTGGAGAAGAGAAGGCTCCAGGGAGACCTTAGAGCCACCTTCCAGTACCTGAAGGGGCTACAAGAAGGCTGCAGAAGGACTGATTCCAAAGGCCGGCGGTGGTAGGGTGAGGGGCAATAGTTTGAAGTTAGAGCAGAGTTAGACTGGATGTTAGGAACAAGTTCTGCACCTTGAAGGTGCTGGAACACTGCAGCAGGTTGCCCAGGGAGGTAGCTGAGCCCCCATCCTTGGAGATACTGAAGGTGAGGCTGGACAAGGCTCTGAGCAACCTGATCCTAGTGGAGGATGTCCCTGCTGACTGCAGGGGGGTTGGACTGGATGCCCTTTGGAGGTCCCTTCCAACCCAAACCATTCTCTGATTTTTCCACCTTGTGGACAAATGTTTTCAGTGGAGGATGCAAACCTCCAATTCCTTACATCTCAGCCTCTCCCCCAACACAACTCACTCTGCTTCTTGCACAGTTCAGTGGATGTTTGGTCGCTGTAGCTGCAGCACTGCAGGTTTGCTTTGATGCTTTAAACTCTTGCTCTGCTCACCTGGTTGAGGCATGGGTGGAGATGTTCCACGTCCCTGCAGCAGCAGTCCTCAGCTGAGGTGGTAGAGGGCATCCTAGCACCAAGCACATGGGGTGGCTGCTGGGAGAGGTTTTGTAACATCAATTTAATAAAGATCTATTTGTCAAAATATGGTTTGGAGGTTGTTTTTTTTTTCCCTTCCTCTTAGAATGAAGGCTGAGACCTCTGTGAGCACCTGGCCAAAGCTGTAGGCTTTAAGACATCATGAATTTAGGGGAGGTGGAGCAGCCAACCTGGGTAAGGCAAAAGAGAAGGCAGAGGTGGTGATGCTACTGCAGATGCAGAGCAGGAAAGGAGTCTCTTCTGTTTAACTTCTTCTGTTTAACTTCCACCCAATGGCAGAGAAAAGCAGAAGTGTGTCATTAAAAGCCATTAATTGCTAATGGAATTTGAGATAGGTGCTCACAAGGGGAGCTGCCAGTGCTGCAGAGTGCTAGCTCATGGCTTTTAACCCTGTCAGCACTGAAACAGGAACCTCAACGAACTTAGGGCTCCAAGCATTGGACTGGGCAGCTGGATGGTTCCACCTTCTCTGGCCTGGCCAAGCCTGGGCACAAGGCTGTGTCAGTGCTGGCATCACCCAGTGGAAAATTGTCCCTCTTATCAGTTGTGTAATCTTTTGTCAAGGTGCTTTAGTCTTAGTCCTATTTTTAAAGCCATTGGTATAAGCTCTTTGATCTCCTCCCAAACTCAGTTCCACATTCACATCAAGCCACTGATGTCAGACACTTTGCATAATCCATTTTTCCAGACTTACAGCCCAGCTACAATTGGATTTGCCTGATAGGATTTCTGGTTGGGTCTAAATGGGGAAAGAGGATGGCTAGGAAAAGGCAAATGTCAGGTGGCTCTGCTGAGCTCCTGCCATCTGCTCTGACGCTGGATGCCCCTCAAGTTGGGTGGGACTGAAGGTGGAATAATCAGATTAGAGAGCTGAAGGTAAGGCTGTAGCTGAAGGGGGCTGATGGGGAGAGGCACCAGGGAACAGAAGCCCAGGAGGCATCACATCCCAAAATACTCTGGGAAGTGCATTCCCAGGGAAAGCACTGAGCACAAATAATGAAGCTGAGAAGGAGAGAGGAGGAGTCCAGCCCTGTGCTTGGTTCGTTGATACATCTAGAGAGTCTCCCCTGGCTGGCTGGCTGGGGTTTGGTGGCTGCCCAGGGGAAAGGTTTGTGTCCAGGGCATTCCCAAAGCAGCTTCCCCTTGAAAATGCCATGTTGGAAAGCAGAGTGGCAGTGCCAGGGCTTGCACAGCCCTGTGCTGGTCACTGTAGGGATGTCTTGAGGTCTCACCACATGGGGTCGTGTTCTCAGAGCACCCACTCAGAGCTCCAGCAATCTGGGAAAATACCTTCTCTTCCCTCTCCTTTCCCCTCCTCTCCCCTCTCCCCTCTGCACTTCTCTCTCTCTCCCCACTTCTCTCTCTCTTCTCCACTTCTCTCTCTCTTCTCCACTTCTCTATTTTCCCCTTCTCTCTTCCCTCTCCATTTCTCTTTCCCCTCTCTACTTCTCTCTCTCTTCTCCGCTTCTCTCTCTCTTCTCCACTTCTCTCTCTCTTCTCCACTTCTCTCTTCTCCCCTTTTCTCTTCCCTCTCCCCTTCTCTCTCCCGTCTTCTTGGGCAGAGGGATATGGAATACACCTAGCATCCAGGGTAGCCCTGCTCTGGTGCAGAGCCCACCCAAGACCCCTCCCAACCTTGGGCAGTCCATGAATCCATGATTTCTGCATCCCTCCAAAGCCAGCTGTGAATTGCTGGTGTTTTGGCACCTCAACCCCAGTGAGATAAACACCACGGTGCTGCCAAAAGTCACTCCCTGGGGGGCTTTGGTGTGGCTGCAACTCTCCATCCCGACCCTGTCTCAGGGACCTGTGCCAGGTCACTGCAGAGAGGGGGCAGAGCTGGGACCTGACCCAGCTTCAGGCTCCTGGAGCCGCTGGGCTGCCTCTCACTCACCACCGAGGCTGTCCCAGGAGTGAGCAAAGCGTCTGTGGCTGCCACCCCCGTTTGAAAATGAGTGACTGCTGCCCGAGTTAGGGCAAAGAGAGTCACAACATTCGTTTTTAATTCGTTTTAATTTGCTTTCTTAGGGGCTGAGAAAACATCCTCTGGAGAGAGACGCTGAGGTGTGAGGAGTGCCTTGGGCCAGCCAGCAGTCAGGGAATAACTTTGCCTTCATGCATAGAAATGAAGCTTTGTGGGGGCTGCTGCTTCCAGCTTTTGGGGCTTGCAGAGCAGAGAGGGGCTAGAGGAGGAAGTGGCAGGGCTGAACATGTCTCTGTGGAGGAGGAGGTGGGTGCAAGAAAGCCCATGCTGAGCTCTGCTCCTTCCTCGTTGCTGCTGTAAAGATGAAGCACAGGGAGTTTTGTGATGGGTTTTTTTTTGTGGAGGAGTTAGCTGTGCTGCAAGGAGGAACATTGCACACTGAGTAAACAGCTCAGCCTGGCTCTAATAAGATGTTTGCAGCCTGCTCTGTCTCACACTGGTGTAAGAGGGGTGGCTGGGCAAGCTGGACCATCAACAGGTTCCTGTCTGGCCTTTGGTTTCTGTGTCTGCCCAACAACCATAGAACCCAAACCGGGCAGTGAGGGGCAGCAGCCAGCAGGGCTGTGTCTGTGCATCCTGCACTTGCTGCCTGTCTGGGTGGAAAATGGGGACAGGAGGGAGGTATGGGGCTGCCAGACCTGGCCCAGGAAGCAGAAGGTGCTGAGGAATGCAGGTGGGTCAAGCAGAGCTCTACAAGAGCGAGCTGTAGGACTACCCAGGGGTGAGGTTTGACTAAAGCAAGCTGAGCACTGAGCTGTGCTGCTCGGTGCAGGGGAGGTCAGAAGGGCAGGCAGCACCTGTGGGATGTGTGCAGCCAGGGCAGCCTCTTTCCTAGGCTGCTTCTGAAGGAACCAGAAGCAAAGAGAAGGAAACCAGAAGAAACCAGACCCCTCCCCTTGGCGGTGCTCTTCTTGCAGAAGAGCTCTTGCAATGAAGCCAAACCAAAGCACTTGCAGGAGCCAGTTCATCTGACCTGCTGGAAACAGGAGTGATTGATTCAAAGAGAGCAAAAGCAGACTCTGAAGTAATCTTGTAAAATATCTTTATTAATTCACCAGAAGATTGGAAGTACAAAAGCTTCCAGGTCAAACACTGTCCAATGAAAGAGACAGCCAGGAAAACGGTCAGAAAGTTGCTTATGACTTGCGAGCATCCAGTGCTAAATGAAGAGTCCTTCAGCTAGGCAAGAAATCATCCCTGGTGGCCCTTGCTGCCCCTCCGCGCCTGCACCTTGCTCCCATCGGCTGAGGAAACTCCTCTGGAGGAGCAGCCGAGGCTCAGCCCCGGCCGGGCGCGGGGGCGCGGCCGCTGCTCCGGCAGCCTCCCTGGTGCGTGCGCTGGGCCCCGGGTGCAGCCCCCGCTCCTGCCACCGCCGCCTGGCACCTGCAGAGGAGGTCGCTGCGCCCGGGATGCTACAGTCAGGGTTTTATTCCACGGGGGACAGTCCTTGAGCCCACAGTACCGTGGCGGTGCCCCTTGCCTGCTCGGGATGCTCGTGGCGTGGGTGCTGCCCCTCTCTGGCAGCGTTTCCCTGCCAGCTGCTCTTGTGGTGAAAACCTCCTGATGTGCAAGGCTGCCACGGAGCATAAGGTGCAGGAGACTTTCAGTTTATTGCACGGCTGAGGAGACTGCAGGAATATTCCTACAGGCTTGCAAACTCTGCCCTCTCGGGTGGCTGCTGCTGCAGCCTGTGGTTGTTTAACACAGCCCTTCCAGGTGTTGCAAGGAGAAAATGCCCTTAAAGTTCAGACAGCTGGTGAGAAAGGCACCATTCTGTGGGTTTAATGCTTTGAAAACAGGGGAAAGTCAACTGCCTTCTCCACTCTCCTGCCTCTAGGCCACAGAGGTCTGGATCTGGCAGTGTCATTAATGATTGCTAACTGAATGGTAACAAATCAGAGAACCAAGGACCAAACCTGCTGATCTCCTGCTCTGGAAACAGATATGGGAAGAGAAGGTTCAGGTTTGCTCCCTGGGTTTTGTACATGTGTCCTTTGTGGAGCCCCTCTCACCAGGACCAGGGGCTGGGCAGCCCTGGGGTTCATCCCCAGTGCGGATGCTGGTGTTGGCCACTGCCTGGGGTGAGTTCTGAGGCTCCTCTCAGGACCCAGCCTCCTTGAGGCTCCTCTCGGGACCCAGCCTCCCTGAGGCTCCTCTCAGGACCCAGCCTCCCTGAGGCTCCTCTCGGGACCCAGCCTCCCTGAGGTTCCTCTCGGGACCCAGCCTCCCTGAGGTTCCTCTCCTTGGTGCATCCTCTCTTGCCATATCCAGAGGCCCCATGGTCTCCTTGGCGGTCCCAGGAATAGATGTGTGCTTGCAGCACAACGAGCCACCATCCCAGCACCCCTTCTTCACAGCAGCCTGTCCTCTCACCAGCTGTGCCAGGCAGGGCCAGGGCAGTGCCTGGTGAGCCCCGGGCTCCCCTGAACCCTCTGCCAGAGGAGCAGCACCTTTGGAGCAGAGCCCGGTCCCTGCACTAGCAGGACAGTCTATCGCTGGTGGCACTGGGGCTGGGACAGCTCACCAGCTCCCGCAGCCACAGCCTGACTTGTCTTTATAATGCAAGGGGGAAAGGTGGAGGCAATGGGAAGGTGTCCAGGAGCCTACTGGGCATCTTCTGCCTCCTGCCCTGCCTCGTGTGGGTTCTTCCCATCGTTCTGGATCAAGCGGACGATGTGTGTCAGGTCCAGGCTGCGGGTGAGGATGTCCAGCAGCACTTCATCCTTCTGCACACCCTCCATGAACTCTTCCAGGGAGAGCTCCCCTGTGTTCAGAAAAAGGGCTGTTAACTCCTGCACCTTGCAGCAGCCCCCCCCAGGAGTTTTGCACCCGCTGTAAAATGGGGTCCCAGCTCTGTGTGCCCCAAATCCCATTGCAGATGAAGCCTGGGCAGATCCCCACCCTGCCAGTGTCACAAGGGGCAGTTTGCAGTGTCACAAGGGGCAGTTCGCAGTGTCCCCTCAAGCTGGCTGCAGCCCAGGGAGGGGATGAGGAGCTGAACCTTCACAGAGAGCCACCCTCCCCCAGCTGTCCCCATGTCCTGGTGTTTTGGGACATCTGGCATCTGGAATTGCTCTAGCAGGCTGAGCCCCGTGTCCAGAGAAGGGCAACAGAGCTGGCAAAGGGTCAGGAGAACCGGGCTGCTGAGGAGTGGCTGAGGGATCTGGGGTTGTGTAGCAATAGCATGAGAGGAAATTGCCTCAGATTGCACCAGGGGAGGTTTAGGTTGGACATGAGGAACAACTTCTTGACTGCAAGAGTGGTCAGGGATTGGAACAGGCTGCCCGGGTTGGGGTGGGGTGGTGGAGTCACCACCCCTGGAGAAGTTGAAGAAACCTGTGGCCATGGCACTTGGGGACATGGTGGTGTTGGGCTGGTGGTTGGACTTGATGATCTTGGAGGTCTTTTCCCAGCTTAGCCTTTCTGTGACTCTAAGGGGGAAGCAGGAGCAGCGCTGGCGCCGCACAGGGCAGTTCCTCACCGTCTCCATTGATGTCTATTTTGTCAAACACCATGTTGGTGAACTCCTCGGCTGTCATCGTCTCGTTGCAGCGGTTGATGGCTCGAATAGCCTGGAGGGGAAGGAGGACACAGAGGGCAATTCCTGAGCATTGTGCAGATCTGTCTGTCCACTGGTACAAACAGCTAAGTGGCAGGCCACAAGAGGCCAAACCCTTCTGCAGGCAGTGAAGCTTTCATAGATTCATTGAAAGGTTTGGGTTGGAAGGGACCTTAAAGACCATCCAGTTCCAACCCCCCTGCCATGGGAGGGACACCTTCCACTGGACCAGGTTGCTCAAGGTTGTGGGAGGAATGGGTCCTTTCTGAAAACCAGAGATTAAAGTCACTGCAAAAGGCAATCAGTGCATTAAGAGATTAAGTGGGCATGCTGGGGTAAGCCAGGAGCCCTTCACCTCTGCCAAGCCTTAGATTAAACTCCAGTGCTTATCTCGGCTGGGTTTCGGCGGACGTGGTTGAACGACCTGCAGTGAGGAGACCAGGGCTTGCTGCATGCTGGAGCATGCAGGGTGTGGGGTGCTCCAGACAGGTCCAGCCAGGATGGTCATCCTGGTGGGAGGACTGGCAGAGGTCAAGCAGCAGGTTTGGCCAGTGCCTACTAATTTACCAGGGAGTTGTCTTTTGGGTTGGAATATTCCTCTGACAGCCTTTCTGTTGGAATATTCCTCTTCCAACCTCTCTTACAGCCTTTCTGTCTGCCTGCATCTCATGACATCTTCTGTGGTAGGATGGGAGGAGCTGAGGCCACTCACTTTGATGATGTTGAGCAGTTCCCCCCGGTCAATGCAGCCATTGCCATCCACATCATAGAGCTTGAAATACCACCGCAGCTTCTGATCCACCTTCCCTTTCAGGACCAGGCTCAGAGCTGCCACATACTCCATGAAGTCTATGTAGCCATCCTAAAAAGCAGAAGGTTAGAAGCTAGGTGAGATTAAAAGCAGTCAGGCAGTAAGCCCTATGAGGAGAGGCTGAGGGAGCTGGGGGTGTTTAGCCTGGAGAAGAGGAGGCTCAGGGGAGACCTCATTGCTGTCTACAACTACCTGAAAGGAGGTTGTAGCCAGGTGGGGGTTGGTCTCTTCTCCCAGGCACCCAGCACCAGAACAAGAGGACACAGTCTCAAGCTGTGCCAGGGGAAGTTTAGGCTGGAGGTGAGGAGAAAGTTCTTCCCAGAAAGAGGAATTGGCCATTGGAATGTGCTGCCCAGGGAGGTGGTGGAGTCCCCATCCGTGGAGGTGCTCAAGAGGGGATTGGATGTGGCACTTGGTGCCATGGTTTAGTTAGTCATGAGGTGTTGGGTGATGGGTTGGGCTTGATGATCTCTGAGGTCTTTTCCAACCTTATTGACTCTATGATTCTATGACTGAGTGATTTTCCTGCTTGCTTTTGGAAGTCCTCACTGGAGGACTTGAGTGTGTGGCCACCACCCTGAGAGCAGAGAGCTGGCAGGGCATGGTGCTTGGGTTATGGTTGGACTTGAGGAGTCTTTTCCAGCCTTGATGATTCTATGATCTTCTGCATGCCCAGCAGTGAAAGCTGATGTACTCTATGGTGAGAGCTCCACATCAGTCTGCGGTTGGGCTTGGCCTTAAAAGGTCTCTCCCAGGCAAAATGATTCCATGGCTCAGTGACTCCCTGATGCCATGCAGAGCCCTTGTGTGTCCATAACCAAGGGACTCAGCATGTGCCTGGCCTGGGGACTAACCAAGCCTGGCCTGTGCTGCAGGAACCTCTTTATGCACAGGGGTGGCAATTCAGAGGTCCAAGAGGAACAGCCTTATGCAGATGAAGCCCCGTGGATTAGCTAACCTCATCCTGCCTGCACACACCTTCAGCTCTTTTCTGCTGCAAGGGGGATCCTGCATGCAAACCTCCAGGAGAAGAAGGAGCTCAGGAATTGCCCCAGCAGGTTGCTGCCATCTCAGGAAGGGAAGGAGCTGCTCTGTCTCTGTGCTGTTTGTGTGCCTGCTCCACGTTTGTCATGTCAGAAGCACAGACAGTTTTATCTTTGACTTTCCTCCTAGGTGTTTGTCCACCATGGTGTTAGAGACATTCAGCTGGGTGCACAAACAGCTCTCCAGACAGGGTCATGGTACCAGAGCAGAGCTGTGCTGGGGTGAGCTCATGTGCCACCACCACCACCCTGCCTCCAGACTCTGCCCTGTGATGGTCACAGCGTTAGGACATGGTGCTCACCACTGAGCACTCTGAGGGCACAAACCATTGAGATACAAAGCACCCTGCAGGGACTGGAAACCAGGACTGGAAACCATGGGGAGTCTTTAAAAGGGAGTAAGCCACGGGCTGGTCAATGAACAAAGCCACTGCACCACAGGGAGGGCTCAGGAAGAGATCATCTGCTCTATCCCACTGCCAGATTAGCTATAAATAGCTACTGAGCCCCATTCTCAGCAGGATTTCCTGGGCACCACTTCCCTTTCCACGTGTGCACCCAAACAGGGAGCAGTGAGCAAGGTAAAGCTCAAGGCACAAACAACATACCTGAAGGACTTGGAGCTGCATTGTTTTCAGTGGGAAGCCCTCTGGGTCAGCATCAGCTTTCTCCTCACATTTCTCTTCTCACATGTGCTGCAGCTCCAAAGCATTTGCAAGCAACAGAGGATGCTGTTTCCTCTTGGAGACAGAACATCCATCTGCTCCTCTGGCACAGCTCCTGAGCTGGGCAAACAGCATTCCCAACATGGGCAGGAGCTCCAGGACTGCTGGAGTCAGGCTCAGCCACAGCCCAAGGTGCAAAACCTCCACGAGGGAACCAAGGGCCTGAGCTCCTTATCACATGGGGCCAAGCAGAGGTGAGAACCCCACTGGACTGTAATCCATCTGTAATTAACACAAAGGAAAACCCAACCAGCTCCCTGCAGGAGCAGCCAGCTCAGCCCACACCGTGTGCCTCAGGAGCTGGCTGCCTCTGCAGCACTGGTTCTCCTCACTGTCACAGCAGTCACTATTGAAGGATTAACCACAGACCCATAGAATTGTTTGGGTTGGAAAAGCCCCCTAAGCTCATTGAGTCCAACCACCAACCCAGCACCACCATGACCACTGAAACCTAGAATGAAAGAATGGCTGAGGTTGGAAAGGACCTTGTAGGTGATTTACTCCGACCTCCCTGCCGTGGGCAGGGACGCCTCTCAACTAGACTTGGTTGCCCTTGGCCTCATCCAACCTGGCATTGAGCATCTACAACACAGAATCACAGAATCACAGGATGTTAGGGGTTGGGAGGGACCTCCAAAGATCATCCAGTCCAACCCCCCTGCCAAAGCAGGATCCCCTATAGCAGGTCACAAGGAATGCATCCAGGTGGGTTTCGAATAACTCCAGAGAGAGGGAGAGAGAGAGTCCACAGCCTCCCTGGGCAGCCTCTTCTAGAGTCTCACCACCCTCCTACTGAAGAACTATGCCATGACTGCACATTTCTTGAACACCTCCAGGGATGGTGACTCCACCACCTACCTCCCTGGGCAACCTATTGCAATGCCCAGGGCACACCATTCTGAAGGGGTCACAGCCTGCCAGCTAAAGCCCACTCTCTGAATCACTCAAACCCAAACCATCCAGTCTAGGAGTGGTCTGGTTTCTCCTGGAGCAGTCAGCAGGTGAAGAGCCTCTGCTGACATTACTTCTTTTACTTTACAAACCTGATGTTACAATTGATGAGGAGAATCGAGAACCATAGGATTGGAAGGGAACTCAAGGATCATAGACTTGATAAGGTTGGAAAAGACCTCAAAGATCATCAAGTCCAACCTGTCACCCAAGACCTCCTGACTACTAAACCATGGCACCAAGTGCCACGTCCAATCCCCTCCTGATTATCCAATTCCAACCCCCCTGCCATGGGCAGGGACACCTCACACTAGATCAGGTTGCTCAGAGCCACCTCCAGCCTGGCTGCAAGAACCTCCAAGGGCTGAGGCTTCCACCACCTCCCTGAGCAACCTGTGCCAGGCTCTCACCACCCTCCTGGGGAAGAACTTCTTCCTCACATCCAATCTGAATCTAGTTTGTTCCCATTCCCTCTGGTCCTATCACTCCCTGACACCCTCAAAAGTCCCTCCCCAGCTTTCTTGCAGGTCCACCCAGCCTTAGAGCCCCGACCTGAGCCGCACAGACCCAGAAGGCGCCCCGGGCGATGGCAGGAGGAGCCCCCGCAGCCCCAGCGGGGAGGGCAATATTTACCTTGTTGAAGTCAAACGTCTCAAACATTTGCTCAACGTATTTGTTGGCTGATGGGCTCAGGTTTTTCAAGCCAAAAAACTGTTTGAACTCATAGAGGGTGAGCTGGCCAGAAGGACACTCCGTCATGAACTTCTTGTACCACTGGTGGCACTCGGTGGTGCTCAGCTCCTCCACGGACTTCCCATCCATGTTCCCCATCTCCACAGCAAGCGCTGGTCGCTTTGCAGCTCCCCTCTCCCCACCCCCAGGGAAAAGAAAATCAGTCAATGGATGTTTTCTCAAGGCTGAGGCTTTCTTTTCAGCGTGGCTCCTTGCCTTTGAAGTCCAAACGTGGCAGCGCGGCAGGGAGGACGCCGTCGGGAAGCAAGCACAGGGCTGTGCCAGCTGGGTGTTGGTGGGGATGGATGCAGAAGGCACCTCTCCCAGGGGGATGCCAAAGGCACCTCTCCTAGGTAGATTCAAAAGCACAAAACCCTCTTTGGGCAAGAGGGTGATATTTAAGTACCCAGCAAATCCCTCCCAAGCCAATGAGGTGCTGGGGCTCCTGCTGGGCATTAAGAGTTCAGGGTTAAAATAGAAAGGAGGTAAAATGGGAAAGTCTTGCAGATTACAGGCCCAGCAGGAGATTAAGAGGGTGGAATTTTTCTCTGTGATGATGTAATCTCCTAATCCACTTCATTAATGATTTGGTGTGGGGCCACATGAGCAGTAACTTCTGCAAACAAGGCAGAGGAAGAAGAGAGAACACCACTGAGGAGTCTCTGTCCAGATCCTCTGTCAAGAGGATTTCCAGATGGAGCTGTCAGTTTGAGCCCGAAGGTCACAGAATGGTTTGGGTTGGAAGGGACCTTAAAGATCATCCAGTTTCAACCTCCCTGCCATGGGACACCTCCCACCAGCCCAGGCTGCTCAAGACCTCTTCCAACCAGGTCTTGGACACCACCAGGCAGGAGCCATCCTGGGCACCCTGTTCCAGTGTTTCCCCATCCTCAGTGCAAAGAATTTCTTTCTGATGTCCAGTCTAAGTCTACCCTCATGGAGGGGGAAGCAGCATTTCAGGTCCTCCAAGAGATGCTCCCTGAGCTAAGTTTGGTGTGGGGAGAGCCACAGAAACATTGCTTTGAGTGGGAAAGCTTCAGGTGCTCTAAATGCAGACACCAGATGCTGTGATCCTCTCTCAGGAAGCTCCCTCCCCACCCAGCTGCTGGGTCCTGCTGTTTGCCCCTCCTGAAGCTGCAGAGGAGAGGATTCACTGGCAGCAGAAGTTTGGGGCTGGATAATCCCTGAGGTCCCTTCCAACCTGGCATTCTATGAATGAATCTGTGAAGGAAATGCATTCTAGGAACCTCTTAGATTGCTTAGATCACAGAGGGATTTTTCCAGTCCCTTCCAACCTAAGCCATTCTGTGAATGCATGAAATGTGGACACAGCCTCACCAGCTGCTTCAGGAAGGGTTTGCTGAGGGTGCCTCCAGTTCTCCAGAGCCTGCTGGAGGAGAGCTGCAGGGACGTGCCACCTGAATTTCAGCTCCAGTTACCATCACATTGCAGAGCACCACAGGTGAAACCTGCCTCTCCATGCACTAAACACAGCTCTCTGCCTGTGTCTGGGACAGCCTAGTGGGGCAGATGATGTCCTTGCAGAGAAGCAGCAGAGTTTAGGCTCAGCTGAAGATTCTGGTGAAACCCTCCCAGGTTTTGCAGCATGTGCTAAGCCAGGCTTGTGCAGGTGAGCTGGCTGGGTGGCCTTCCATGCCATGCCTTGCTCTGCTGACACCCAGTGCCCCTGTGTGAGCAGCTGGCAGTGTCAGGACAAGCTGGGTGGGGGGTTTAGAGCAAAACCCTCACTGTGTGCCCTGTGGGAAGCAGTGGCACAGCCTCAGCCACATTGCTTGGCTCATGCTGACTGCTGGTGGCAACCCAGTGAGCAGCTGGAGTCTCTCCAGTCACTGGTGGCATTGCTTGGACTTTATTGCTTAGGCTTGGTGCCCAAGGTGGGTCTCCACTTCGCAGTGTTGGCACTCTGGATGTCCATCACCTTCCTGGCGTGGTCGGTGTCGCGGTGGAAGCGGTACCCACAGGTTGGCTTCTGTGCAGTGTAGAAGGGTTTGTAGGAGTTGGACCACCTCGGGGTGTAGAAGAGAAACCTGAAGGAGTTGGGCTGACAGCCCCCCAGATGGGTGACCAAAGGAACAAAGCGAGCAGGCAAAGGCTGGTCCCCGGGGTGGTGTCCTGGAGGCTGCTGGCTCCTTGGGGCAGGAGGTGTCTGAGGGTTTTGCAGCTCTTTGGTCTCCTTCATTCCCTTTGGTTTCTTGTGGTCTTTGTCAGGGGCTTCTGCTGTTTTGGTCGCCTGGGGAGCAAAAGAGCCAGACCCATGCATTGCAATTGCCCCCATGCTTTGGCATCCTCATGGCCCCAGGGCAAGGCTTGGGTACTGGTGACCAACAGCCCAGGAGAGCTTGGGGAGTGCCACCCTGCTCACAGCCACTATAAGGGCAGTGGGGACCCAGCATAAATGCTGACAAGTCAGGTGTGGGCATTTCTTCAGCTAGAAACCTAAGGTGGTGTTAATTAAAGCAATTCCAGGGAAGCAGTGGATTCCCCTACACTGGACAGTTCGAAGGCTCAGCTTGCCAGGGTGCTGGGCCAGCTCAGCATCACCTAGAAAGGTTGGCCCAGATGAGCCTCGGGGTCCCTTCCAACCTGGCATTCTGTGATTCTGAGATGTGCTGGGAAGGTGGCAGGGAGTCAGGGACAGTAAAACAGCATGCAGAGGGAAGGCACAGGGAGGTGTGCAGGGCTTGGCTCTCTCTTGACCTGCTTTTCAGCTGGTTATTTGTCACAGGGCAGACAGTGCCCAGCTTCTGTTATTCCTGCTGTCAGTCTGGCCTGACTCACCCTTTCATCTCTTTGGGGGATGCTGCATTTTCCTTCTGTGTTTGGCACAGGGGAGCCCTGGTCCCTGATCAGGACCTGAGTCCTGATCACTATGAGCACCGGCAATACAAGCTCCTCATGAAGTCTTCACCAAGCACAGCCATGACAAAGCAGCCATGGAAGTGATTCAACCCAGCCTGACCCACAAAATTCAATGGGGTGCATCAGTGATGACAGACACTCTGCTCTACACATGGCCTGGGGCATCAGCTCCACAGGCTCCAGGTCCCTCTGCAGGTCCCCAGCAGCACCCTGTGCCTCATTCTGCTGAGCTTATTGCTCTTGGTGAACCTTGGAGTGTTCTTGTTCCTCCTAGAAATGTGAAGGCAGTCAAAGGGTTGTTTATGATCAGGCTGGAGCAGCTCTGCTGTGAGGACAGGCTGAGGGAGCTGGAGTTTTTCAGCCTGGAGAGGAGAAGACTCCAGGGGCATCTTGCAGCTGCCTTGGTGCCACGCTCTAGTAGTCATGGGGTCTTGGGTGACAGGTTGGAACTGATGATCTTTGAGGTCTTTTCCAACCTTGTTGATTCTATGATTCCATAATTCCAGTAGTTTCATAGTTTCAGTCAGGGTTGGAAGGGACCACAAGGATCAGCTAGTTCCAACCCCCCTGCCATGGGCAGGGACACCCCACACTAGATCAGCCTGGCCAGAGCCTCAGCCAGCCTGGGCTTGAACACCTCCAGGGACGGGGCCTCAACCACCTCCCTGGACAACCCATTCCAGGGCCTCACCACACTCATGGTGAAGAACTTCCTCCTCACACCTAGCCTGAAACTCCCAACCTCTGAAGGGATCCTACAGGAAGGCTGCAGAGGGACTTTTCATGAGACAGGACCAGGGGGAATGGTTTGAAGCTGAGGGTCAGACTGGGTCTTAGGAAGAAGTTCTTCAGCAGGAGGGTGGTGATGCTCTGGAACAGGCTGCCCAGAGAGGTTGTGGATGTCTCCTCCCTGTATGTGTTCAAGGCTAGATTGGATGAGACCTTGAGCAGCTGAGTCTAGTTGAGAGGAGTCCCTGCTCATGGTGGGGAGGGTGGAGTGGATGATGTCTGAGGATCCTTCCAAGCTAAGCCACTCTGTGATCAGTTGGGTCACGTTTCTGCAGGAGGTGCCATCACCCCCAGGCATGATGATGGGGACCTGGCACTGCACAAAGAGCCCTTTTTGCCTGTGCCTGCTGAACTCTCTGCAGAGGAGGAGGTGTGGGTGTACCCCAAACACTCAGACAGGGCTGAGCTGTCACCCATGGGTGCTCCAAGGCCGTGCCTGACCGAGGAAGTATTTCTGCCGCTGTTATTTAACCATGACTCAGTTATCTTGTTTTTCCTTGATGGCACCTCAGTGCTAATGAGAGCTGACTCTTCCCCTGCAATTAGCTGCTTTACTCCTGGGCGTCCTAAATAAAAGCTTTGCTGTCTGGCTTTATTTTTACCCTCTTAAGGAGGTTTCCTAGTTTCCGTGATGCCCTGGCTTACTTGCTGCTCTATTTCTGTCCCCTGTAGCTGGCTGCTAAACCCTATTAGGCTGGGGATACCCATAAATTGTTGAGAAATCTCCTTAGAGCCTCTGAGGGAAACGCCCAGGTCCCCACAGGTTCCCCACCTCTTTTTGTCATTCATTTTCCTGGCACAGCCGCCTCCCCCGGATGCCCCAAAGGCTCCTGGCTGGTGCTCACGACAAGAGTTACTTCAGCACTCACTGCTGCAAGGAAACAATCGGCCCCTTCCCCCCCCCGCCAAGGGGATAAAATAACGGGATTGCGACTCCCAAAGAGCAGGTTTTTGTGCCCCCTACAGCCATTTCCGTGTGGTTTGAGCAGAGATTTGTTGTGGAGCGCTTCCATTCGCGCAGAGGTGATTGCAGCTCCTCGGCTTTCGCGCTTTGGAAGATAAGAGACAAGTACGCACACGACTGTGCTGCTGCAACAGCACCCACCCAGCAGCGAGGCATGTGTCAGTAAAGCAGCTCTGAGCTCTCGGGGTGTGGAAGGCAGCCCGTAGCTACTCTGAGAACCCAGCTGCTAAGTCATGTAGATGCTCTCAAGACAGGCTGGACAGACGGGCAGAATCCAAGGGCAGGAGATTGAACACATCCAAGTGCCAGGTGCTGCACACTGGCCACAGCAACCCCAGGCAGTGCCACAGGCTGGGGTCAGAGTGGCTGAGAGCAGCCAGGCAGAGAGGGACCTGGGGGTGCTGGTTGATGGTAGGCTGAACATGAGGCTGCAGTGTGCCCAGGCAGCCAAGAAGGCCAATGGCATCCTGGCCTGCAGCAGGAACAGTGTGGCCAGCAGGAGCAGGGAGGTCATTCTGCCCCTGTACACTGCACTGGTTAGGCCACACCTGGAGTCCTGTGTCCAGTTCTGGGCCCCTCAGTTTAGGAAGGAGGTTGACTTGCTGGAAGGTATCCAGAGAAGGGCAACAAAGTTGGTGTGGGGTTTGGAACACAAGCCCTATGAGGAGAGGCTGAGGGAGCTGGGGTTGCTTAGCCTGGAGAGGAGGAGACTCAGGGGTGACCTTATTGCTCTCTACAACTACCTGAAGGGAGGTTGTAGCCAGGCAGAGGTTGGTCTCTTCTCCCAGGCAGCCAGTACCAGAACAAGAGGACACAGTCTCAGGCTGCGCCAGGGCAGGTTTAGACTGGATCTTAGGAAGAAGTTCTATACCTAGAGAGCCCACTGGAATGGGCTGCCCGTGGAGGTGGTGGAGTCACCTTCATTGGAGGTGTTCAAGAAGAGGCTTGATGGGGTGCTGGGTGCCAGGGTTTAGTTGTTTAGTTGTTAGGTGGGTTGTGTTGTATTGTATTGTATTGTATTGTATTGAGGTGGGTTGGATTGGTTGATAGGTTGGATGCGATGACCTTGAAGGTCTCTTCCAACCTGGTGTATTTTATTATTATTATTATTATTATTATTATTATTATTATTATTATTTATTACTGTGCAAGCCCTGGGTGCTGATGGCCACTGCCAGTGACAGGCAGGGCACCCGGCAAGGAGCGCTGAGCTTTGCTCTTGGGATGGGGTTCATCTGCCTTGGGGGTTCCTGCTCATCCTCTGGGGCATCCAAAGCTTAGCAGAAATAGCCTCTGCACCAGGTGAGTGCACCTGCTTACGTGAGCACCGCCTCTGAGGGGAAGCACCAGCTCTATTTATGGCACTGCCAGAGCTCTGTGCCTGCACTGAGCCCCACCTAATCCTCTTGCATCCAGGCGGGCAAACAGAAACCCCTAATCCCTCCCAAACGCTGTTGTCTCTCAGAGAAGATCCCCACAGGTGGGGTCACAGAGAGAAGATTGACTTCAGCAGTCAAGAAAGCACCAAGGGTTCAGCCACCCACCCCGGGGTGGGGCTGCCAGAGCCAGGACCAGCGGCCAGCACTGCCGGTCCCACCCCTGCACCGCTGCTCTCCCCGTCCTGAGTCCTCCCACTCCTGCTGCTCCTCACTTGTCCCCACAGAGCCACCCCAGGACTCTCAGGGGGTGCTTTGCTCTGAGCTCTCATGGGGTGGGGCAGCCAGGTGGATTTACTGAGCAGGGAAGACATCAAATTGACACCACCAGGGCCCTTTTGTCCTGGCCACCCTCCGCAAGAGGACACTGAGAGCAGGAGTCCCTGAGCTCTCACCTGTGAGGTCATCTTCCCAGTGGGGGCCCTGGCATGGGAGACTGCCTGGGGCGGAGGCTGCAGGTGGGTTGCCAGGGTGGGCAGTGCCAGCTGTCAGGGCCTTTGAGGCCATTGTGACACCGGGGTGACAGCAGGGTGTCACCTGGGTGGTGGCTGTCCTAGAGGTGCCCAGGCTTAGCAGGGCTGCTTAGGGAGAGGCTGTGGAGGAGATTAGGAGGGTGCTGTTTCTTCTGGCCTGATGGGACAGTGGAAGAGTTGTGGGAACCAGCCCTGCTGCCCACCCAGCCAGAGCACGGTGGAGCTGCTCTGATGACCCTGCCACCCCCACGGAGAGCTGACCTTGGCAGCAGGGACCAGCTCTCTCCTGGAGACGTGAGCTGCTGCTCTTCCCATGGCTGCCCTTTGCTGTTCTGCAGCCCCACAGGAGGGTTTCTCCTCCTGGGCTCCAGCTGAGCACCTGCACTGCCCAGGCTCTTCACGCACCTGCGAGGTGGCAGGGAAGGAAAGATCTGCATCTGCAGGGTGCAGCAGCTCCTGCTGATGAAAGGCAGATTGTTCTGGGGTGTTTACCCACCTTAGGATCAAAGGCAGCCTCACACTGTGGTGTTACATCAGAGCAGTGCTCACATGGCTATTTCTGTGCCATGAAATCTGCTGGCCACCTTCCAAGTGCATTCCCATGCCCAGCCCACCCTAGCTGTGTGGCCTCTGTCGCTCAGGTGAGTGGCACTCATCCCCCCTTGAAAATACAGCTGTGCCCCCAACCAGGGCATCTTCTCTGTGTCCTTTGAGCCTGCAGAGGTCAGCCTGGCCAGCAGCACACCTACCACACTCCTCTTGCAAGTCCTGAGCTTTCTGGAGGGAGTTCTGTGCCTTGCTGGGAGGTGGAAGGCAGAGAACAAATATTTTTCATCTGGACCAAGCAGCTGGGAGTGTGCAGAGGAGCTCTTGCAGGCGTGCTCAGCAGCTTGTGTTTACCAGGATAATAAATTCACCTCAGAACACACAACCCTTCATGTTGTGAGGAGTGTTTTCCTATGCTCACCACCCAGGGTGAGGCCAGCCCTTGGCTGGTGGGGTGGCATGGGTACAGCTCACCACCCCAGCAGCTGGCAGGTGCTGCCCTGCCGTCCCCCCCCACACCTCACCCTGGGGGGTGAGCAACACCTCTGAAGAGCTGGATCACACCTTCCTGCTCCTGCAGAGCATAGCTGTGGCCCTTTTGAAGTGTCTTTGGTGGAAGGACATTCTGTAGGGCACCTTGGTGCAGGAGCCCGTGTTTCTCATGCCACAGGGCTTTTCTTGGCTGCTCTCCTTAAGGCAGTTCCTCTTCTCCTTCCCCTCTTCCCCTGGCTTTGTCCGTAACCTGTTGGATTGGTTCGGTCAGACTGTGAATACCAGCGAGCACCTCCTGCTTATCTTGCAGACATTGTGTCCTTTGTCTTTCCAGCAGTGAGTGGGTCCATTCCACTCCACTTCTGGTGCCAGTGAATGCTCTCTAAATGCTGCAGCTCAGCCAGCTGAGTTCCCATGAAGAGCTGGCTCCACCACACTTTTCCCAGTACCCATCCTGTCACCACTCTATCTGCAGCAGGATCATTCCTCTTCCTGTGATCTTAGAATCATAGGTTGGGATCAATAAGGTTGGAAAAGACCTGAAAGATCATCAAGTCCAACCTGCCACCCAACACCTTATGACTACTTAAACCATGGCACCAAGTGCCACATCCAATCCTCTCCTGAACACCCCCAGGGATGGGGACTCTACCACCTCCCTCTTGACCAAGCCCTGGCTGTGGGGCCCTGTGGGGTGCTCCCTGTGCAGTGAGCTGGGAGGGTGCAGGACTCCCAGAGGTGCAGATGTCTGCAGGAGCTGCAGGATGCTTCCTGTTCCCCATCTCACACAAGCAGCAGTTAGGATAACTGTTGGGAAGGGCAGGAGTCCCACTAATTGCAGGCCTTGTGCGCTGCATGGAGCCATCCCTCCGGCGTCGCCTGCTGCTCCGGGACTGCATCTTGGGAGTGGCACAGGCTGCCCATGGAGCATCCCTGCTCAGACCAGGAAAAGGGCCAGCGGGATGGAGCTGCACAGCTGCAGGTCAGGCTGAATCCCCTGGAAAATATCCTGAATAATTATAACCCCTGTGCTACAGCCATTCCCATGCCACGTTTCAACTCTCCTCTTCTTTCCCCATTCCCAGAGTCACAGACAGGTTGAGGTTGGACCTTTAAAGGTCACCTAGTCCAAGTCCCCTGCAGGCAGGAGGGACACCCCCAACCTGATCAGGTTGCTCAGAGCCCCATCAAGCCTGAGCTGGAATGTTTCCAGGGATGGGGCCTCCACCACCTTGCGGGGCAACCTCAGTGTTCCACTACCCTCAGAGTAAAGCTCTTCCTAATACCCAACCTAAACCTACCCCTGTTAATTAAGTGCTGCCTGACCACTTGTGCCCTGATTTGCCTTCTGAAATATCCCAGCAGTGGCCCTTTTTCACTGCCCACAGGTGACTTAATGCATTGCCCTCACCTGTACTGTGGGGCAAGGAAAAGGTGGTGGAAAGCAGAATCACAAAATGATGAAATAAGGGATAGCTATCCCTGGGAAAAAAAGCAAGCTGTATCATTTTGACTCTCCTAATGGGGAGGGCACAGAAATGGATAGAAGACAGGATGATCTTACCCTGAGGCTGTGCTTCAGAGTGAATGTTTTGGCAGCTATTTGGGGTTTAAAGTTCTCCAGACATCCCAGCATTTATTAATGAGCCAATGTTACTCATTAACTCCTCATTTTTTTTCCACTTGCACCACACAGGAGATCGTTGGCAATGGCAGACCCTTGCTTTTCCACCTGAAACAAGGCATTATTTGGGGTCAAGTCTCTCTGACTTCAAGTTTTTACACTAAAAATATGCCAAACCCTGACAACACCTTGGTCCCCTTGGGTGGGGAATGATGTTCCCGGTGGTGGAGCACAGTAGGGCCTGCAGAGGGGCTCAGGTCCATGGAGAAGGGGGAGTTTAACGCTTAGTAAGATGCCTCCTAACAGCTCAGGGCTATTTTACTTCCTGGCACACACACAGGGCAGAGGGAAAGGATCACACTTCAGCCTCCCCTGGTTCCGGCTGACAGCTCCTTGTGTGCCAAGGAGACCTGCAGATCTCAGAGAGGGGATTTGGGTCCTACACAAGAGGGGATGCAGAAGGTTTTGGGGCAGAGGAGCCCAACGTTTGGGTCAGGAGTGCAGCAGCCGGTGAAGGAACAGAGAAACACGGGAGACAGCGACCAAAGCTCTCCCACCTGAACGCGCAGTGCCTGCCGACGCGAGGGGCTGCGCTGCGTTGGGTTTGTAAGAGGAATCTGATTGCATTTACACTGCGGACCCCGCCGACACTAAGGGGGGTGTGTGTGTCTTATAGCAGCTCCTGCCAAGGTCCCGAGAACCCCCCCGCGGCAGCTCCCAGGGCTGGGTTTGCTCGGCTCTAGGGACTCCCGGGGCCAGCCCTGCCTTTAAAGTCCCGCGGGGCTCCATCCTCCGGGCAGGAGCTGCTGGGCGGCCCCGGGACAGCGGGAGGCACCTGGGAGGAAGGAGGGGCCGAAGGTGGGGCCCGGCCCGGTCCGCCCCCGCCCCGCAGCCGCCGTGGCCCCGGTCGCGGCCCCGGTCCCGGTCCCGCCGCGGCGGGGCTGCCCGGCTCCGGCACCGGCACCATGAAGAAGCATCACTCGGTGCAGGGCACCTTCAGCCGCCTCTTCGGCAAGCGCCAGCCCAGCCCCACTGCCGCTTCGCTCTTCGCCACCAACCCGCCCTGGATCTTCTCGCAGGAGGTGACCTCGGACAGCGCGGGTGGCACAGGTCAGTGTCCCCCGTGCCCATCCCTTGCTCCTGACCCGGGAGTCACTGCGGAGCGGTCGCGGGGGCCAGGGAACGGGCCGGTGTCGGGGAGAGGTCGACGGGGGCTTGATCCACGGAGTTGGGAAATTCGGGAGGTGCTGGGTTGGGCTGGGTCGGAAAAGTGCGAGTTCGGACCTGCGGAGCTGACGAGAAGGGTCTAAGGCTGTTGAAATCCAGCTCCTTGTTCCGTGCCCGGCTCTGGGAGCACAAACCCACCCGGGCCGGGCTGGGAAAGAGCTGCGGATCTCATGCCCTGCTTCCAGCAGCTCTTTCCCACGCCATGCCCCGTCTGCCCCTTCCCGGGTTGCAGCCGGTGACTCGTAAACCCGGCTGTGTGCGAGTGAGGGTGCATATTCCTCAGGTTTTATTTGTATTTCCCTGTGCGTTTAATTGCAACCCTGTGCCCTGCAGGCTCCTTCCTGGAGGAGGGAGCCAGAGTAAGAGTGACGGAGCCGGGCAGATGAAAGATAGCAGCTTGTGAATGAAATCTGGGGGGCGAAAGATGCCCGATAAAAGCTTCCCAGCTCAAAAAAAAAAACCCCAATGAAAGTGGGGCTCCTGAGAGCTGCTGTGAGGTGGTTCTGCCTCACAGCGCTTCTCAGGGACGCTGCTTCCATCGGTTGTTCCACCTCAAGGCCAAGCTGCTGAGGCTGAGATAAAACGAAAAGGAAAACTGCTGATTTCTAACTGTTGCAAACCCGAGGAGGATTCCAGCTTCCCTCTGATGTGGTTTGGGTTTCAAAATCCCAAAGTGGCTGTGTCTGCTTATTACTGCCAGCCTGATCTCAGTGGCTGCAATCACAGTACAAAGGTTCCTTCCTTTCAGGTGTGGGGAGCTGCTGCCCAGATCAGTTTGCAAGGTGAAACCAAGAGTGCCTGAAATCTGAGCAGGAATAAAAGCTGTTGAGTCGCTCCTCAGCATCCTCCTGGCACTTCTGTCATTAATTTCATTTATGTAGGGCAGTGTGACACACACCAGGTGAGTGACCATGCCTGGGGGAGCCTGTGCTGAGGTGTGGGCTCGTTGTGAGGAGGCTCTGAGCTAAGGAGCCACAGAATCACAGGCTGTTAGAAGGGGGAAGGGACCTCTGGAGGTCATGGAGACCAACTCCCCTGCCAAGGCAGGCTCACCTAGAGAAGAAAGAGAATCTCAGGATGGCAGGGGTTGGAATCCAAGGGCTGGATTCTGTTGCACTGTTATTTCTCCAGTGCCATGATCCTGCCCAGAGAAGCCCCATCCTTGGCACTGGCTCCTGAATATTTGTGGCATAGCTTCATGCCACCGCTGCTGCCGGAAGGGGTCCGCTGCTCCTGCCACTCCCCACCTTAGTTTTTCATACAAAGTAAACACCAGTTAAGCAATGTGGACTGGGTGTAGGTTTGCATGTCACTGACTCAGAAATTCCTGAATATATAGTGGCTGATGCCACCTCCTCCTCCTCACTGTGGATACCCCAGAGTCAAACCTGCTACGCCTACCCGGGGTGATGCAACCCCCAAGCAGCTCCATCCCGCGTGTTGCAGGCTGCTTGGTTGATTTCCCCACGACTGAAAGGACCCAAAGCTCTCCAGGACAGGCTGAATGACAAAAAAAAGTGGCCCAAGAGTAGCTGTGGCTGGCCACATCTGACAGCCCCCCAAGGTGTTTCCTGATCCCTCCTTCCAGGAAACAAAGCTGGCAGAGCGCTGGTGACAGACTCTCAGCAGGCAGGTCCTGTTTATCTAGCAAAGAAAACACAACTACAAGCACTTCATTTTACTCTTAATTAAATGCATTCAGGTTAGTGATGCTTAGTAATCTAGGATCAAAGTCCTTGTGATCTCTAATCCAGTTTCTCACTGAGTTTTAGCTGGTGACTGGTTTAATAGAAAACTCTGATCACTGCATGCCTCTGAACTACTCAGTCACTGCCCCACAGACCTGTCTGGATTCCCAACTCTCACTTTGCTTTGCCCTTAATCCTTGCTGCTTACCTGCTGAAGGGGAGGTCACCCAGGGGGTTATGCAGAAAGGGAGTCAGGGCATTGTTTTGGTTGGAAAAGACCTCCAAGATCACTTGAGTCCAACCAACAACCCAACACCACTGTGGCCATTAAACAAAGTGCCATGTCCATGTGTTTCTGGAACCCCTCCAGGGATGGGGACTCCACCACCTCCCTGGGCAGCCTGTGCCAATGCCTGACCGCTCTTGCAGTGAAAGAAATTCTCCACCATCTCCAACCTAAACCTCCCCTGGCACAATTTCAGGCCACTTCCTCTCATTCTATCCTCTGATACTGGGGTGAAGAGACCAACCCCCACCTCACTCCAGCCTCCCTTCATGGAGGTTGTAGAGAGCAAAAAGGTCTCCCCTCAGCCTCCTCTTCTCCAGGCTAAACAATTCCACCCCAGTAGCTTCTCCTTTGTGCTTGGACTCCTCAAAAGCAGGGCAGAGTTAAACTGTTGGTGGGACCACAGCAAGTGAAGGTCAGGCTGATGGGTGTTTTGAAAGCTGCAGAAAGTGGTTTTTTGTGTGTGCAAAGAATCCCTTGCAGTGGAAGGAGTTTGGGATAAGGGAGAGGAAGCTGTGCCTGACCACAGGGCAGTGATAGTGTGGTGGAGGCTCCTGGGTGTGTCCCAGGGTGACTTGTGGTGGAGTGGGTGGGTGAAAGGAAAAGCTGATGTGCCTGCTGAACCCAGTGGCATGTTTCAAGGCTGTGTGGAATTCATCTGCTTCCAACCCCATACCTTCAGCAGAGGCAGTGGCAGCTCCTGCCCAGCCCTTGGCGTGGTCGTGTTCTTCATTCCAGGTGTTCATGCAAGCATATTTTTGTCTGCAGGAACACACACAAGCATCTGCCCTCCCCTTTTCCCACTAAACTCTGGGTTAAAGCTCTGTTTTCTCAGGTTAGGGTTTCCCTGGGAGCTTCTTGCCTGATCTCTGCCCACCCAAGGAGGATAGTGACAACCACGGCTACACACCGTGGCGGTCCATACCGGGTTGGGGACCCTGCTTATTGGGTCTGGAAGGGTATTTGGAGGGCACAGGCTGCCTACTGGGCCAGCAAGAGGCTGTATGGGAGCAGGGACATGCAGGAGGGAGCAGAGACATTGTCAGGGGCCATGGCACAGCCTCAGGCAGGGACTGCGGGGCGCAGGCAGCTCCCTGCGGAGCAGACCTGCTTTGGGGAGAACTGCCTTCAGACTTCAGAGGCTTGGAAATGCAGCCCAGCCCCTCTGCCCGTGTGCAGAGCTCACCCAGCCTCCACCTTCTGCCCCTCTTGGCTCTTAACTGCTGTACAAGACTTGACAGAAAAGTTAGCAGGGGGGTGGGTTTGGGGACTGTGCTTCCAGGCTTTTGAGTGGGGACAAAACAAACCCAGCCCTGAACTTCTTTGTGTTTTGGGGCAGAAGCTGAAGGTTGGATGACCTCTGATTGGGCACCACCTTGATTGTTTCTTTCTTCCTGATGAAATCTTTTAGGTGGAAATAAATGATCTTTAAGGTCCCTTCCAACTCAAACCATCCCAGGAAGCCCTCCTGCAGAGGTTTCCTGCTCATTTTGCTCACTTTCCCCTTCCCCAGACCCTTGAGTCTCCTTTAATGTTGGCCTCCCTGGCTACGCATTAGTTGTGTGTCTCCTTCCAGCCAAGGTGGGGTTGAAATGCCTCAGTAGTTCTGCTTGTTAATTCATGCTGTTAATCAGGCACAAAGAACGTAATTAAATGAGGTTTATTAGCTTTATTCACTGTCAGAAATAAACTGGCCCAAAAGGTGTGGTTCAAGGTAACAGCACAGGGCTGGGAACCAGGAGTACCTCATGGCTTCTACTTGTACCACCAGAGCTCCATGGCTGCTTCTGCTGTAGCATCTCCATTCGTAGTGGTATTCATGGGAAGACCTTCAGAGTGTGCTCCTGTGAGGCAGCCTGGAGTCTGAAAGTGGTGCCCCCCCCCCCCCCAGTGCCAGCTGCAGCAGGGCTTGGAAGCAAACAGTTCCAGCAGCTTGCAAAAGGATGCTGGAGGTGTCTGTCCTCCTCGTGGAGAGCAGCTGTGGCACCTCCCTTCTGCTGTCCTCAACTGCTGGCAGCAGAACTTGGAAGGGCAACACCTCCCTGGAAGCCCCTGTGTGTCCTGTTTCCATCACTGGAAACATCCAAGGGGGAACAGTGAGGTGTCCCCTCTGCTCAGCACCAAGCAGACAAGGGTCAGGGACCCCTCTGCCATCCCTTTGTGCTGCATGAGTGACAGGGACCTGTTGGGATGGGGCTGAGTGAAGAACCTGTGGTTAACTCTGCTTTGATGCAACCACAGAGCAGGCAGCAGGTGAGGAAGGGCAGGAGCTCTCTCTCCAGCTGGTGTGGTTGGTGCTCAGACTCTGCTGCAGCTGCTCCTCCTCAATCCCAGCCCCTGGTGGACTGGTCAAGATCAGATCCTGCTGGTGCTTCTGGGCTGCTTTGTGTCACCTGCCCTGGAGCCACCTCCTGCTCTCCTGGGGGTCAGAACCCCATGGCACTATAAGGAGAGGATTCAGTTGCTCCTGAGGCATTCTCCTTCCCCAAACACAATCCGGGTGGGAAGCGGATTGGGTGTTTGAGCTAACTTTTGACCCTCCTGTGGCGAATTCAAGTGAGGTGATGTTAGAAACAAGCTTTTTCCGAGCAGACTTTGACAGCTGAGCTCATTACACTCCAGAGCCTGGAGCTCCAGGAAGGCTCTCTGCTGTGTGCTAGGGCTGCCAGTGCCTGCTCGAGGGTCCTGCTCACCCAGAAGCTTTTTCCCCCCTCTTCAACTCGGCCCCAGAACAGCCTGGATGCTCCTCAAAATCCAGTGGGGTTTGCCCCTCGCTGGGAGCTGACACAGCAAACTCTTCACAGCACTTTATACAGTTAGGTGGTGTCCAAGGCTGCTTTTCCTGCTGCTAACAGTCTTCTCTCCCCCCCAGGTGATGTGATTGAGGTGTATTATGGTGACAATCGCTTCGGGACGGTCACTGACTCGGGCACAGCCACGCTCAAGCCTCGGCCCAGGGTCCGGCCGCTGCTGACTTTCCTGCCCCTTGTGAGTACCCAGCTCACTGCTGTGAGGACAGGCTGAGGGCGGTGGGGCTGCCCAGCATGGAGTAAAGAAGGCTCTGGGGGAACCTTAGAGCTGCCTTCCAACAGCTGAAGGCTGCAGAGGGACTTTACATAAGGGTGTGTAGAGACAGGCCAAGGGGGAATGGTTTGAAGCTGAGGCAGAGCAGGGTTAGAGTGGAGCTGAGGAAGAAGTTCTTCAGTAGGAGGGAGGTGAGACCCTGGAACAGGCTGCCCAGGGAGGTTGTGGATACCTCCTCTCTGGAGGTGCTCAAGGCTAGGCTGGATGAGGCTTTGGGCAGCTGAGTCTAGTTGAGAGGGGTCCCTGCCCACGGAGGGGAGGTTGGAGCAGATGACCTCTGAGGTCCCTTCCAAGCTGAGCCATTCTGAGATTTGTTAGGTGTGCAACTGGTGCCCAGCTGGGCTGGGCTGCTCTCATCCTCTACCTGAGGGAAGAAAATAAATGAAAAGCAAAACCACTCTGTAATAAGGCTGGATACAAGGGATTAAAGAGGTGATCTGAGTTCAAGGCTGCTGTTGGACATCGGTGAGAAGCTCGGGGAGGAGACGTCAGCACCATCAGAGCTTCTGTTTTCCATTAAGGAGAAGCTGCTGAGCCTGGGAGATGTCAGATCTGCCTCACACTGCCTTTTATCTCCCCTCTGCTGGCAGGATCTCCTGCATCAGGCAGAGAAATATGGTGGGGAGAGCAACAGCAGAGCTCTGTGGCCATCACCTGCAGCAGAAAACGGGCTGCTCTGTCTGCTGCCACTGGGGCTCTGCAGCTGCCATGTGGAGGACCAGTGGAGGGAGAGTTTATGCAGCTATCCCAGAGCATAATTAGGAAGTTATGGGGTTACAAAAGGGTTGTGCCCTCTGTGATGCCTTCCAAAAGATCATGGCAGGTGAAAAAACCTCACCTGGGCTCTGAGTAACCATAGGAATGGTGTCTGAGAACCTCTTCCAGCAGCACAGGAGTGAGTGTGTGACCACAGCTGGCACCCAACATCTTAGAATCACAGATTGGTAGGGGTTGGAAGGGACCTTCCCAGATCACCCAGTCCAACCCCCCTGCCACAGCAGCATCACCCAGGGCAGGTCACATAGGAACACATCCAGGTGGGGTTTGGAAGTCTCCGGAGAAGCAGACTCCACAACCTCTCTGAGCAGCCTGCTCCAGGGCCCCAGCACCCTCACACCACAGAAATCTCTCCTCACATTGAGGTGGAGCTTCATGGGTTCCAGTTTGCACCCACTGTTGCTTGTCCTGTCACTGGGCACCTTCCCCCCTGGGAAGAGGAGGCTGGCAGCTTGCCCCCTGGAAAGAGGCTGGCAGCTTGCCCCCTGGAAAGAGGCTGGCAGCTTGCCCCTGACAGCCCCCCTCAGAGATCCCTAGAATGCCTACAGACCAGCAGGGCTCAGAGTGAAACTGGCAATTTTTGCTGCTTTTTTTTCCAGCTTTCAAAATGCTTTACTTGTAGGGCTGTGTGTGGAACAGAGGAACAAACAGCTCCCATGTCCCCAGAATAAACACTAAGGGCTCTCAGCCTAGCCGTGGAGCTTTCCTGCAGGCCCAGGGGGGCTTTTCCCCCCTCGGTTGCCCTTGTGAGGGTCCTTCTCCCTGCCCTTCTCTCCCAGCAGGAGCAGGTTTCCCCGAAGAAAGGAGCAGGGATAAGCAGCACTTTTGAGGATCAGTCTGTGCTGGGTATTTGCATTATTGTGATGAGGTTTGATGATGATTTGATTTGGCACAGAGGCTTCTGCTGCCACATGCATGCCTGCACTGGGCACTCCCACCTTAACCCTTTCGTTCCAGCCACCCACTCCCGGTGCTGGGGTGGGGGGAGGCTGGGAAGCATCTGCCTGGCAGCTGTGAGTCAGGAGGCTGCACACACCCTGCCCAGCAGCCTGGCCTGATGGGCTTCATGTGCCTGGCAACTTTGCTGGCACACAGCAGCCTCCTTCCCCCTGAACTGCCTGGCCCTTGGCTGTCTGAGCTCAGCCGCAGCAGCGCCTGCAGGAGAGGGGCTTCACTGCCCAGCTCTGGGTGCCACCACAGCCCCCTGCCCACCCAGCCTCCCCAGGCACTGCAGGTGCAGGCAGAGCTTTGGCATCCTGAGGGAATAAAATTCCTTTAGTTAACCACCAGACTTCCCTGACTCTGCTTCAAAACAAGGAGTCTGGGGGTAGCTCTGTATGTGGAGAAATCCTCCTCCTCTCCTCGCCCCTGGGACGCAGAGCTGTTGTGTTTTGGTGTGGCTTTTGTGACAGGCAGCCTCCAAACTGGTTCATTTATTGGGTGGGAAGCATGGGCTCCTGACAGCCCCAGGAATGACAGAACCACAGCAGGATTGCCTGGCAAAGGACCTTTAAAACCCATCCAGTCCAACCCCCCTGCAGTCAGCAGGGACATCCTCAACTAGAGCAGGCTGCTCAGAGCCCCAAACAACCTGACCTGGAATGGCTCCAGGGATGGAGCATCTCCCACCTCTCTGGGCAGCCTGGGCCAGGGTTTCACCACCCTCACTGTCAACCATTTCTCCCTTTTCTCCAGTCTGAATCTGCCTCTTTTAGTTTCAATCCACCACCCCTTGACCTGTCCCAACAGGCCCTGCTCCAAAGCGTGTCCCCAGCTGTCTGATCAGCCCTGTGAACACTGAAAGGCCACCAGATCCACAGGGGCTGGTAGGACAGGCAGGCTCCCTGCACTGGGGACAGGGGAGCTCTAACCCCATCCCAGCTGGAAAGTGATTCCTGGTGGCTCCAGTGAAAGCTCCCCCGGCGGGATCCTGGGCACATAAATCCACTGCAGGGACCACAAACTGGAAATGCAGGTTCCTGGTGCAGCAGCCAGCTCTGAATCAGCTGGAGGGCTGCTGGGCTGGTCACACCCCTGGCAAACACAGCAGAGGGAAATAATCTCCCCAGTCATCTCTGGGGACTGGCAGAGGATGGTGGATGCTTTCCATTTGAGAAGCCAGCTCCAGGACGTGGGGGGTGGGCTCTGAGGGACAAGCTGAGCATTAGCAGCTGCAGCAGAGCTTCATCTGTCTGTGTGTGTGTGTGTGTGAGAAATGGGCTTGGGCCAGTTTGGAGGAGCTGATGAAGTGAGTCCAGAGTGAGTGCTCAGTTTCCTCCTGCTTTGCATAGATCTCTTCTGGCTGCCATTCCCTTCCTCCTCCTCTCCAAAGGTGTGATGCACAGGCTGGGGTTAGTGCAGCGTTCAGGTGCCTCTGTGTCCCTGGACATGAGCAGGTCTCCCCAGCGTGCTCTGGAGACAGGCAGCAATGAATTCCCAGAGCACATGGGAGGTGCTGGAAGGGTGGATTCCCTCCCCCCCCCACACTTTTTATGGTCTTTGGTATCTCATTGCTCTGGCCAATCTAGTTATTGGCTCTCAAAGTGCCTGTTAGTCTCTGTCTTCCCTCTGGCTTTCAGGACCTGCCTTGTGCTGCAGCTTTGGGAGCAGAAAAGAGGTCTCAGGTGGGGCTGTGAGGTGTTTTACCACTACCAGCTCTGCCCCAGTGCCTTGGCAGACCCTGGCTTCTCCAGCAGCACAGAGCAGGCTGATCAGCTCTGCAACCCCAGCAATGTCAATTGCCCAGTCCTGCCCTCCTGGCTCACCAGTAACTGGCTCATTCCCTTGTGGTTATAGAGGACCTTTGGTCACCTGCAGGCTGATGGCCTTTGCAAGCAAAGCATCTCTATTTTCTCCTTCTTTTGTCAAAACAGCAAGGGGGGGGTTCCAGAGCTCTTCTGAATGAGCCCAGGCTGCTGCTGGCTGTCAGCTCTGCCCCAGCAGGTCTGTGCCCTGGAGCTTCCTGTGCCCAGGGCAGGGTAAGGTGAGCTGTGTGATGGTGGTGTACTGCTGGCTGAGCTCTCGGCCTGACCTTTGATCAAGGAGACTTTGGAATCCTTCTGCAAGCTCTTGTAAAATGGTGATAGTGGCAGTGGAAGGCAAAGGCCTGAGTGCTGTGGAGGCTTCTGCATGCAGAGCAGCCCTGGGCTGATGGCAGGAGAACATCCCCTTAACAGCTAAAGCAAACAGCAGCCTGGGTGAGGAGCAGGGCAACAGGATGGGCCCTGGAGCATGGGAATCTGGTGACATGTCCCTCAGCACTGCCCATGGGCTCATGGAGTGTTAATTCCTTGCTGTGAGTCTCTCCAGGTGCTGGTCTCTGAAAGTCTACTGCCCCAGCCAGGTCTGCTGACAGCCTGGTGCAGCATCAGCTTGTGTCAGGACAGGGGTGTGTCAGGGTAGGCTCTGTGAGCAGTCCCAGTCCTGCACAGAGCAATCAGCAGTGAGTCACTGGAGGGGAGGAGAGGAGCTTTCTGCTGCTGGCAGGAGGCCTTGGTCAGCACTGCAGGTGAGTCAATGTGCCACGAATATCTCCTGGTGGGTGGCTGCAATTATCCAAAGTGCCCTCCTGGCTGTTAGCAGCCTCGCTAAGCGGGTAGGCTGCTAAATTGCAAGGTCCTGCAGCAGCTACAGGCACTGCTGAGTGCTGCTCAGAGCAGTTCAGAGCCAGACACAGACCACACAAGCAGGAGTTTTCCCTGGAGTGTTCAGCTGTGCTGGTGCCAGCCTCCCCACGAGCTGGCAGCCTGGCTGTGGCTGCAGCGCGGTGTGGACGCGACTGTGGTGTGAGCTGGCAGCGCCGGCTGGAGAGCAGAGCCCACTAAACCCATGGCAGATGTTCCACACGCTTGCTGAGAAAGTGCTGCTGCTGCTGGTGGCCTGGGGAGCTCTGAGCTTGGATGTGGAACGGTCCTGGTGCTCCTTTCCAGCCCCTCTGCCCCCACCTAGCATCAGAGAATTGTCTCCATGGTTGTGCAGCTTTGGTCACTCATCCCCTTGAAGCCTGTCGAGAGCACAGGGACCTCCAAGCCTCGGAAACAGCCCTGGATCCCATCAGGCTCCTGTTTCTGTGGACAAATCACAGCTCTACAGGCTAGATCCTGCTTGTCAGCACTTTGCTCTGATGGGGGGCATGAAACTAACAGCTGCATTTTCTCCCCCACTGCAGAATGCCCAGGAGTCCCACGGGGTGGCTGTGCCGACGCCCTCGGTGCCGCAGGACTTCGAGCAGAAAGCAGCTCTTGGTAAGCAGGGAACCTTCCCTGAGTCCTGCACGGTGCTGAGTGCTCAGCAGTCCCATGCCCAGGGGGGAGGCAGCGTTGGTGCAGCGAGCTCTGGAGCAGACTGTCTGATCATCAGGTTCTCAGGCTCAGCTAGAGGCTGCTGTTGGCTATTTTAAGCCATTGAGAATGAATCAGTTTCTGAGGGGTGAGGCAGGGGGCTGGTAGGGTTCAGCAAGCTTTAGGCAGCTGCTGAGCAAAACAAGCTGGCTTCCTGGGGGGGTGGCTGGCAGAGGTGATGCTGCCCATCCCAGTGCTGATGGAGAAGGGGCTTACACCACCACGCTCTTGCTCTTCCCTGCAGGCTCTGGCTCCCAGATCAATGGCAACTACCGAATGTACAGCTCGGTGGGGGACCTGCGCCCGCAGGCTCTGGAGGGAGATGACCTGGATGAAGACATCCCTCCACCCCCATCAGTGCCCCCCCCACCCCGCCAACGGCACCAGCACCTGTGCCACCACCTCCAGCTTCACCAGTCCCTCCTCCCCCTGAAGTGCTGCCTCCACCGCCGCCACCGCCGCCTGAGACGGTGCCACCGCCTCCTGCTATGGCACCTCCACCACCTCCAGCCTCTGCCTTGTCCTCCCCCAGCACACCAGCTCCTCCAGACTTCATCCCACCAGCCCCACCAGGTGCTCTGTCATCCAGCCGGGCCCCACCACCCTTCACCAATGGCATCTCCAAGTGGAAGTCTGAGACGGTGCTGAACACGAGGCAGGCGGACGGTGAGAGGCCACTCTGCCCTGCCAAGGCTGGGGTGCCAGCTTCCCCCAGCCCAAAGGAGACCCTGCAGCCCAAGAACTGTCCTGAGCCCCACCTCACCTTCCCCAGGTCCTTCAAGGTGCCTCCTCCGGCCCCAGCCCGCTCCTCCTCCATCCCCACGCAGGAGAACCAGCAGGCAGGGCAGGAGCCCTTCCCCAGGCAGCCTCATGCCCGGCCTCCTCTCCCACCATGCTTCACCATCAGACCCGCAGCCAAGGCTTACGCAGGAGGAGAAGCTGAGCAAAGGAAGTCCCCCTGAGGCAGCCACTCGCCGAGCCAGCTGTGTCCCCACACCCCCCACTGAGCCCCAAGCTGGGCCCTGGCCTCAGCCAAGGGACAAATCCTGCTGGTCGCTGCTCCCCGCTGGCAGGCTCCCAGATGGAGAAGGTTCCCCAGCCAAAACCAGCCAAGAGAGATTCTCCTCCAAAATCTGAACCTCTCTCTGCCAATGACCTGGACCTCCCCCCACCAGACTACCCTACCTGTGAGGAGGATGACGACTGGAAGGACCCCAGCAACCTGAGCAAGCTGCAGCATGAGCTCTCAGCCCTGCTCCGCTCTCCACGCAGGGAGGAGAGGCTGCTGGAGAAGCCAGCTGCCCCCCGGCCCCTGGGTGGCAGTGCCAACCATGCCAGCAGCCATGAGCCCAGCCTCAGCAGGCCCCAAGTTGCTGGACCTACTGGGAAGGATGTGAGGTTACCTGCAGGAGGGAAGAGTGAGAAGAAAGATGTGCCCAGTAGCCTCCCCAGTGCCAAGGAGGTTTCCCCCAGCATGGCTCTCCCTGCTCCAGAGAGCAACCCAACCACACAGCCCCGCAGTGTGCTGGAGATCAGGAACGAGCTGGAGGCTGTGCTGGCCCAGAAGAAAGAAGGGAAAACTGCCCTGGGGCTCAGCAGCCAGAAGCAGGGCACTGAGGATGGCAGCAGCACCCCACACCTGGGGAAGAGCCCTCCTGATGTGGGGAAGAGCCCTCCTGATGTGGGGAAGCGCCCTCCTGATGTGGGGAAGAGCTCTGCTGGTGTAGGGAAGAGCCCTCCTGACCTGGGGAAGAGCTCTGCTGGTGTGGGGAAGAGCCCTCCTGAGCTGGGGAAGAGCTCTGCTGGTGTAGGGAAGAGCCCTCCTGACCTGGGGAAGAGCTCTGCTGGTGTAGGGAAGAGCCCTCCTGACCTGGGGAAGAGCTCTGCTGATGTGGGGAAGAGCCCTCCTGACCTGGGGAAGAGCTCTGCTGATGTAGGGAAGAGCTCTGCTGATGTGGGGAAGAACCCTCCTGACCTGGGGAAGAGCTCTGCTGATGTGGGGAAGAGCCCTCCTGACCTGGGGGAGAGCTCTGCTGGTGTAGGGAAGAGCTCTGCTGATGTGGGGAAGAGCTCTGCTGGTGTGGGGAAGAACCCTCCTGACCTGGGGAAGAGCTCTGCTGGTGTGGGGAAGAATCCTCCTGACCTGGGGGAGAGCTCTGCTGGTGTGGGGAAGAGCTCTGCTGATGTGGGGAAGAGCTCCCCTGACCCAGATGACTCAGTGCTGCTGAAACCAGTCCCAAGCCCCAAACCAGTGCCAAAACCAAAACCAGCCCCAAGCCTTCTGCCAGCCCCAGCAGCTGCAGCAAAGAATGAGGTGGAGCACAAGGACCATCCCACTGTTGCCACTAAGAAGGCCACAGAGAACTTGAATGGGTCCCTTGACAGCAGTGTGAGCCCCCCAGCCCCACTAGAGGAGCCCCCTGCCCCCACCTCCCCCTCGTCCCCCAGTTCTCCGGCGCCAAGCCCAGCCCCACAGCCCCCCACCACCATCTTCCAGTACAAAGTGCACCGAGCTGGGGCCAGCTCAGCCGAAGCGCCCTGTGCCGAGCTGCCCTGCCCCACCAGCTCGGCCAGGAGCCCAGCGGGCACGGAGCAGGAGGAGGTCCTGATCCACCCGGTGACGGGCGAGCGGGTGGAGCGCGGCTCCCCCATGGCACTGCTCCTGGCAGCCCGGCAGCGTGCCCAGAGAGGCCGGCAAGGGGGCGAGGGGGGAGCCACGCCGCGGGCCAAGCCAGCCCTGAAATTCGGCAGTGCTTCATCAGACACCACCTCCACCACCTTCTACCGCCACGAGTCCAAGCCCTACTCCTTCACCGTGGTGCCTCGGCCGGCTGCGGCGGGGTCAGGATGCAGCAAGCCTCCATCCTTCTCCAGCTCCTCGGAGCAGGGCAGGGACGCACGGGCAGTGCCCGAGGCGCAGCCGCCAACCTCCCCTGGGAACCAGCAGCGAGCTGCTGCCTCCAGCCTGCTGCGGGGACTCCTGGAGCCCGGGCAGCCGGCCCAGCCCCGGCACAAGGAGGAGGAGAACGGGGAGCCGGTGCTGGACTACGGCATTATCCCCCCGCCCCCCGAATTCAGCAACGAGGCGGACGAGGCTGAAGGGTCCCTCCTAAGCCGGGAGGAGAGCCGCAAGTGCCCCAGCTTCCCCGACTACAGCCGGGGCTCGGAGGCTCCGCGGTATTTCAGGTGGCCTGGCTACGGCCGCAGCTACGGGGCCGGCCGTGAGCCGCCGGCCCCGCCGCCCTCGGAGACCCGGAGGAACGGCGACTTCACCTTCCCGTACCCGGAGCACGGCGGCTCCGCTGGGTACCGCAGCAGCGGCCTCAACCCTCGCCCGCTGATCAAGAAGCGTTTGTACGTCTCTGAGCCCGACAGCTCCTACCCCCGGGCGGCCGCAGCCCCCCGCGGCACCGGCATCCTCTCCTCTTACGCTCCCGGCGGGTACAGCTCCCCGGCTGGGGACGGGCTCCGCCGCCTCGGCTCTGCCCACAGGAACGGCCCAGCGAGTGCCCAGGGCAGGCGGACGTCCATGGATGCTGCTGGCAAAGCCACGCCGTACAGCAGTGCCGGGGCCGATGCCAAGTACAAGGGGCAGAACGGGGACTTCTCGCCCACCAGCGTGGTGGCAGCCAGCAGGTGAGTGTCCTGAGCCCCGCCCTGTGCTCTGTGTCCCTTTGAAGTCCCAGGGTTGGCCCCAGATGAGAGAAGTTGTTCCCCTTGGTTCTTAGGGTACTGTCAGACACCTGGTTGTGCCCACTCCTGGCCAAGATCTCCTCCTGCCACCTCAGGCCAGAGCCATGGCTGTGGTGTAGCCCCTGCCTGGTCCCAGCCATAACCCTGGCACTTGTTGCTCTCTCTCTCCCTGTCTCTGAGTGGGGACACCAAGTGACAAAAGTCCCCTTGCTCCCCTGGGGAGAAAAAAACCCAAACCAAAACTAACCCAAAAGAAATTATTGCAATAGGGAACAAACCTAAGGGTTTCATGGAATAAACCCTTAGCTTTTGGTGACTTTCCCTCTGTGTTCCCTCCAGACCTGTCCACAGCAGCTCACCATACACTGGACCAACCAACACCTTCACAGTCAGACCTGGAGCACGCCAGCCCATCTCCTATGTCTACCAGAGTGGCCACCGATAGGCTTGTCCCCAGGCCTGCTCCACCACCTTCCCCTGGCTGGCAAGGGCTGAGAAGGCGCCTGGGCTGATTGTCTCCTTCTCTGCGGGCATCAGGGGTGGCTCCAACCCAGCCAGCAAATGCACTGCTTGAAACCACTTGATGGAGAAGGCGGGGAGTGAACCTGGGACGTGGCCTCTTCTCAAAAGACTCTTCTGGAGAGTAGTTACTGCAGAGGACAGGCTGCTGCCTGTTACATGAGCAAATGAAGCTTAGCCTTCTATTTCCCTCCCTGTATTATAGTCACAGCTGCAGCCTGAGAGGGGCTTCTAAGCCAAAGAGCATCTTGAGCTCTCTTTGAAGAGTATCCTGCACTGGAGAGGTTGTTTTTAGCTTGGGTTTTCAATTGATTTAAATCCAACTTGCTTGGGAGTAAGGAGAAACCAGCTGGGAGCTGCAGTAATGGAGGTGAGGCAGAGCATAGCTCAGTGCAGGGGAATTGAAATGAGGATGTGAGACCAGTGGGATAGAAACAAGGCTCAGGATGTCGAGCTCCTAACCTCTTCTGTCCCTACCTCCTCCAACAGCCTTGAGCAAACCATTGATGCCACTGCCTTAAGAACAGCTCCTGGCTTTCCAAGCTGAACTGGGGCAACTTTGCCCCCAAGGTCAGAGCCCACTTCTGTGGGGGCAGCAGCCTGGGGAGCAGGGACCCTCTCTTTCCTGTGCCTTTTGGTCACTGTAGATGTTTCTGTTGGTAATTACTCCTCATGGCAGAAGGCTGAGGCCTGGATGGATGGCTGTGAAGCACTTTGGAGCCTTAAGAGACTGAGCAATCTTTGTTGTTTAGCAGCTGGTGGGTGTCAGCAGCTCACCAGGGTGCTGTGCCTGTGGTGCTTTCCTCAAGGGGTCCTGTGCCACTTCATACCCATCTAAACCCCACCTCTGGAAGCTAAGTCATGGAGTCCTTATGAACTGTTACACTGAGGCTTGGCTCTGCTTTGCCTAATCTGGGGGACTAGGGAGTTGATTTTCAGTGTGGCTGCAGAGCGTTTGATCCTCCTGGTGTGTGGAATGTCTGTGGTGACAGCCAAGGGAGCTGGCTCCCGCTGCTCCCCCAACTGTCTGGGTGCTGAACAAGCCTGCCCCTGCTTCCTGCAGTGCCTCTGAAGGGGCTGCTGCTGGCTGTGGGGTGGGGTGGGAGATAGGAGTAGCCTTACAGGGGGGCATTTAATACTCTGGAGCCAAGCAGCACAGTCTCACGCTGGCTGGCCAAAGGTTTGAAGAGCCAACCTCCTGAGATTACAGCTCTGCTCTCTTCCTCCTAGGCTGCCTTGCTGCAAATTGCTGTAAGATAAGTGTAAAAAAACCCAAACCTGTAGAGAATGTTTTCTGCTGACTGACAAACTAAAAGCACTTTGAGACATGAGTCTACTTTGATGGCAAAGCACTTTCTGTTCTCAGTCCTTTACAGGACTGTTGGTTCCACTCCAGTTATCTCTGTCTGCATGGGAGCAGATTTTGCTCTCCCCAGCCCAGCTCAAAAGCTTGGTGATGACTTCCCCCCCCCCCCCCCCCATGGAATTTTCAAAGGAGCTGCCTGGATGCTGATGTCTTGTTGTTGATGTTCTGTGTTGTTTCTGAACCTCACCTCATTGAACAGCTGTTTCAGCAGCAGCTTCTAAGTACCTTTGAGCATGACTTTGCTGGGAATAAGATGACAACACAAATGCCATCCCCTTGTCTTAAGAGCTGAGTCCAAGGGCATTGTTATGCCAAGTTGGCAGTGAGTTGGAAGACTTCCAGATGTGCCAACCAATATTGAATCAACACAAATGAAATCCTCTGGGTGTTGGCTTCTAAAGCATTTGTGGAGCAAAGTGACTATGGAGTAACTGTCTGGGTCCACTTGCAGTGTGCCAGTGCCATGGTGAACAGAAGTTGCTCTGTGCAAGGAGCATATTGAGGATTCTTCTTTCTCTCTGGAGGTAAAGCTGTGATCCTCTTTGAGGGATTTTAGGGTCATGTTTTTGTCTTGGATGAAGTCTCACCAATTTAACTTGAAACAGAAGCCTCTCTGATACGATTCCAACCTAATTGTTGGGTTGGGTTTTTGATTTATTTCCAAAGAGTAACTGCAAATTACCTCTCAAAAGCACTTCCAAATGTAAAGGCTCCTTGGGAGACTTCAGCCTTTCAAGGTTGATTTGTGCCCTGAAATGGGGGTGGGTTGGTGAGATTTCCTTCCCTCCCCCTCTCTCAAGACTTCTCCCAAATTTGAGTGTATCCAAACAAGGTTTGCTTGGTTTATTTCAGAGCAAACCAGGAAACTCCCAAGGCTGCCACCTGCTTTGAATCTCCTATCTTCTGTTTCACCCAGACATGGAACTCCTGTGGAGCTGTGGTGTGGTGGTACAGTGTGGATACATCTATTTGTTTATTTTAAGTATCAGAAGCATGATCATGTAAGTCAGGTTTATGAAACAGCCACTGCCCATTCTGGGAGTGCAGAGCAGGCTCAGCTCTAACTAAACCAGGCAAGACTCTGCCTACAGTTGTAGAACTGGTTGGCATAGACAGCTCAGGCAGTGGAGCTACTTTATTCTTTCAAACACTTTGGATTCTCTCTCTCTCTCTCTCTCTCTCTGCTTCTTTTGAATGCATTAAGCAAAACCCTAGGATTTCAGTAACAACTAGACAGCTACACTGGGGCCACTGGGAACTGTGTGACAAAGAAACCACTGTCAGAGCTGCTGGCAGGCAGAGCACTTGTGGAGAAAGCTAAATCCATAATGAAGAGCCAGGAGTGTGGCTGCAGGGACGGGCAAGAGCTCCCTGTTCCTTGGCCAGGGAAGCCCCTAGATAAACTCTGCTCCAATTCCTGTTTCTGCTCCTCCACAGCTCTGAATTTGGGAACGGGAAAGAAACCAACTAAGGGGCAGAATGGAGCAAACCAACCTGCCTTCCAGCCCAGTCGCAGCACTGGAAGCGATCTCAAAGCCTGACAATGGAGTTCTTTTCACCCTCTATGATGCAGTTTGGTCATTCAAGTCTTGATACAACCTAAAATCATTCCCTGCAGCTGCCTCTTCCTCAAAGTGCCTGCTAATGTAGGATGTAATAAGCCAGAGCTTTACTTGTAAAGTGTTGAACAAAGTCTGTTATTTATGAGTGCCACTGAACACCAACCTTCCTGCATTAAATATGACTGAACTTACTGTCTTCTCTGGGGTCTGATTTATTTCAGTCTTGCTGAAGTGGGCTGTCTGCTCCAAGATGGACATCTTGGGCTCTCCCTCTGGCCAGCAGGGAAAGAGAGGGGATCCTGCCCCTTTGCTCTGCTGAGACCCTACCTTGAATACTGCCTCCAGTTCGGGTATCCCCAGCATAAGGACACAGAGCTGTTGGAGTGAGCCCAGAGGAGGCCACAAAGATGATCCAGGGGCTGGAGAACCTCTGCTATGAGCAGAGGCTGAGGGAGCTGGGGGTGTTTAGCCTGGAAAAGACTCCAGGGGGACCTGTGAGAGTAGACACCAAGAATCCTGATGCTGCCCTCAGCTCCTCTGTGCACATCAGAAGTGTCACAGGGTTTGCATTTTCTGCACATAGGTAGGGGCTGGTGCTGGCAGGCAACCTCTGACTGCACTCACTGAAACCCTTACACCTTCTCAGAGTGGAAAAAAACCCCAACCTGTGAGAGTCCTGGGCTTGGTCTTTGGACAGGGAGGTATCAGAAGCATCGACCCAGTCCCTGTGGGACGTTTCTAATTCCAGGCACCTCTGCTTGGTGAGGGCTTCCTGGCCTCCTGACACTCATGTGGTCACTTAGTGTGCTGGCAACCTGCTAAACGGTGGTGGGAACCTTTCTGTAAGATCTGTTGCCTGTTCATTCTCTGTACCTGGGTCAGGCTCACTAGGAAATGTGCTTCTCACAAGAAGCTTTCAGCTGTGGGAGTGAGTCCAGAGGAGAGCCACAGGGATCCAAGGGCTGGAGCAGCTCTGCTATGGGGACAGGCTGAGGGAGCTGGGGGTGTGCAACCTAGAGAAGACTCTGAGGGTACCTTAGAGCTGCCTTCCAGTTCCTGAAGGGATCCTACAGGAAGCCTGGGGAGGGACTTTTCCTGAGGGTGTCTAGAGACAGGCCAAGGGGGAATGGTTTGAAGCTGAGGGAGAGCAGGGTTAGACTGGAGCTTAGGAGAAAGTTCTTCAGTAGGAGGCTGCTGAGACTCTTGAACAGGTTGCCCAGGGAGGTTGTGGATGCCTCCTCCCTGGGGGTGTTCAAGGCCATCTTGGGTGAGGCAACTGAGTCTAGTTGAGAGGTGTCCCTGCCCATGGCAGGGGAGTTGATGATCTCTGAGGTCCAACCTAAGCCATTCTATGACCTATGAAGGTAGGATTATAAAGCCAGGAAAACATGGCTCAAACTGGCCTCAGCAACAGCCTCAGCCTGCTTTAGGGTTTGGTCTGTTTTCTGCCCACCACTTGTTGCTATCCACTCTGTGGCAACTGAAGTGATTTTTGGAAGCTGGCTGAAGGAGGGAAGGGGCTGCTGGCCCTAACTGCCCTGTCACTCCTGGAACACCCCTTGCCTCCAGCTGGCTGGGCAGGCTGGTAGAGGAGCTGGTGCAGTCCAACCTGTGCTGCTTCTATAAATAGTTGCTGGGTTTGAGCTTTTCATGGGGAACGAAACTCCCATGTGCTGATTTGCAAGTCCAGACTAGAAGCCTGCACTGAAAACTGGGAATGCAGAGTGAGCAATGCAACATAAAAGGCAGCCTGGCCTGCACAGTGGCTTCTTCTCCCCACTCCTCCAAATTATACCTGGTTGCATTCTCAGCTCTTTAATCCAGCCTCAGAACCAGGTTCTTGGTGAGGGGAAGTGTGTGTGTGGGGTGTGTGTGTGTGTGTCTTGAAGCTTTCACTCCAGCCACGAGGTATTTATAGAAGTGTCCCCAAAGGTGAAGAGCACAGAGCAGAGAGGGTGTGAGCGTGCCACGAAGCCCAGAGAACCCACCCAACTCCCTCTGCAGACAGCTACAAAGCCCTTGATGTGGTGCTGGCAGCACTCGTGCCACGCTGCCTGCGTGCTGGGGCATTAAGGAGCAGCGATAAGTCTCTCTATTCAATGGCATTGGTGTCACTGCGCAGCGTCGGTGTGGCTGGCCGGGTGCTAGCCAGGGTTCAGCCAGGCTAACGCCAGTGACTCCTACACAAACTGCAGCTCTCTGTGCTTCTCGTGGGATGGTTAAAGCGACCGAGTGCAAGCAGCTAATGAAAAAGGAGACACTTCAAAGCGACGTGCAAGGCTCGGGGGCCGGTGCCTTGCTGCTCCTGCAGCTGGCAGCTGCTGCCCTCCTCTGGCAGGACATTCACCCAGTGCTTCTTGAACAGACGCTGGGGGATTGGTGAGGGGGTTTTGGGTGCTGCCACAAGAGAATTACAGACTCAAAGAAGGGACCTCCAAAGGTCATCCGGTCCAAGCCCTCTGCAGGCAGCAGCAGGGACATCCTCCACTAGATCAGGCTGTTCACAGCCCTGTTGAGCCTGACCTTGAATCTCTCCGGCGATGGGGCCTCAATAATCTCCCTGGGCAACCTGTTGCAGTGTTCCAGCACCCTCATGGTGCAGAACTTGTTCCTAACATCCGATCCAAATCGCTTCTCTCATTGCAAACCATTGCCCTTCATCCTATCACTGCAGGCCTTTGGAAACAGTCCTTCTGCAGCCTTTTTGTAGCCCCCATCAGGTATGAGAAGGCTGCTACTAGGTCTCACCTGGAGCCTTCTCTTCTCCAGGCTGAACACCCCCAGCTCCCTCAGCCTGTCCTTGGAGCAGAAGTGTTCCAGCCCCTGATCATTTTGGTGGCCCTCCTCTGGACCCACTCCATCAGGTCCACATCCTTCCTGTGCTGAGGGCTAGAAGCCCTCCATCAGCTGTAAACCCAGGGTCAATACCTCACCACTGACCTGCTGTCACTCCAGGTTTCACCTTCTCTCATGGTTTCACCATGGACTGTTGTGTTTTGCTCCCAAGTGTCAATGTGGAGAACTTAGCAGTGGTTAGCAATACCTGACATTTGAAGTGGTTTGGTTTTGTACAGCTCTGCACACTGGGAAACCCTGCTCCAAAGGTTTGGAAGGCAAAGCTTCCCCCAGAAGCAGCAGCACTTGCAGCCTGCCTGGCTGAGGAATCACAGCACCCTGGCACCTGAGCATACATACAGTGCATGTTTATTGGAGAACAGTTTTCATTTCAGAGACTGAAACCACAGCTTCACCTGGGCTGTGGGCAGGACCTCAGCTGGCTCCTCAAACACCACAGAGGAGGCCTGGTGAAGCTTACACCCAGTTACAAGTCAAAAATGGATTGATTTAAGGAGCTGCCTCACGCTCTCCCAAGACAACTCTTTGCCACAGACAGCACAAGACCTGCTTCAGCTCTCAGCACACCATCAGAGGGCCACAACAGGTAGCATTTTGGCTCTTCAAAGGGTACTTGTGAGGAATCTTGTCAGTTTGGGTGGGGTTTTTTGGACAGGTTTGGACCCTTTCCTTGTCAGAGCCTGCTCCAGAGCAGCAGCTCTCTCACAGGCACTCCAAAAGCAGCACACCAGGCTTCCAGAGAGCAGGAGGAAAAGCATAAAAGCTGGGAAAGCTCAGTCTGGCTTAAAATTACTTGTGGGCTCTACAGAACTTGGGTCAGCTGAGCCCCATGTTTCTGCAGGGGTAAGCCCAGTGGAAGTGGGGTAGTTTAGTGTTGCCGTGGTGCTAAAGACAGGAGGAGCAATCATGGCCAGGGCATTTTTGTGTGGCTACTCAGGACCTGCTTTACTGTGACTAGGCAAAGTTAGGGCAGACCAAGCTGTATCTAGAGCAGTGGCAATGCATGCAAGCATTTTTTTCCCCCCCTTTTTTTCAGTTAAGTATGTTTCAGAGAAAGAGTTCAGTTTGAAAAGTATGTGGGAGGCTACAAACAACCACCTCCAAGGATTATGTGGAGCCTGCTTTGGGGGAAGGCTTGGTCCCCCTCAGTCACTGGCACAAACAGTCACTCATCACAAATGCTTAAGGAGTCTCATTTATCACTAAGCAGAGTCTGTTTATGGGAGCAAGCACATGAAAACTGAAGTCCTCAGTCCAGTTTTTCCCTTACACAAGCTTTTGTTCACAGGTTTTAGCTCTGTTTGTCTTCAGCACAGAGGAGATGAAACGCGACGTCCACGGCACAGCTGCTGACTGCTCCTGGCTTTCAGCAGGCCACAGCAACAGCCTCTCTGAGCTGGCCTCAGCTGCCAAGTCCATGCTGGGCATCACAGCTCCCAGGTTTCAGCAGGTCCTGCACTGTCAGGGAGGTGTTTTGATCACAGGGCTACAGCTGGGATCTTGATCATCCAGCACACAGAGCTCCACACCAAGCACTGCTGTTCTACCAGTGAGTAGCCAGTGCTCCCCACAGGATACACACCAGATGTTGAAGACCAACCCTCTCACCCACCTGCTGAACCAAGGACACCAGTGGAACCCTTCTAGTCCTGAAATGCCAACACATCCTCCTGCTCTCTTAGAAGAGCTGATTTGCACAGCAAGGGTGAGCCTCTCACATCCAGCTAACAAGAGGTGGTGTTTTTTAACCTCCCCCCCCACGTTTCTATTAATGGAGGGAGCAACTGAGTCTTTCTGACACTGATACCCAACTCCCTGTCTCTCCAAGTCTCCTCTGTGCCTGAAGTCAATTTTTTTCTGGGTAGAATACTGAAGTCTTATCACAGGTGCCACCAACTCTTGAGGGCAAAGCTTGGTTTGTAACTAACTTAGGCCTAACTCAAAACTACTACAGGAACCTCCTTAGTCACAAGCTTCCAGGCAGCCAGCAGACCATACCTGCTCCACTCCACACACCTCTGACTTCAGCAGAATCAAAGTTATGCCAGGAAGGAATCTGGACCACAAGTTTATAAAAACTATTCTTTTGCACAGTTGACTCCAGAAGCTTCACCTGTTGGCATGGGAATAGTGTGATGTAAAACCTGATGATCCCATCCAACTGTGGTGAGCAAGGCATCATCTGAAGGGGACCAGGACAAGCCTTTGACAAAGTCTTGGTGGGAACGGCTCCTGAACCTGCAAAACAGGGACACTCTGTTAGCCACTGAGGGCTTCTGCACTTCCTAGCTGCTGCTGCTCCCCTGTTAGAGCAGCATTTTCATCTTCCCCCCAGCACATGGTTAAATAATCAGCCTCAGGAGAAGGCAGCCATAAACACAGCAGTGCAAACCCCCTGTCTGGTACTTACACCTCTGTGAGGTTTGAGTCGAGCACAGCTACGGAACAGTCTTCACTGATGGAAGCCAGTAAGGGGGAGCTGGGGAAAAGAGGAGGTCACAGTCAGAACACTCAAAGGCACAGAAGCAGAGAGTCACAGAACAGCTTAGGCTGGAAGAGACCTCAGAGATCATCTACCCGAGACCATCGTCCCTGCCATGACCAGGGACACCTCTCAACTAGACTGAGCTGCTCAAAGCCTTATCCAGCCTGGCCTTGAGCACCCCCAGGGAGGAGGCATCCACAACCTCCCTGGGCAACCTCTTCTAGCCTCCTACTGAAGAACTTTCTAAGCTCCAGTCTAACCCTGCTCTCCCTCAGCTTCAAACCATTCCCCCTTGGCCTGTCTCTAGACACCCTCAGGAAAAGTCCCTCCCCAGGCTTCCTGTAGGATCCCTTCAGGAACTGGAAGGCAGCTCTAAGGTACCCTCAGAGTCTTCTCTAGGTTGCACACCCCCAGCTCCCTCAGCCTGTCCCCATAGCAGAGCTGCTCCAGCCCTTGGATCATCCCTGGGGCTCTCCTCTGGACTCACTCCCACAGCTGAAAGCTTCTTGTGAGAAGCACATTTCCTAGTGAGCCTGCCCCAGGTACAGAGAATGAACAGGCAACAGATCTTACAGAAAGGTTCCCACCACCGTTTAGCAGGTTGCCAGCACACTAAGTGACCACATGAGTGTCAGGAGGCCAGGAAGCCCTCACCAAGCAGAGGTGCCTGGAATTAGAAACATCCCACAGGGACTGGCTCGATGCTTCTGATACCTCCCTGTCCAAAGACCAAGCCCAGGACTCTCACAGGTTGGGTTTTTTTTTCCACTCTGAGAAGGTGTAAGGGTTCCAGTGAGTGCAGTCAGAGGTTGCCTGCCAGCACCAGCCCCTACCTATGTGCAGAAAATGCAAACCCTGTGACACTTCTGATGTGCACAGAGGAGCTGAGGGCAGCATCAGGATTCTTGGTGTCTACCAGCGCAACCGTTCCGCTTTCATCCCCTGCAGAGGGAAGGAGAAGGAAGGAATCAGCCAAGCTGCCACCAGGAAAGAAAAACCTTGATTTGCCTGGTAAAGGCCAAACAGGATCACTTCTTACCCAAAGCAAAGATGTCACTTTTCTGTGGATGCCACATGACTGAGGTAGGGAGGTAGTTACAGGCACTGCAAACTGGGAGCAAATTGGGAGGAGTGTGAAAAAGCAGAGTCAGCACAGAGAGATTCCTGCACCACCTCCTTCAGCACTGCTGCTGCACCAAGACAAGCATTTAAAAGCTCACTGTCTTTCTGTGATGGGGTTAGGCCTAGCTTTTGTCAGCCTTTTCTGCCCAAGGGGTCTCCTCCCTAGAGCTGAAGCTAGCCCGTCATCAAGTCAGCCATGAAAGGAATTCCTCCTTCCACCAAGCCACACACACACAGCAGCTGCACACAGAGACCTACCAATTCGAGTAGCTGGTTTGGGGCATCTGGTGTCCCAGAGTAAAATTCTGCTGTCCTAGAAACCCAAAGTGAACAAGAAGGTTTTAACATTTTCTTTGTGGCAGGGGGGAAGGCCTAATCCCAGGTTCACTGCAAGCTGCTACTGACCCACATCCCAGACCCAGCCACCTTCTGCTCTGTGTTAAAATGATGCTGCTCCTTCAGCCAGCCTCAGGAGGGACCCAGGAGCTCCCACAGCTCAGTACAACCCCACAGAGATCAGCTTGGCAAGCTGGAACACCAAAATGACACAGGCATGCAGCTGGGAACACAGGAGGTGATGCCTCACTAAGTGCATTTAACAGGAAATTACTGGAGGTAAATCACATTTTTGTCAGGGAGGTTTAGACAAGAGAACAAGCTTTACCTCAGCACAGGACAGGAACATGGTCTCCTTACCAGGACAGGAAGCCACACATGTCACTGCACCAGCATGAGCTACCAAAAGCACAGAAGGACAGAGCCTCAAAGACTGTATCCAACTTTCCCACTTACTCCCAAGGCCCTCTGAAGGCACAGCATAGAAACAAAGAATACTTTATGCCCACACACAGGGCAACTTCTACTCAGGAAGAGCCAACTGCTTCCTAGCAAACTGATGAGCTGCCAAATCCACCCAGAGACACTGCAGCCACGTTCCTGTGACATGCATGAGCCTGGGGAAGTCTCTCCAGACAAGGGGTCAGTTACAAAGGGGCTGGTGGGGAGAGGATCAAACAAAGCATGGCCTCTAGTGTGGCTGGAGATCACAATTCCCTCATTTTCAGCAAGCAGCTTCTCAAATGAGCTGCTGCTCAGAACAGGCATGGCTCAGGAGATCAATGATCACATGCAGGTGCAGAAAGATTTCAGCAGAGAAGAGAAACTCTAAAAAATGCTTAGAGAAGACAGGGCAAACTAAGCCTTAGAGCATTCATTTTGTGGGGAGAAACAAACAACAGACAAAGCAACAAGGCTGTGCCAGGAACTCTACAGATCACAGCCGCCAGTGTGGTTTGACAGCTGGGGGACAAGCAGTGCTGCAGCCCTCCTCCCCGTGACAGGGCTGGTGTGGCACTCACCTCTGTAGGAGTGCACCACCGCTTCCTGTGGCAGGTCCCAGACTTTCACACTGCAGAGGAAAGCGAGCAGTCAGCACCCAGCAGCGAGCCTGGGCAGGGCAGCTAGGCTGGGGGTACTCACCAGAAGTCCCTGCCACCGCTGATAGCCTGGGTGCTGCCGGCCAGGACGGCCACGGCCATCGTGATGTCATCGTGCTCGTATTTACAGAACTTGTTCACGATCAGCGTCTCCTTCTCGTCCAGCTCCCACAGCTCCACGGCGCCTAGGGGCGAGCAGGGGAGCACCCACCTCAGGAGGAGGGCACCCACCTCAGGAGGAGGGCACCCACCTCAGGAGGAGGGCACCCACCTCAGGAGGGGGGCACCCACCTCAGGAGGGGGGCACCCACCTCAGGAGGGGGGCACCCACCTCAGGAGGGGGGCACCCACCTCAGGAGAGGGGCACCCACCTCAGGAGAGGGGCACCCACCTCAGGAGGGGGCACCCACCTCAGGAGGAGGGCACCCACCTCAGGAGGAGGGCACCCACCTCAGGAGAGGGCACCCACCTCAGGAGAGGGGCACCCACCTCAGGAGAGGGGCACCCACCTCAGGAGAGGGGCACCCACCTCAGGAGGGGGGCACCCACCTCAACTAGGGAGAATCTACCTCAGTAGAGGGAGGGCCCGAGGGAGGATCCCTGTTGCTTACCGGTGTCAGAGGCGACCAGGATGCCCCTGTCAGCCACCCAGCACAGGTCGGCGACGCCCGCCTCGGTCTGGACGCCGGCGGTGCAGAAGCCCTCGCTGGGAGCGCGGCGGGGGTCGGCGAATACCCAGAGGGAGCCGGTCCAGCAGCGCCCGCTCAGCGCCGAGGCGCCCAGCAGCAAGGCCCCGTCTGCGGGAGAGATGAAGGGAAAAGGCTCGCTGAGCACCCGCCGCCGTTCCCCGAGGGGCCGAGCAGCCCCGATAAGCCCCAGCCCCGCTCCCCTGCGGTCCCCCGGGCCGGCGGCCCGCCCGCGGCCCCGCTACCTGCGCGGTAGTGTGCGCGCTCCAGCTGCCGCTCCATGCAGGCGGGCGCGTTGGGCGGGATGTTCCACTCGGGGCCGGCTTCAGCCGAGGACTCCCCGTCCGCCGGGTCCGGCGGGGGCTGCTCGGCCGGGGGCTGCTCGGGCGGCGGCTCCTCCATGGCGGCGGCGGCGGCAGCGGCGGGAGCGGGGCCGGCGGCGCCCCCCACGTGCTCCCGCGCCGCGCGCGCCGCTGCCTCTCGCGAGAGCGGCCGCCCCGCCCCTCCGCTGGCGCTCTCGCGAGAGCGTCCCTGCCGCCATCTTGGTGCGGAGGCGGCCGGCGGTCACCGGGACGCGGGGGTCGTGTCGCTGCCTGCCCTCTCCCGCCATGCTCTCCCGCCTCGTCCTCCGCGCCGGTGAGCCCCGGGGGCAGCGCGGGGGCGCTGGGGTGGGGGGAGGGTTTGTCCTGGCCGAGCTGTGCCCTGACGGCTCTCTGCCCCTTTCCTCCCGCAGTCCCGGCCGCGCTGCGGAGCCTGCCGCCTCCCGTCGCCGTGGGGTGAGTACCGCGGGGGCCTCGTCTGGCAGCGCTCAGAGCTTTGGCCGCCTCTTGCGGCGCTGCTGGGAGGCCTGACAGGCTGCCTGGGGAGGCCTGACAGGCTGCCTGGGGAGGCCTGACAGGCTGCCTGGGGAGGCCTGACAGGCTGCCTGGGGAGGCCTGACAGGCTGCCTGGGGAGGCCTGACAGGCTGCCTGGGGAGGCCGGGGAGCGCCCCGGGATCCTGCCAAAGCCTTGTGTTTCAGTAACGTTATTCTGGGCATTCCCCTTCATTTTCCTAATGTATTCTGTTCTAATTATGGTGAATAAAATAGTCACGGCCGGGAGGAGTCCTTGGAGGTTACCTAGTCCCGCCCATCTCCTCCAGGGAGGCGTGTCTAGTGAACGTTGCCCTGCTTTAATTAATGATGAGTTTGAGCCTCGTCTCGGGGTGGTTTGTTGCTGGTTTTTAGCTGATCACCTCAGTGGAAGCTCTCCCCTTCTTCCTAGGGTATTGCACACGACAAGACCACTGCATACCAGCCAGCAGTGCTCAGCTCCTCTGCCTCCCCTGCCTGAGAAAGGAGGAGAAGTCCGTCATGGTTTGATCCCAGAGGAGTTCTTCCAGTTTCTCTACCCTAAAACAGGAGTTACAGGTTAATATGTGCCTTTATTTATTTATTTTTAATAAAAAATACGCTTTGTGGTGCAGATTTAGCTCTGTCCACCACTTCTGGCTGCTGGGGAGGTAAAATGCTGAAGAAAATGATGGTTTGCATGGGCAGAAGGAGGTTGTGAAGAGTGAGCCAGGGCAGTCTCTCTTTCTGTCAAAGCCCTGTGCTTTAAAAAAGACTAATAAATTGCCACAAGCTTGATTTTGCAGGGAGATTTATTTGCCTGCTGACCCTCAAAGCCTTTAAACAGAGATTTCTGTCTCTGTCTGAGGCAGCAGGCCTCATGCAAGGTGCAAGTTGCATCCACTTTTGGTGAGCAGCCTCATGGCTCCTTCCCCTTGGTGCTGCTGGGTTTCTACTTTTATTATGGTGGCAGGCAACACTTCCTGATCTTGATCCTCATCTTTCTACCCCTAGTCTCTTTTTGTGCTTTGGTGAGCCTCTTTCTGCTCTGTAAAAGTAACTCTGCTTTGGTTTTCCCTTAGGGCCTTACATGCTGGGAACAGGCCTCCTGCTCTACCTGCTGTCTAAAGAAATCTATGTGATTAACCATGAGACAGTGGCAGCTGCCTGCATCTTGACAGTCATCATCTATGGTGTGAAAAAGTTTGGGGGTGATGTAGCAGCTTTTGCTGACAAACTTAATGAGGTAATAAAAGAAACTATCAGCTTTGTAGTAGTTGTTAACTCTTCTATCACCTGTTTGTAAGACAGATGTGCCTAGGTTGTCATAAAGATAATAGGGTCAGAACGTGGCTTAGAGAAGGCTTGAAGACATGAGTCTTCCAACATGAAATACCTCATACCAGCACAAGTTCCCAGCGTGAAAGGGACACAGAGCTGGTGGAGCGAGTCCAGGAGAGGGCAGCAAAGGTGATCCAAGGGCTGGAGGACCTCTGCTATGAGGGTAGGTTGAGGGAGCTGGAGGTGTGCAGCCTGCAGAGGAGAAGATTCCAGGGGGACCTTAGAGCTGCCTTCCACTAGCTGAAGGCTGCAGAGGGACTTTTCCTGAGGGACAGGAAAAGGGGGAATGGTTTGAAGCTGAGGCAGAGCAGGGTTAGACTGGGGCTTAGGAAGGAGTTCTTCAGTAGGAGGATGGTGAGACTCTGGCATAGGCTGCCCAGGGAGGCTGTGGATGTCTCTTCCCCGGGAGCGCTCTAGGCCAGGTTGGATGAGGCCTTAAGCAGCTGAGTGTAGATGAGAGGTGTCCCTGCCCATGGTGGGCAGGATGACCTCTGAGGTCCCTTCTAACCTAAGCCATTCTGTGATTGATTGTGAGCTTCAGTCCTCCTCTCCTGCCATCCTTTCACCTCAGCCCTGGCACGATCCAGTTAGTGCAGACAAGTGGTAATGCAGCGTGCCAGCGGTGAATTACAGATCCCTTGTTTTCCTTCATCGTGCTGCCATCCTAAAGCTTTGCTGTTGCTGTTGATTTCCTCACTCAGGAGAAAGTTGCTAATGCTTTGGCTGTGAAGAATGAGGCCATCAAAGATCTGGAGACTGCCATTGAGCAGGAGAAGAAGGAGCAGTGGCGGGTGGAAGGCCGCAGTTACCTCTTCGACGCCAAGCGGGTACGGCTCCAGCTCTGTGGGCCCCTCCTAAATTCGGGCTCCTGCTTAAATGACCACTGAGTGACAACCCTGTGGCTCACCAGTGATGCTGCTCTAAAAAGCCTTTTGCTGCTGGTTGTGCTGTTGCCAAGCATTAACCCTTTGGCTTCCTCTGCTGTGCCCAGAACCAAGTCGCGATGCTGCTGGAGACCAATTACCGCGAGCGGTTAATGACTGTGTACAACGAGGTGAAGAAGAGGCTGGACTACCAGGTGGCTGTGCAGACCCTGAGGCGTCAGAAAGAGCAGGAGCACATGATCCAGTGGGTGGAGAAAAGTGTTGTTCAGAGCATCACACCTCAGCAGGTACTTGTTGGGTTGCATCTGCCGTGAATAGCTCCTGTGGGGTGATGGTGGTTTAAGACAGAAGGTGATAGATCACCTCTAGGAGACTCCCAAACGTGGCTGCAACTACTAAGAGCTAACCAGCCCAGCCCAGGTTGCTCTTGTTGCTGGTTATTTCAGCTGGAATTTCATGTGGTGGTGCAGCATAGAGCTAAGCTTATGGTAAGATGTGTAGCTAAGGGGTCAGTGAAGTCAGTTGTAAAAGTCTGGGTGAGGCTGTGGCAGGTTAATAACAGCAGGTGGGCTTTAGATGCCCTTTCTTTCATGGAATGCAGCTGAGAGGAAGAAAACCTTCCTAGAAGCACTGTGTGCAGATGCTTTAATGCTGGTCACTGGATTGAAGAGCTGTAGTTCCATCCCTTTTATTCTGTAACATAATTGCTGGGTCTAAAAAGGAGACTCTGAAATGTTTTCAGATGCATATTTTGCTTGTTTGAATCATGGAATGGTTTGGGTTGGAAGGGACCTCTAAAGGTCATCTAGTCCAAATCCCCTGCAGTCAGCAGGGACATCCTCCACGAGATCAGGTTGCTCAGAGCCTTGTTGAGCCTGACCTTGAATATCTCCAGGGATGGGGCCTCAGCTACCTCCCTGAGCAGCCTCTTGCAGTGTTCCAGCAGCCTCAGGGTGCAGAACTTCTTCCTAACATCCAGTCTAAGTCTCCTCTAATTGAAAACCATTTGCCTTTATCCTATTACTGCAGGCCTTTGTAAACAGTCCCTCCACAGCCTTCTTGTAGCCCCTTCAGGTACTGGAAGGCTGCTCCAAGGTCTCCCTGGAGCCTTCTCCAGGCTGAACACCCCTACCTCCTTCAGCCTGTCCTCATAGCAGTGGTGCTCCAGCCCCCGATGATTTTGGTGGTCCTGCTCCATCAGGTCCATGTCCTTCCTGTGTTGAGTGCTCCAGAGCTGGACACAGTACTCCAGGTGAGGTCCTCCTTGACATCTTTCCTCTGACCTGTCCTTTCCCTGTCTCCTGCAGCAGAAGGAGAGTGTGGCCAAGTGCATTCTGGACCTGAAGGCCTTGTCGAAGAGCGCGCAGGCGGCGGTGTGACCACCTCTGATGCCACTGACCCTTGTCTCTTGTCTCTCAGTTGGAAGCTGTATGGTTCTGAAGTATCATTAAAGAAACAAACTCACCAACCCCTCTGCTCTCTTCACTAGCAGCACCAGCATCACTTGCTGTTTGTGTCTGAAGTAGCTGAATCGGTCACAGGAAGACACTGCAGTCAGTTTGTAGTGGGGGGGGTTGGTGGAAGTCACAGCATGTGAGGCTCTGTTCCTCCTTTGGCCATGGACACTTCCAGAAACACAAAACCTTGCAGAGAAGCTTCCTGTTGGCAGCAGTGATGAGGTTTTGGTGTAGAAAACCTTGCAGAGAAGCTTCCTGTTGGCAGCAGTGATGAGGTTTTGGTGTAGAATTGTGTGTGGTAATGACCTCTAGGGAGTGACTAATTATAAACCTGTTGTAAAAGCTAAATGAACGCCAGTACTGCCTCCTGCAGCATGGGGAGCTACTCGAAATGAGTGCCTGGGAGAGGAGCCAGAGGGTTATTTGTGCTGTGAGGGTAACATCTCAGGGTGGACTCTATGGGGAGGGGCCTGCTGCTGTAACCCTCTGTGAGAACTTGTGGTCAGAGCTTGGGTGAAAGGAGTGGAGTACCTGAAGGGACTTCTTCCAAGGGCTTGGAGTGATAGGATGAGAGGGAATGGATTGAAGCCTGAGGAGGGAAGATTCAGACTGGAGATCAGGAAGAAATTCTTGACAGGGTGGGGAGACACTGGAACAGGTTGTCCAGGGAGGTTGTGAATGCCTCCTCCCTGGAGGTGTTCAAGGCCAGCTTGGATGAGGCCTTGAGCAACCTGGGCTGGTGGGAGGTGTCCCTGGCCATAGTGGGGGTGGCATGTGTGTGGATCTGAGTATCTTTTAAGTTCCCTTCCAACCCAGCCCCTTCTATGAATCTCTGAATCTGTGACTCCATGAAGGTTCTTGTCTTAACTTGACCAAAAACCCCCTTTCATAACAAGGCTTCAGATGGTGATGAAAGTATCTTCCTGCTCTGGGAAAGAGGATGTAGGTGCAGGAAACAGCAAAAGCCACCAGAAAACCTGGGGTTCATCAATCTAAAGTTGAAAACTGAAATGTCTTAAGCTCAGTCTAGAGGGTCTGGGCCTTTCTGTGTGTGTGTGTAAGGAGGAAATGGTTCTAGGTGTATCAGGGTAACACACAGCAGAAACCTTTCCCTTTTTATAGGGAACTTTTTCCTTGAAGGATTTTATTAGATCTCAAATGTTCCAGCTCAGCTTACACTCACCTGTCTGTAACCTCCTTTCTGTGCTGGGAAGTGATTCACTCAGTGAACAAACTCAGTAAGCAGAGCAGGCTCTGCTTGGATGCCTCCTTTAGGAGGTTTTGCTGCTGCAGGAGGGAAATGCTTCTTACCAGTGGAGTTAGTAAACCACCAGTTTACCCTTAGTACAAATGCAGCCAAACAAAAAGGTGTTCTTCAGGGGTACAACCCTTAAAAGGGAGCTAAGAAGCTGATGTGAACTCCAGATAAGCACTTCCTGAGATTTGCAGGTGTGGCACAGCTTCCTGTGTTGTTGTAATTAGAAAACTCTCAAGCTGTCCAACTTCCACATTTGTGACACACATCCGACGGAGCTGGCCTTCAGCTGGTGTGACAAGGCTCAGAAAGCCAGCTGCTGCCAAGCTCTCAGCAGCTCTCTCCAGCACCAGGGCAGCAGAGGTAAGGTGGAGCTGTGTCCCTGGGGGCTCTTACTGCTGCATTTTAGACTTCTTTCTGCAGGGAGGCTGTGACCGATTGCTCTGCAGAGTAGACATGGAGCAGGAAAAGCTGGTGGCAGTAGAGGGCAGGTTGTTGAATTCTTCTGCTGTTGTCAGCAATACTTTGATGTTCATGGTGTGGTTTGCAAAGTGCTGAGTGTGAAATGGGGTGAGGGAAGTGGTTCTACCACTCTGCTCTGCTCTGGTGGGGCCCCACTTGGAGCAGCGTCCAGCTCCGGAGCCCCCAGCACAAGAAGGACATGGACCTGATGGAGAGGGTCCAGAGGAGGCCACAAAGATGATCAGAGGGCTGAAGCACCTCCCCTATGGGGACAGGAGAGAGAGTTGGGGTTCTTCAGCCTGGAGAAGAGAAGCCTCCAGGGAGACCTTAGAGCCTTCCAGTGCCTGAAGGGGGCTCCAGGAGAGCTGGGGAGGGACTTGTGACAAGGGCTGGGAGTGACAGGATGAGGGGCAATGGCTTTGGGCTGGGAGAGGGGACATTGAGACTGGAAATGAGTAAGAAATTCTTCACAGTGAGGGTGGTGAGACACTGGCACAGGTGGCACAGGTTGCCCAGGGAGGTTATGGATGCTTCCTTCCTGGAGGTGTTCAAGACCAGGCTGTGTGAGGCTCTGGGTGCTTTTGTAGTTGTGGAAGGCAGCTTCCTGCTGAGGCTTTGTGCCAGCTTGTGTCAGATGCCTGAGAAATTGATTGTGGGTGAGAAGAGGGCAGCAGGCTGGTTTTGCTCTGGGGTGCACACGGATGGCTTTGCATAAATCCAGTGTAGATCAACACAACTCTTTTTTTGTTAATTCCCTTCCTCTCCAGCTTCTTTTGCTGCTTGTTACTGTTTGGAGAGAATGGGAAATATTTTCACAAGAGCAACTGCAGGTATTTGCTTCTTGAAAGGACTTTTCTTAGCTTCTTGACTTCAAGTTCCTGCTGTGCTGCCTGAGAAAGGGCTGCTGTGGGGGTGGCTCAGCACGAGGTGTGTGGGGCTGGGGAAGAGCTGCAGAGCTGTGACCCAGGGGACACGCCTGGTGTGTGCTCTCTCAGCCTCTGTGTCGTCTCTCCTGCTTGTGGAGAAAGTCAGCAGGTTTGAAACCCAGGTTCTGATTGATGTTTTGGTGGCTGTTGTTGTTTCTATTCGCTTCCAGCCCCACCAAGACCCATGCCCACCACTACCCCTGCACCTGCCACTGCACCTACCCCTGCACACACCTCTGTGGTTGACCTAAGACCTTCAGAAGCCAAGTGCTGGATCGATAAGTAAATATTCCACCTTTACTTCCTGGCTTCAACCACCGAGTTCCTCGGGGTGCAGACCCCTCCTGGAAGGGAGGAGTTCTGTGTAAAAGGTTTTTATGTGTTGGGGGTTCAAAAGGTGGTTCAGGATTTCCCAGTGTGTGAGCTGGATGGTGAGACCACACCTGGAATGCTGTGTCCAGCCTGGGGCTCCCCAGTTCAAGAGAGAAGGGATAGGCTGGAGAGAGTCCAACAGAAAGCTGTGGTGGGTGATGAAGGGTCCTGAACATCTCTGCTCTGCAGAGACATTGAGAGCCCTGGGGCTGTTTAGTCTGGAGGAGAGAAGGCTGAGAGGGGATCTGTCTATAACTACCTGAGGGGTGGGTGGCAAGGTGAAGGTGCCAGGCTCTTTTGTGTGGTGCCCAGTGACAGGCCAAGGAACAAGAGGTACAAGCTGGAACCCAGGATGTTCCACCTCAGCATGAGGAGAAACTTCTTTATTGTGAGGGTGCAGGAGCCCTGGAGCAGGCTGTCCAGAGAGGCTCTGGAGTCTCCTTCTCTGGAGACTTTCAAACCCCACCTGGATGTGTTCCTATGTGACCTGCTCTGGGTGATGCTGCTTTGGCAGGGGGGCTGGTCTGGATGATCTGTGGAGGTCCCTTCCAACCCCTCCCATTCTGTGATCCTGTGAATTCACAGTGATGCTTATTGCAGATCCTGACCCTTCACCTCCTGGGGCTTGGGGCTCTTGCATTTCATAAAGTTGGAGCCCTGCTGGTTCTTCAGCACCTCTGCTAAAACTGAGCCTTCTGACACCATCTCTCTCCATTGACAGCCATGAAATACTCTACATCTCCCTAGCCTTCATCTCTGGCATCCTGTTGACTGTTCTGGTTTTTGCCATCATCTGCCTCCTCAGAAAAAGTAAGTGACACAGCAGCAGGACCTCTCAGACCTGGGGCAGGAGAGCTTAGCACCTGGTGCTGCACATCTTGGCATGGAGGGTGCAAGTCTCCGTGTTCTGCATCTGACAGGTCCTGTTTGGTTTGGGTTTTTTCCCCTTCCACCACTAACCACACAGAGTTCTCCCCATATCCACCCTCTTGCTCTCATCTTAGCCACTTCTAAGGGGTGGGCATGGACTTCCTGCTTAGGCTGCAGCTGCTCACTTTGCAGTGGTGGTCTGTGAGAGGCTTTAGAAGCCATGTCTAAGCCACACACTCTCTGGTGCTTCTCCATCACCCTGCCCTTGAGCCCCTCTTGCACTGCTGTCTCCCAGCAAGGTGCAGGCTGCTGAGCCTGGTGTCTCTTCTCCTTCCTTCCTAGAGTGTAAGAGGTCCCAGCAGCACTTACAAGAGCAAAATCCCTCCCAGACAGTGACTGAGGAATCTGCTAAGAACACCCAGGTAAAGGTCACAGTTTTCACTTCTCATACTTTCCAGAGAGCTTGTTGAGAAGGGTAAAGCTTGCTTTAGAGAGGAGCAAAGAGGTTTGCTCTTGCAAGACTCAAGTATTAGCTGATGGTTTATTTGACTAAGGCAAAGTGATTCCTGCAGTGCCTCCAAGGCTTCAGCTTGTGTTTGTAGTGGTCTCAGGAGGTATCTAAGAAGGTACCTGAGAGTGGGAGGAAAGATGCTCCTTCTGCCTCAGCACACTGCCCACATCTCAAGGATTCTGGGGAGGGATTCTGGGCCTTAGCTATCCCACTAATTGAGCAGGTTAGGGGAACATCTTTTTAAGGGGCAAGAATTTCTGCACTTTTCCTTCATCAGATTGATTGTTTGGAAGCCCTTAATGCAGAGCTGACCCAGGATCCTGAGCTAAGACTAACATCCAGTCTGATCCAGCACAGTGTTCACTGACTTCCCCCATGGCAGGACAGGCTGTGACTGCTTCTGGGGTGTAGTGTTGAGGAGAGGTGAAAAGCAGGAGATTCACTCTGAGCTGTGATGCTTGCTCACTCATGGAATCTCAGAATGGCTCAGGTTGGAAGGGACCTCAGAGGTCATCCACTCCAAACTCCCCAACCTGGGCAGGGACACCTCTCAGTTACACTCAGCTGCCTCATCCAACCTGGCCCTGAACACCCCCAGGGGGGAGGCATCCACAGCCTCCCTGGGCAGCCTATTCCAGAGTCTCACCAGCCTCTTACTGAAGAACTTCTTCCTCAGCTCCACTCTAACCCTGCTCTGCCTCAGCTTCAAACCATTCCCCCTTGTCCTGTCCCTACACACCCTTATGAAAAGTCCCTCTGCAGCCTTCCTTTAGGATCCCTTCTGGAAGGCAGCTCTAAGGTCCCCCCCAGAGCCTTTTCTTCTCCAGGCTGAACACCCCCAGCTCCCTCAGCCTCTCCTCAGAGCAGAGCTGCTCCAGCCCCTCTCTAATGTTTGTGGTTTCTCTCACAGCCTCAGAAGGAGGTCACCTACTCCTCTTTGGTCTTCCACCAGAAGCAGACACCAGGGGCTGTGTGATGATGAAGCTGCCAGTGAAATGCAGATGTTTGCACTTCCTGAACACCCAAATGAGCTACCAGACGTTTCTGTCAAGGTCTGGAGTGCCCTGAGAGATGCCAGTGCTGCCATATGTCACATCAGCTCCTTTCCCTAAGGGAATCTCACATCTCCTGTTCCAAACTGCTGCCACCAGAGGTGGACAAACTGCTTTTCATACCAATTCTTCCTCAGCTATAGGAATCTGGATGAGTCCTTCCAAGGCACTTGTGCTTTCCAGCTGTCTGGCTGCTCTTGCTTCACACCCCCAAAGAGAACTGAAAACCAGCCCTCTGCATCTGTTGATGCCTGCAGCCTCATCTTGCCCTTTTCCTGGCATTGCAGCATTGGGGTGGTTTGGTTTGAATTGCCAACTGCTCTGGTTAGCAATTTCCTGCTTATTGATGTTATGAGAATGAAATATCTGAATGCAGAAGCCTGCTCCCTTTGCTGGGTCATCTACAGGACATGTCCAAATTCCTGGAAGGGTTCCTTTGTGTGGCACTGTCACCAAACAAAAGGGGGGAAAAAAAACCCTTCCCTTTGTCATACCCTGGGGACTGAGGACTCAGTTACCACCAGGGACTCAGTCTGAGGCCACAGAGAAGCCTCTCTGCATGTTCCTCTGCCCACAGATGGGAGGTTGGTTGTCCAAGTACTGTGATCTCCATGTGTTGTTCAATGCTTCTCCTTGCAAAGCTGAATCAGAGCCAAGTTTCCTGCTGCTTCAGCCTGCTCAGAGCCCTCCTTGGGTCTGGTCACCAGAGAGTGCCAGGTAGAGAGAGTTTGGGTTGCTCATCCTGGGGAAGAGAAGGCTGCAGGGAGACTTTAGAGCTGCATTTCAACATCTGAAGGGGTCCTACAGGAAGGCTGGGGAGGGGCTGTTTAGAAGGGCTTGGGGTGACAGGATGAGAGGCAATGGTTTGAAACTGGAGCAGGGCAGATTTAGGTTGGACACCAGGAGGAAGTTCTGCACAGTGAGGTTTGGTGAAACACTGGTACAGGTTGCCCGGGGATGTGGGTGAGGCCCTGGAGACATTCAAGATTGGAGACACCAAGCTGTGTGGTGCAGCAGACAGGCTGGAGGGAAGGGATCCAGCCAGAGGGACCTGGACAGGCTGGAGAGGTGGGCACAAGCCAACCTCAGGAGCTTCAACAAGACCAAGGGCAGGGTCCTGCAGCTGGGTCTTAATAATACAATAATAATACAATACAACAGGTTGGAAGAGACCTTCAAGATCATCACGCCCAACCCATCAACCAATCCAACCCACCCAAAACACAACACAGTACCATACAGTACAATACAGTACAAAAGAGTACAATACAGTACAATACAGTACAATACAACCCACCTAAACAACCAAAAAACTAAACCCTGGCACCAAGCCCCCCATCAAGCCTCTTCTTGAACACCTCCAATGAAGGTGACTCCACCACTTCCACAGGCAGCTGATTCCAGTGGGCAATCACTCTCTCAGTATAGAACTTCTTCCTAACTTCCAGTCTAAACCTGCCCTGGCGCAGCCTGAGACTGTGTCCTCTTGTTCTGGTACTGCCTGCCTGGGAGAAGAGACCAACCTCTGCCTGTCTACAACCTCCCTTCAGGTAGTTGTAGAGAGCAATAAGGTCACCCCTGAGTCTCCTCTTCTCCAGGCTAAGCAACCCCAGCTCCCTCAGCCTCTCCTCACAGGGCTGTGTTCCAGACCCCTCCCCAGCTTTGTTGCCCCTCTCTGGACACCTTCCAGCAACTCAACATCTTTCCTAAACTGAGGGGCCCAGAACTGGACACAGGACTCAAGGTGTGGCCTAACCAGTGCAGTGTACAGGGGCAGAATGACCTCCCTGCTCCTGCTGGCCACACTGTTTCTGATGCAGGCTAGGATGCCATTGGCCCTGTGGGCTGCCTGGGCACACTGCAGGCTCATGTTCAACCTACAATCAACCAGCACCCCCAGGTCCCTCTCTGCCTGGCCGCTCTCCAACCACTCTGACCCCAGCCTGTAGCACTGCCTGGGGTTGTTGTGGCCAATGTGCAGAACCCGGCACTTGGCTGTGTTCAATCTCCTGCCCTTGGCCTCTGCCCATCTGTCCAGCCTCTCGAGGTCCCTCTGCAGAGCCTCTCTGCCCTCCAGCAGATCAACTCCTGCCCCCCAGCTTGGTGTCGTCCGCAAATTTACTGATGATGGACTCAATGCCCTCATCCAGATCATCAATAAAGATGTTGAAGAGCATGGGGCCCAGCACTGATCCCTGGGGCACACCACTAGTGACTGGCCGCCAGCCGGATGTGGCACCATTCAGCACCACTCTCTGGGCTCGGCCCTCCAGCCAGTTCCTAACCCAACACAGCGTGCTCCCATCCAAGCCATGGGCTGCCAGCTTGGCAGCTTGGGTCGAGGCCATCCCAGGCACAAATCCAGGCTGGGCAGGGACTGGCTGGAGAGCAGCCCTGAGGAGAGAGACTTGGGGGTGCTGGGGGAGGAGAAGCTCCCCAGGAGCTCTCAGGGTGCACTTGCAGCCCGGAAAGCCAAGCAGAGCCTGGGCTGCAGCAGGAGAAGTGTGGCCAGCAGGGCAAGGGAGGGGATTCTCCCCCTCTGCTCAGCTCTGCTGAGACCCCACCTGCAGTACTGCCTCCAGTTCTGGAGCCCCTATGACAAGGGGGATCTGGAGGTGCTGGAAGGTGTCCAGAGCAGGGCCAGGAGGACGAGCAGAGGGCTGGAGCACCTCTCCTGTGAGGACAGACTGATGGAGTTGGGGCTGTTCAGTCTGGAGAAGAGAAGGCTCTGAAGTGACCTCATTGTGGCCTTCCAGGATCTGAAGGGGGGCCTCCAAGAAGGCTGGGGAGGGACTTTTCAGGCTATCAGGTAGTGATAGGACTAGGGGGAATGGAATGAAGCTGGAGGTGGGGAGATTCAGGCTGGATGTGAGGAGGAAGTTCCTCACCATGAGAGTGGGGAAGCCCTGGAATGGGTTGTGCAGGGAGGTGGTTGAGGCCCCATCCCTGGAGGTGTTTAAGCCCAGGCTGGCTGAGGCTCTGGCCAGCCTGATCTAGTGTGGGGTGTCCCTGCCCATGGCAGGGGGGTTGGAACTAGCTGATCCTTGTGGCCCCTTCCAACCCTGACTGAAACTATGAAGATCAGATTTGATGTGTGCCTGGCAGCCTGCTCCGGTCGGAGGTGTCCCCCGCTGCCTGCAGGGGGGTTGAAGGTCCCTCCCAACTCTGTGCATCTTTAAAATGAAGAAGTTTGCCTGGGTGCCGCTGCAAACACCTCTCAGAGGAGTGCCAGGGGCAGGACCAGGCTGCTCCAGGCGCCGCTGCTGCAGACGGGGAGTCTGGGACGGGAGACGCCAGCGGAGTGGGCAGGGAGCTGCCACTGGGTGGCAGCACGAAGCCACGGATGGGCACCCAGAGCCCGCTCGGCGTACCTGCGGCGCTGTGCTGTCCTGGAAAGCAGCTGAGCAGCGCCTCCACCTCTCCCGGCCTGTCCTGCCCTCCCTTTCCTTTCTCCCTTTCCTGTTCTTCATTTTCCTTCTTTTTCCTTTCTTCTTTTTCTTTATCCTTTCTCCTTTCCCTCGCCTCCCCCCTTTTCTCCTTTGCCTTTCTTCCCTTTTCTCCTTTGCCTTTCTTCCCTTTTCTCCTTTGCCTTTCTTCCCTTTTCTCCTTTGCCTTTCTTCCCGTTCTCCTTTGCCTTTCTTTCTCCATCCTTTCCCCCACCACACTGATACTCTGCTGTCTGACAGCAATTGAGGAGGTCTGAAGATTGTCCTGACTTGCACAAATGTGACTTCACCACACCAACAACTTCCCTTCTGCCTTAGATTCTGGGTTAGAAGTGCAAGAGAAGATGACTCCCCACAGGTTTCGCCCCAAGACCAGCTCTGAAGCTGGGTTCTTGTGCAGATGTTTCCTCACGCTGCACTGTGAGGCCAGAGCCATTTCAGGTGCCTTGTGAAACGCTGCTAGCCACAGGCAGCGATGTGGTGTCTGCCTGGAGAGCTGTGTGGTACAGCCCTGGGTGACAGGGAACCTTTGTTTGTTGTGTGGCTGCTAGCAAGTCCCAGACTCATCCCAGAGCATCTCTGTCTCTCCCTTCCCCATGCCAAGGGCTCTGTACAATCTTTCAGTGGTAGCCATCAGCCAACTCTTTGTTTCACAGACAGACAGAGGAATTTGGGACAACTTGATCTGCTAACCAGAGCAGAGAAGGGGTTGTGTGGCCTCCTTGGCTGATCTGGCTCTCTCATTTTCACTGTCTCAGGAGGTTTCTGTTGGAGGTGTTTGCACTTGTGGTCTCCCCACAGAAAGAGTGGCCAGGGATTGGAACAGGCTGGAGTCCCCAGCCCTGGAGGTGCTCAGGACACCTGTGGCCATGGCACTCCAGGACATGGTTTAGTGGCCATGGTGGTGGTAGGCTGGTGGTTGAACTCAATGCTCTTAGAGGGCTTTTCCAACCAAAGGATTCTGTGATTCTGTGACAAGCTTTCACATCAGGAACTTGCAAGGAGTTTGCCCTGGTGTGGAAAAGTCCAGCCCGAGTTGCCCACCCCTGGCAGGGTGGGTGGAGGTGGCTCATGGGTTAAATGGTGCTCTGAAGGATGCAGGGGCAGTGGTGGCCTGAGATGTTCCCTGGCATTTTGGGACTACCATCTGGTTGCAGTGTTAAAAGGGATGGATGTTCAGAGCTGCAGCCGTGGTGTTGACGTGACTGTCAGGCTGCATCTCCCTCAGCCAGCAATGAGTCAGCTCTCACAAGAGACCTAAATGCTTTGCTCTCCCCGAGGGCTGTTTGTACACACGTGGACTGCTGGCATGTGCCTTCCCCCATCCTCACTTCTAGTTCCAGCATTATGCAGCCCGTTTGCTCCCTGCCTGGGACTGAACACCACCACTATTTCCAGAGCAACTGCTAGAAGCAAGAACCAGGGACCTAGACCTGCAGGGAGTTTTCCCAGCCAGCCCCACCACTGGCAGAAGCTCCTTGGTGAATTCTCTCACTCTAGAGAAACATTTTCCTGCTCTTCAGGTGGGATCTGGTTTTGGTTTTCATTGTCTGCAAGCAATTGGCTCTACCAACTGATAGTGAGAGATGCTGGAGCAAAATTCTGCTGTCCTTCTGCAGTGACTTCCTTTGCTGGCCTCTTATTAATAGAGCTGAGCTATGCGAGAGGGCAGGACTTTGGCTTGTGGCACAGCTTACATCAGATAATAAACTGAGATGCCTGACCTCAGCTAGAGGAGCAGATGCCAAGGCTTTCTGAGATAACTCCCAGAATGGTGCACTCCCTCTTTTGCTTTTCCTAGCCCACTCCTGTTACTAAAAGATGGAGGAAAAAAGAGCCTGGCCTCTTTTGACCTCTTTGGAGCTTGACCCACGTTCCCCAACGCCCACCTGGGTGAGCTGTGTCCTGTGCTTTCTGTGCTGTCCTGGTGAGGACACCAACTAACCCAGCATGGAGACCTCATGCAGGCTGCTTGTTTTGGGTAACATGGGAAATGAGCAGGCTGAGCTGACAGGAAATCCATCTGGTATTTATTATGATATGTCCAGGTGGAGATGGGTGCCAAGCGGTGTCCCTCGAGGGTCTGGCCTGGGAGCAGTGCTGCCAATACCTTTATCAATGATATTGACAGAGAGACTGAGGCACCATCAGCAAGCCTGCAGGTGATGCCAAGCTGAGTGGTGTGGTTGATACGTCTGAAGGACAGGAGGGCATCCAGAGGCACCTGCAGAGGTGGGTTGAGGAGAATCTCACGAGGCTGAATGAGGCAAAGTGCAAGGTCCTGCACCCTAGGTTGGGGCAACCCTTGATATCAATCCAAGCTGAGGGGTGATGAGGTTGAGGGCATCCCTGCAGAGAAGGACTTGAGGATCCTGCCCTTGTCACAGAAGAGCTGGTGCAAGAGGAGGGAAGTCACTGCAGCAGAACAGACGCTTCCCTGTGAGCTTCTAACAAAGCAGAGAGCTTCATCAATGGGCTGGCAGCTCCTGGCAGGTCAGAGCTTGTTTCCTGTTAACAACTTAGTTTGTTGATTGCTCTGTGAGAACTGTGTCTGGTTTTCTGCACAGCACATAGGTCCTTAAAATGAGGAGGTATGTGGCTTTGAACTTCTTGATCTTGCAAGCATAGACAATGGGGTTCATGGCAGAGTTGGCATGGGACAGCAGGATTGCCATGTACACCACGTAGGGGGGGATCTGACTCCTGGGCTTAAAATAGGAAATGCAGTTTAGAATGCAGAGAGGCAACCAGGATACTGCAAATAGGAAGAGAATAAGTGCTAGAGATTTGGCTATCTTGAACTCCTGGCCATAAAACCTTCCTGCCCCTCTCCCCTTGCTTGTACTGTGGCTGAGCTCTGTCCGGATGATGTAGAAGATGCCGGCGTACAGGGCACACATGGTGAGCAGAGGGACCACGATGCATGTGAAGAAGCAAAAGAAGACCATGTAGTCCCCCCTCATCACAGAGGTGAACTCACACCTGAAGAAGCCAGCCCTTCTGGATTCTGCCTTGTTCCATCCAAGCATGGGGACGAATCCCACCAGCAGGGACGCAGACCAGCACGAACCCAGCGCCCACCGAATTCTTCTCCTTGTAGTGACTGCTTTGTATCTGCGGGGGGGGGGGGGAGAAAACCCAGGTGGGGTTAAACAGAAGTGTCAAAACCAGTTAGAGATGGTCTCAAGAAAGCTGGTTAATGTTCAAATGCTGCAGGTTCATTGCCACAGAATGATGCAGTCACTTTTTTTCTGGGGGGGGGGTGGGTGGTGTGGAGGGGAACCAAACCTTGTTTTGAGGCAAGCCCTAACCATCTGTACTCATAAGCAGGACTAAGTTAACTTCCACTCTTCATAATCAGGTGCCTTCAGCTACCCAAGGAATAAGATGAGAGGAAATGGCCTGAGGCTGTGGCAGGGGAGGTTTAGGTTGGCAATGAGGAAGTATTTCTCGACTGGAAGAGTGGTCAGGGATTGGAAGAGGCTGCCCAGGGAGGTGGTGGAGTCTCCTGAACCCCTCCAGGGATGGTAATGCATAGCCAGGGCAGTTGGGGCTTTGGCTTAGTGGCCATGGTGGTTGGGTTGGTGGTTGGGCTGCCTGATCTTAGAGGGCTTTTCCAATCCAAACAATACTGTGGTTCCAGTCTGTCCCTTTTTTCATTATCATCTTAGTGTTTCTCTTCCCTAGGTGTTGCTTATCACCTATCAGCACTCCTGCCTTACCTCTCAGCTTCCTTGGCTGTGCCTTGCTCTTCACACTGGGTTTATGCCATTTGTAGGACCAACCTGTTCTTATCAATCCTTTCCCCATTCTAAATGTGGCTTCTTGCATGCTTGAGGCTATGCTCTGCATTGCTACCATTCAGATATCAAAGAGGAATGGCTTAAGCTAGCCCTTAAGCCTGGAGGCTCTTTTGTCTTCCCAGCACTGAACACTAAAAAGGGATTTGTTTAAAAGCCTCAGAGACTCAGAGGAATCCATCCTGCAGACACCCAAAGAGCTTCAGAACTCAGCTGGTTCACTACAGGCTCATCCAGTGGCCAGACTCTGACCAGCAGGAGCACTGAGATGCTGACCCTGCAGAGTCACCCCCAAGGTCTGCCCAGGCTGCACTCTTGCCTGCAGGGAGTGGTTCCTGCTCTGGAAAGCTCAGCTCAGGTGGGCTTCCAGGCACAGGAACCTTCTCCACTTAATCTAAATACTTCTTAGAAAAGGCAACCAGCAGCAGAACAAGAGGACACAGTCTCAAGCTGTGCCAGGGGAAGTTTAAGCTGGAGGTGAGGAGAAAGTTCTTCCCAGAAAGAGGAATTGGCCACTGGGATGTGGTGCCCAGGGAGGTGGTGGAGTCCCCATCCCTGGAGGTGTTCAAGAGGGGATTGGATGTGGCACTTGGAGCCATGGGTTAGTTAGTCAGGAGGTGTTGGGTGATAGGTTGGACTTGATGATCTCTGAGGTCTTTTGCAACCTTCTTGATTCTATGATTCTGTGCAAAGGGTCGAGTTAAGGAGGAGAGAGGAGGTGGCACTGGTAGGGCAGCGCCTGGGCAGGGGAGAGCTGGCAGGAGTGGGGCGGAGGGGCCGGCCGCGGCCCTGGGCTCACCTGGTTGTCAGCTTCACTCGCAGGTACCTGTCGATGGCGATGGCCAGCAGGGAGAGCACGGAGGCTATGGTGAACAGCACCATCAGGCAGCACATGAACAGGCAGGTGTGGAAGCGGACACTGATGCCCAGGCTCACCACGATGGCCAGGGGGATGACGACGACCCCCACGGCGACGTCAGCCAGCGCCAGGGAAACGATGAAGTGCAGGGTTGGGTTCTGGAACCCCGCGTTCAGCTTCACCACCCAGATGACCAGGATGTTGCCCAGAGTGGCAAACAAAGCAACCAAGCACTCAGCACCAATGTAAACCCTGTCCAGGGTGCTCAGCACCAGGGAGGCGTTTGGCATGGCCGGTTGCTGGAGGCGCTTTCACCTCGGCTTGAGCTGCAGAAGGACCAAGGGAGTCAGTGGCTGTGTGTGGGATCTGCCCTCACTGCCTGGTGCTCAGAAGTTCCAGTGACTCTCCAGCATGCAAACCTCTCCTTGGTATTTCATGCCCTTGGCACCTGAGCTGCTGCCTTCCCAGAGAGCTGCAAGGACCTCAGCATGCAGCAAACGGTTCCTGAAGCTCACAGCAGCCTTTCGGCAGCCAGGTACCAGCGAAGTACTTCAGGAAGCTGTTTTTAAGGACAGAAGTAGCAAAGCTGGCAGGAGTCAGCTTATCAGCAGCCTATGAATATCTAAATATTAGAACTGCTTCCTCTTCCAAGCCACAGCTCTAGAAGTGAGAGAACAGTAACCAGAATTGGCTGTGCACGGTGGCTACTTATCAGGGTAGATAATCGCCCTGCAGCCACCATAGGAAATGAGGCAGTTCAGGGCACTTTAGAAGTTGGTTTGTTAAACTCCAATGCTTGATTGAATTCAGCTAAGATGGCCCAAAAAATGCCTTTGGACCTTTCTCAGTCTGGCAAGAACACTTGCAAGTGACATCTATTGAGTCATAGATTGTGTTGGGTTGGAAGGGACCCTCAAAGATCCTCTTCTCCAAGCCCTCTGTAGTCAGCAGGGACACCTCCAACTAGATCAGGCTGCCCAGGGCTTCATCAAGTCTGATCCTGGATGTCTCCAGGGACAAGGATTCAACCACATCCCCGGGCAACCTGGGCAGTATTTTTCCAGTGAGAACCTTCATATTTCTGCTAGAAACCAATACGATGCCCAACCAAGCCCTGCTCAGGCAGCTGAGTGCTTTCCTGTGCTTTGCTTATGGAAGTCTGGAGCCCCTATGACAAGAGGGATCTGGAGGTGCTGGAAGGTGTCCAGAGAAGGGCCACGAGGACGAGCAGAGGGCTGGAGCACCTCTCCTGTGAGGACAGACTGAAGGAGTTGGGGCTGTTCAGTCTGGAGAAGAGAAGGCTCCCAGGTGACCTCATTGTGGCCTTCCAGGATCTGAAGGGGCTACAAGAAGGCTGGGGAGGGACTTCTCAGGATCTCTCAGGTAGTGATAGGACTAGGGGGAATGGAATGAAGCTGGAGCTGGGGAGATTCAGGCTGGACATGAGGAGGAAGTTCTTCCCCATGAGAGTGGTGAAGCCCTGGACTGGGTTGTGCAGGGAGGTGGTTGAGGCCCCATCCCTGGAGGTGTTTAAGCCCAGGCTGGCTGAGGCTCTGGCCAGGCTGATCTAGTGTGGGGTGTCCCTGCCCATGGCAGGGGGGTTGAAACTAGATGATCCTTGTGGTCCCTTCCAACCCTGAGTGATGCTATGATAAGTCAGGGAAACTGAGGGAAGCTGTGGGAAGTGCTGGGAAGCAGCAGGGTGAAGGTGTGGAAGCTGTGATGGGCTTGCTGCAGGGAGCCTGGCAGCGCTGCCTTGCCCCTTGCTGTGGGTCTGCAGGGAAAGAGCTGTTCCCATTTCAGATGAAACTGAGAAGAGAAACGAAGCTGTGAGCTGGTGTCAGGCTGGGTCACAGGGTGGCCTCGGGCCCGGGGGAAGTGCATGCTCTCCAGGAATGAGCAAACAGCTAGTGAATGATGAGGTGGATGGTGCTGAAGTGGTGCAATGGAGCCTTAAGCAAACACAGGCAGTATTTGATTTCCTGGCCACTGAGTCCTCCATCTCTTCCACCCAACTCTTTTTGGCAGAGCCAAGGGAGGGGAGGTGAAATCAGCCCTGGGAGGAGATGGAGCCAGAAAGAAATGAGATTTTCTGTATTCCCTGCTGTGAAAGAGTTGGGCAAGTTCTGCTTCCTCGAAACCAGTGTAAGTGCTTCTTGCTCCCTGGCTGGAGAGGGGTTTGGCAGTGTCTGGGAAACGCTGAGCTGCCTGCAGACAGCTCCAGCCTGCAGCTGAACCTGGCCGGCAGGTTTCCCATGAAACCTGACCCAGGATATCTGTGGGTGCAGGAGACCAGTCCCAGGGGAGCCACAGCAGGGATGCATGCCAGGCTTCTGCAGGCTGTTGGAGTTCCTTCTCTGGGCAGGAGCAGGCAGCCAGCACCTTGCAGTGCTGAGCAGAATGGGAGGTGGTTGTCTTGGCTGCTGGCCACACCGGGGCAGGAGCACTCCCCACTTCCTGCACCCTCTCACACCTCCTGACTTTCTATTTCTCCTGTGGCTGCAGCCAGAAACCTCCTGTACAAACAGCCACTCCAAAGCTGCAATGCTGGGGCTCCAGCGGAGCCCACTTCCTTCTGAACTGCCTGTCCTGCCCCTCCCGTGCCATCTGATGTCCCTGGGCAGCCTGCCAGCGGCTGATGCCCTCCAGCCAGGAGCCCTGTCTGTGCCTTCACAATGCAGAAGTCCAAGGGAACGTGCACTCCAGTTCTGAGGATCACATCGTGCTGCAGCAGTCAGGCTCAGCCATTTCCAGCACAGAGCACACAGCAGAGCTGGGAGCAAGCACTGAGCTGTGCCCCCCTCCTCAATCTGTCCAGGCTGGCCACAGCAACTGAAACAGAGTGGGAGCAGCAGGAGTGGGGTGAAAACGGCTCAGACACTGAGCTGTCTGTCTTGGATCTTGTTTTCTGGAGCAACACTCGTGTGAATCTTTCTGTGCTCAGCTACTTAAGCTCTGGGCAACGCGATGCCGAGTTCAGGTTCCCAGCTTGCTCCCCAGACTCCTTTGCACTTCCAGGGCAAAACGTGTGAGAGGCTTGGAGCAGTGGTAGCGCGACAGAGGGGTGCTGGGGGGAGATGAGTGTGGCTCATGCTTTGAAAAGCACTAACTGCCGTGCTGCAGGGCAAGCAGTGGGGTTGGGCAGAGCCCAGGAGGTGGCAGAGCTTCCCCACAGGTCCAAGTCGCAGCCAGTGCCCCTCAGGTGGGAACTTCATGAGCTCCTGTCATGCCCCTCAGGGCAGACGGCACAAGGGGCTGCTGCAGCTGCTGCTGCCAGAGGAGGGGACCAGCGTGCCCCCAGCAGGTACAGGACTGATCCAGGCTGTCCTTGTCCCAGCTCCTGCTGCTGTCAAGCAGAGATCAAAGACGTGATGAACAAAAGGCTTGGGCCGAATCAGGGTGTTTCTGCCCAGACCCCCTGTCCCCAGCGGGTTCCTGCTGGGGAAGGTACAAGGTGCACTTACTCTCTTCAGCTGTTTCCTCAGCCAGGCAGCATCTGTTTCCTGTACTAAATATGGCAGAATCAGGTTGCCAGGCTGCTGTGCCTCCTCTCTCACCCAGGGAGGACCAGCCTGTGCCCTTCTGCTGTCCCTGCCATGCTTTGTCCCCAGCCCAGGGGTGCCCCAAAGCGCTGCATCCTTCTTCAAACCCTGCACCCTCTTTCCGGGGACACTCAGCTCTTCTCCCACTGCCTTCCTTCAGCCCCAGCATCAGGAAACCCTGGGCTGGAGGCTTTTGCAGCTTGCAAAGTGATTAAACACTCCCTGCAGCCAGGAGCCAAACAGGGCTGGAATGTGGGATCAGGGAGTGTTTTGGTGTGGGAATCATCTCTGCCCTCCCCTAATCATTGCTTGTTTACAGGCACCCAGCCCCAGAGCCTGACTGCAGGGCTTCTGCCCTTCCTTCTCTACCAGGCTGCTCTCCTGTAGCTGCAGGCTGTTCTCACACCGAGAGGCTTAGGGGACATATGGTGGGGCTCAGGCAGCAGAGCTCTGCCCGTGGGGTGCTGCCAAGCCCTAGCCCATGGCTGCTGCTGGCTGTGTGCATGTGAGGATCACGTTCAGCCACCCTGCCCCTGTGCCTGGTCCTTCTGTTGCCTGTGGCTGCACTCCCCGGGTGCCCTTCCTGCCCCGGACAGGAGTATTTTGTCATGCAAAAGGCCGCGACTGGAGGCAGGCTGCCTCGGGCAGGCCAATAAACCCGGCAGCAGGAGGAGCTGTGAGCAAGAAGCATCAGGCTCAGCTGCCCAGGATGCATTTTTCCATCCCCCCCATGGTATCAGGTGGGCATCAGCCGCGGAGCAAAGGCAGGGAGGCCGTGGGGCACCTCAGCAGCCTGCTCGGGACGAGCGGGAGGGCGCCAAGGACTTGGTGCCGCACAAAAGCACCCACCCGAGAGTGGGCTGCAGCTGGGGCAGCTGGTGAGCCAGCCCTGCAAGGCTTTGGTTCAGATGAAGCTTTGGAGGAGTATTTTTAGCTGGTGTTAGTCAGCAGCGGTGCCCACAGAGCGCTGCGGAGAAGGCAGCTCCGGAGGAGCCTGGGGTACGTGGGGCTGCGTGCCAGGGGCAGCTCCCAGGTGGCACAGCCCAGGGATGTCCTCGTTGGATGGGGTTAAACGCTGGGATCCTGAGCACTTGATGGATTTGCCATTTCAAGGCTGTACTCAGCCTGCTCAGTTCTTGGATGGTTCCAGGGAAAGGCTTCCAGCTATTCCCCAAGGGTCCTCCTACATCCTGGTGAGATAAGGATCAGGAAGGGAAGGTCTATCTGCAATCTCAGCTGCAGCTTGGAGCACAGATTCCCTTTTCACATCGGGGGTGGAGGCCAGGAGAACAGATCATCTGGGAAGAGGAGGAAAAGAGGGAAGGGGAGGGCGGTGAGGAGAGGAGGGGAGGTTCGGTTCGGACAGGTTCGGTTTGGAGTTCCAAGTGACAGAGCAGTAGAGAGAGAAACCCCACAACAGTGATCTGCTGTGAGTCAAAGGCAGCCACAGCAGCTTTGCTGTGGTGGGGCAGGGAGAAGGCAGCAACAGCTCTGCCTGAACACCCTGCTCAGGGCTGCCAGTCCCCCCGCCCGGAGCTGGTGCCCTCACGGTGCCCATGTGCCCCAGCTGAGCCTTGTCACTTTGAGGCATGGATGTGGTGAGCAATCCTTCCTCTCTCCTTACTCCTGCGCTTGTGCCAGGAGGTGTGGAGGAGTGGGGTTGTTTATTTCAGGGACTTATTTAACTTGAAGGGGGGGGGGGGGAAGCCAAGCAGCAGCTCCTAAAGCAAGGGGCGGGGAGTGGGCAGAGCTCTCCTGCCTGCCCCTGCCTTGGGAGGAAGAGGAAATGAAAGCAAAGCAGAGAGGATGTGAAGGAGGAGCAGGGTCAGAGCTGCCTTCACAGGGACTGGCCACAGGCTGCTGATTAACGCGGCAGAACGAGTGGCAACGCTGAGCACTGCCGTGCCGCTGCTCCGTGCCTCAGTCTCCCCATCCATGGAAAGAGGAAGGTCCATCTGGTCTTGACAGAGTGCTGGCAGCTGGGGAAAGCCAGGCAGGAGCAGAATCCTTTTGTTTTCCTTCTGAAACCTCCCATCTGGCCACCTGCCCATTCAATGTGGGGGCACAGGGATGTCAGAAGAGGCTCTCAGGGCTTCTTGTGGCTGGGAGAGCCCAAAGCAAGCTCCCCCAGTGTGTGTTCAGCTTTGCTGGAAGACAGAGTTCACTGTCCTTAGAATCCAGTTCTTGTTCCAAAGATGGTTTCAACCCCTGTCAAAAGCAAATTGTCACTGAAGAATCAGATCTGGGAAGCTTTTCCTCCCTTCCACATCCCATTCCCTCAGACTGAACCACGCTGGAGTGGTTCAGGGGGAGTTCCTTCCAGTGACTCAACAGCCAGAGGTGGTGCCAACGTGTCTGTGCTGCTGGGAGCTCCCAGTCCACAGCAGGGCCTCAGTCTGGGCTGCTCCTGAGCAGAGCAGCAGAGCTAGAGGGGGTGTAAAACGCTGATCTTGGTGAGCCCAGCAGCGGCTGGAGGTGGCAGATGGTGCAGTGAGATGTGCCAGTGCCCACAGCAGCCAGGGGCTGGCCATAGGTGGCCATGTGGAAGCCCCCACCCTCTGCCCCTGCTGGTGCCCAGACCTCTGCATCACTTCTCTGCACCCCTGGGGAGCCCAGGGTAGGGGTGACCACTCCAAGGCATGGGCATTAGCCCAGGGTCTGGCAGCAGGAGAGAGCAGGGTGGTGACAAAGGGCATTAATGCCCTGAGGACCATGGCAGCACAGGGACAAGCTGCATCCCTGGGGTTCTCTGCCTGCTATATTGCCAGGAAGGCAGCAGTTGGTGGCTCTCTGCCTGATTTCTCAAGGAACACTGATGGTGACCTGGGCACCTCCTGCAGGGCCTGCCCATCCCTCCTCCCTGCTGCTTGACCCTGCCAACAGGATTGGAGCAACCACCCCCACTGCCAGGGCTGCAGAGGGCACTGCGGTGGGGAGAGCACAGGCTGCCAACCTGCTGAGCGCAGGAAACGTGGCCCCAGACCCCACAGCCCCTCCCTGGGTTGAGCAGAGACACTGCCAGGAGCTGTTTTCCCCCCAGCCCCCTCCAGCAGGCTGCCAGCTCCTGCCCCACAGCTGCTGCAGGAAAATCTTCACTCCTTTTAAGTCCAAGGGGCTGGGGAAGCTCTGCAGCAGCAGCCAGCTCCATGTATGGGGATGGCATCGTCCCTGCCCTGGGAGGCTGCTGACCACAGCTGTTGCTCTGTGGGCACAGCTGGCCATGCTCACCACCCTGTGCCTGGGCAAGGGGAGAGGCTGCTCCAGAACTGAAACCTGTCCTGGGAAAACCAGCAAGAACTGGGGGTGGGGGTGGTGGTGCTGCTGCTGCTGCTCCCGAGGTGGTTTTGCTCAGCTGGTTGATGTAGGTCTGGATTTCAAACCTCCTGAACCCTGGGAGTGAGTGAGTCTGGCTGCTCAGCTCCTCGAGGAGAGCAGAGCCTGTGTAGGAGGCAGCTGGGGCTGTCAAACCAGTATGGCCCAGTGGGTTTGCCCATCAGACAGCTGGGACGAGGCTGCTGCACCTCTTAAGTGGATCCTGGTTGTCAGGCCCTGGAACTCCAGCTTTAAGCAGGGACTTGATGATCTTGAAGGGCTTTCCCAACCCAAGCCATTGCATGATTCTGCCCTTCTGTGCCTTTCAGAACTAATTGCATTATAATTGGAGGGTTTGCAACGTTGCCTTTTGGGGAGCAGAATCAGTCTGGGTTTGGAGTGTTTAGCTGCACCTCAACCTATAAATGTCCCTGAGGTGTACACAGAGGCTGTGGCTGAGCTCTGAGAGCCAGGAGCAGTGGTTATGGGGCTTAAACAGGGGGCTGCAAGGCAGCTCCTCACTCTCCCACAACCACCTCCTCCTGAGTGAAAATCAGAATGCATCTGCCAGATGGCTGGAGGTGCAGCCTCTGGGATCCAGCCCTGGACTGAAGGCACCAGGGCCCTGTGTTGTCATTTAAAAGGCCATCAGCATGTTCTGAGGAGCATTGCTGGCACCTTTGCCCTGGCTACCTTTAAAATGAGACAATTATTGTCAGCCCTGCACTTGACCTGAGCTCACCCACCCCAGAGGTGCCCTGGGCTGGATGGGGACAGCCACCTTCACCTTCCCCCTGGCTGCCTGCATAATTGAAGGGATCCTGCTGCAGCTGGTGGAGAGGGGAGATGCTCATCCTCTGCAGAAAGTTCATTTCATCATTAGCAGTAATAAAGCCAAGAAAGCCTGGTTTGTGCCCCAGGAAAGCCCCAGCTAGAGCACCGTGGGCACAGGAGCAGCAGCGTCAGAGGTGTGCAGAGCTTGGGCTCTCTCCAGGCTCCTGGGCACCTCATGCCACACTGTGCCCCCTCCAAGCAGCATGGAATGTGGGTCTGGATGCTGCTGACATCCCAAAGGGCAGTGATGAGTGTCTGGGGGGTTTAATTAAGTCTCATCACCCCTCTCTTGGCTCTCTCCATCCCTTCCATATCCCTGCTCATTCCCTTATCCCAAGTCCCCTCCTGCCCTGCAGCTGCAGGGAGCCTGGTGGGGTGTCACCCACCTGAGGATCTGGGGATCCTCAGGGGATGCCTGTGGGCTCCAGGCTTTTCCTTGCTCCATCCTTCCTTTTCCCCTGGGTCTGGATTCTCCCCTGTCGTGGTCTGTGGAAATCTGCTGGGGCAAGCCCTGCAGGATGGGGAATGCCTCAGTGCCACTTGTTTCTGAGACATGACCCATCCCCTGCCTGGCATCCACAGACTAATTCATCATTGTCAACAGAACCACTTGTAGTGGGGGGGAGCTTTTTTTTCCCCTGGATCTCTTTGAAGTGTGCTCTTTGGGGTTTTGTTCCCCCCTGCCTTTCCTTCTCTGATGGAACCAAGACCTTATTTATAGCATGGCCATTTATGTCTGGGTAAGCCCAGAGTGGCCCCAATGGCTTAAAGGGATTTGCTCCAGATTTACAGGGGTGTAATGAACAGGGGGATTTGGTGCTGGCTGCACTAATCCCCCCCGAGGTGGAAGCAGAGGCTTTCCCCAAGGCGTGGGGAGTCACGTGGAAAGGAACAAACAAAACCCCACAGGGCCCTTTGGAGGGGACAGGGAGCTCCAAAACCATAGAGGCACAGAATGCATCTGCTGAGGTGTCCACAGGATCAGTGCTCCCCATGTCCCCAAGGCACCTGCAAGTGTTCCCAAGCCCCCACTTTGTCCCCAAACCCCCATGGTGTCCACGGGCACCTGTGGTGTCCCTAAGCCCCCTTGGTGCGCCCCAGCTCCAGTGGAGCTCTTCCAACTTATGTGGTGCCATAGAATAGAATAGTGTCATAGAATAGAATCAATGAGGTTGGAAGAGACCTCAAAGATCAGCAAGTCCAACCTGGCACCCAACACCTCATGACTACTAAACCATGGCTCCAAGTGCCACATCCAGTCCCCTCTTGAACACCTCCAGGGATGGGGACTCCACCACCTCCCTGGGCAGCACATTCCAATGGCTAACAACTCTCTCTGGGAAGAACTTCCTCCTCACCTCCAGCCTAAACCTTCCCTGGCACAGGAAATATCCCCAGCATTCCCCTAAATGTCCCCAAGCCCCCAAGGAGTCTCCAAGCCCCTCTAGAGTCCCCCAGCCCCAGTGGAGCTCTTCAAACCTCTTTGGTGTCCCCAAGCCTCCAAGGAGTCTCCAAGCCCCTCTAGTGTCCCCCAGCCCCAGTGGAGCTCTTCAAACCTCTGTGGTGTCCCCAAGCCTCCAAGGAGTCTCCAAGCCCCTCTGGTGTCCCCCAGCCCCAGAGGAGCTCTTCAAACCTCTGTGGTGTCCCCAAGCCCCCAAGGAGTCTCCAAGCCCCTCTAGTGTCCCCCAGCCCCAGCGGTGTCCCCATGCAGGCTCCCACAGCAGCTGCACTCCCGTGCTGGTCCCTCCAGCCTGGGCTCTGCTGGGCAATTCTGTCCTCACTTGCAATACAACACATCACAGAGTCATTAAGGTTGGAAAAGACCTCTAAGACCATCGAGTCCACCACCATGTGGTGCAGCTCAGAGAGGAGAAGACACCATGAGGGTCAGTGCCCTTCTCTCAGCCCTACAACCACAGCTTCCCAGGACAGAAGACAAAGGAGAGTCACGAATGAAGAGCAGGAAGGGAAACATTTTGGTCTTTATCTGCTCAGAGGTGGTACTGAGAGCAAACTGTTGTGAAGGAAGTGGTCCTGAGAGGGTACAAAGCGCCTGGAGCCTCCCCAGGATTTCAGCTCCATGCTGGCCCTGGCTCCACAAACAGGAAGATGAGCTGGAGGCAGCCAGGCTGGGGAGGCTGCCAGGGTGCAGGTTCACCAGGAGGCTCTTCAGGAAGGAAGCACCATTTGTACCTTTTTATTTTTAATCCCTGTGTATTTGGGCCCAGCTGTTTCCAGGAGGGCTGCTAAGAAGGGAGGCTTCTTTTGTTCTGCAGCTACCTCAGAGAGGTTATTTGGTTCCTTGGGGCGGGGGGGGGGAAGGATTAAAAGAAAGGATTTCTCCTTCTTTACTGTCTGATTGCAGTGAAACACTCATGGCTCTCCCACTGGAGCAGAACACTTGGGTGTACTAATGCCACTCACTGCCAAGATTGCTGCCCTGATCTGGGGGACCAGAGGTGGTTCTGAACCACTTGCTCCAATTCACAGCTTTGGAATCTCCTAAGGATGCCTCTGGCCTAGTTGGTGCTGGAGGAATCAGCACACACTCACCCCACGCTGGGAGGGAATTAAACCTGAGTGTATCATACCAGCACAACTTTTGTGCCCCATTTAGTACCTGTTCTGTGCAGCTCAGGGCCCCAGAAGGAGCTGGGATCATAGAGCCATAGAATCAGGCAGGGTTGGAAGGGACCACAAGCATCATCTAGTTCCAACCCCCCTGCCGTGGGCAGGGACACCTCACACTAGATCAGGCTGCCCAGAGCCTGATGGCTGGGCTGATGGAAGGTTGGATGGCACAAGCATGACATTTTTTTGGCTGGAGGTCTTTTCTAACCCAAACAATTCTCTGATTTAGTTAAACCTGCTGTGGGGCAGAGCAGGGAGAAGATCTGCAGCAGGAGCAGAAAGAGCCAGAGCCATCGCCCGGCGTTGCCCCTTTCTGCTGCGCCCCAGCCAGCGTTTGATTGCCTTCCCTTGTAGAAGTTCAATCTGTGGAGGAAATCCTGTCCTCCCCTTTGCCTGCCTGGCCCTGGCCTGGCCTCCTGCCATGCTCCACAGCCATTAAGGCAGGAAGGATCTCCAGAGCAGCCCTGTTAGCACCAGCCTGCCGAGCACGTGGCCAAGGGCCCGGGGCAGATAACGCCGCACGGGGACAGATCGCAGCCTTTCAGGTTCCTTGGTTACCCAAGGCAAAGGTTGTAATCAGCTCTTAAAATAGCAAAGCCACTGACAAATGGGCAATTTGTGGCCACCTTGAGCTGCAGCCTGGCAGGCTCTTGGCCTCAGAAGGGTCTTTGCTGGAGATATGCCTGCGCCAGACCCAGCTTTGCAAAGCCGAGGAGCTCGCTTGCCCTGCCCTCTGGGTCGAGCCTGGCCATGCTGTGACGCATCTTGGAGGGAGTGGGTCAGTCTTTGTGTCTGGAGGGGTGGAGAAGCCATGGCTCTAACCAGCAGCACCCCAGAGCTGCTGGCTCACCTAGTCCAAGGGCTGCATCTCGCTTCTGGCTCCAGCTCCATGCACTGGGTGATGTTCTGCCACCCACAACTGCCTTGCATTTCAAAGCTGCAATTTGTTCATCTCTCACACCTCCTAAAGCAGCTCCAGCCTTTACAAGCCTCCACTCAGGAGGAGATTTTTCAGGGCAGATGGAAGTCTGCTGGTCTCTCTCTCCCACGTTTTCACACCCAGTTTGAAGTGTGGACCAAGACCCAGCTCCAAATCAGAGGCTCCAGGTCCAAACCTGCCTGCTGTCCTTTGTGACTGAGGTCTTTGGCCAGCTAAAAGCATGGCAGATTTGATGGGGTGGTGGCAGTGGGCAGCAGCAGGAGGCTTGCTCTGCAAGGATTTGAGGTCACAGCACAGGTCACCGCAGCGAGAGGTGTGGGGACACTGGAAGAACCACACCAAGGACATGTCTTAGGAACTGCAAGGTATTCCTCACGCTCACTTTGCATCAAACCCCAATGGAACCCCCCTGTGGGTACTGGCAGGACACCTGGTGGGGCAGCAGAATAGACCAAGCCCCAGCAGAGCCAGTGTTGATGATCTGCTGCCATCCCACTGGGGTTGAAGCTGTTGCATGCCTGGAAGATCCCAGCTGGAGCAACAGGGAGGCCACAGAGGGGACGTCCATGGCTCCTGGCCAGCCTGAAAGGCAGGCTCCAAGCTCAGGATCGGTGTGGAGGGGCTGGAGCCTGCTCTGAGCTGCCCCTTTGTTTGCTGCCAAGGGATGGAGGGCACAGAGCAGAGCAAAGGAGCTGCTGGCAGGGCTGGGGAGCCCTGGCACCCTCCAGGTGGTGACAGGAGCCATCAGTGGGAGCCTGTCAGTGTGGTATGTGGCACCTCACCACAGCACACGGCGCAGGCAGTGAGAGCAGAGATTGCATGGGCTGATATCTCTGTGGTTTCTGCAGCTCTGCAAATACAAGTGGAGTTCTGTGTTATTAAGGTAACTGGCACCAGGAGCTTGGTGCACACTCTGGTGTCTCAGAGGAGCTGGCAGTTCTGGGGAGAATCTCTCACTGTTTGAGGAGCTGAGAGATCTCCTGGCAGATAAAGCTTCTCATCTCCAGCGTGCTGGAGAAAACAGCCCTGGGAGCAGCTTCATTCCAGCCCTCCCCAAGGAAGACACCACAGCAGTGACTTGCTCCTGCTGGATGGCCCAAGCAGGGCTCACTCCAATGCCCACCCACCTGCTTTTTGTAGGAAGCCAAGCATGTTGGTGCCCCAAAACCCAGCTGTTTGCCCCCAGGCTGCCCTGGTTGTTGCTGTGGGGTCACTGGGTTCAGCTGCTTGGCACAGAACTCCAGTCCCTGAGCCCTTCACCTTCATCACTGCCAGTCCTACATCTCTACCACCATGTTCACTTCACATTCAAGAGCTTGTCACACCCAAGTGGGCATGCCTTTGGAAAGCAAGAGGATTGGGTGGCAAACAGAGGAGGTTTGGGTGGCAAACAGAAGAGGTTTGGGTGGCAAAGATGAAGAACCTAAAGCCTTATGTGGCTGTGTTTGATTTTGAAGGCTTGGGAGTGGAAGGAAAAGATCTCAAAGCTGTTGCATGTTCCCATGGGGAGAGGAGCTGCTGTTTGGTGCAGCTGGCCACCAAGTGGTGCCAGCCATAAAGATGTCCTGAGGTAAAGCCTCTCTCTTCTCTCTTCAAACACTGCTGCTTCAGTGGAGTTCAGAGTCACCGCACATCTCCTTGAAGTATGGAAGCTGCCACCAAGGGCTGCTTTTAGGAAACACTCCATTTCCCACCTTCTGGGCTCACTTAGTGGCTTTGCAAATCCAAGCACAGGTGACTGGTGAAGAGAATGGGGATGGTGTGGCTGCACCCCTTGTGAAGAGGACACAGGATGGGGGGAGGACACACGCGACACCGTGGGATGAAGAGGACCCAATAGCCACTGCTCCAGAGCCACAACAATGAGAAGGAGGGCTCAGGATGAGGAGGACACTGTGGGGTGAAGAGGACCCAATAGCCACTGCTCCAGAGTCACAACAATGAGAGGGAGGGCTCAGGATGAGGAGGACACTGTGGGGTGAAGAGGACCCAATAGCCACTGCCCCAGAGCTACAGTAAAGAGAAGGAGGACTCAGGATGAGGAGGACGCTGTGGGATGAAGAAGACCCAGCAGCCACTGCTCCAGAGCCACACCAATGAGAAGGAGGGCTCAGGATGAGGAGGACACTGTGGGGTGAAGAGGACATAACAACCACCGCCCCAGAGGCACAGCAAAGAGACCCCAGATGCATCTGCTGGACTCTGAGCGTGTCTGCAGCACCAGCTTGCTGCGGGGAGCCAGCCCTCGGGCACAGACAGGTCCATCAATGCTGAAACAAGCAGCAACAAAAAGTAATCACAAACTGAAATCCCTGCAGTACCAAGAGCTCTTTTGCTGCTGGTGCCGAGTCCTGGGAGGGAGCTGCTGCAGCTCCGGTGCTGCAGTCTGTGCCGGCTGCCCTGCTTCTGCAAACCCATCTGCTCTGCTTCTCACATCAGATGCAAGTGTTTCCTCTTTGCTCATTTCTCTGGCTAAACACTGCCTGGGAGCTGAGCTCTTGGAAACCCATCTGCTCTTATTTATACAAACACTCTGCTTTCCGAAGGGCAACCGAGGAAAAGCGATGAAAACCAAAGAACCCCTCCCCCCACCAAACGGTTCTGAGATGGAGCTGGGCTGGGTTTGTGCCACACGTGGCTGCATCACCAGCATCCAACCAAGCCAGTTACATCCTTGGTTACCCGGCTTTTGAAGAGTTCACCACCTTCCACCCTGCTTAGCTGCAGAAAGGCAGAGCAGGCTCTGCTGCTGCAGGTGTCCAGGTCCATGGGATGACTCTGCCCAGCCCTGGTTCTCCTGCCCATGGCTCTGAGGGCTGGAGAAACATGGACAAGACAGCCAGCCCTTACTCAGGCAAAGTTTCCAGTCAACTGAGTCATGACAGGAGTGGAAATGACTCATGATCTGGTGAGGAACCAGATCCCAGAGATGAATTCATGGTTGTGTTGCCGGTTGGACGGTGGCTGGGATACCCAAAAGGACCTGGGACTACTGTGCTTGGGAGGGAGACATCTTCTCCTCAGGACAGGCTGTGAGCAGATACAAGTGCCTCCTGCTCCCTCTTTCTCAGTGTTTGCTTCACCATTAATGCACAGTACCAGCCTTTCTGTAGGAAAATACCTTCCCTTCCAGGAGCACAGAGCACAAAGCCAGCATCGCCTTGTGCTCAGGAAGCAATCTGAACACCACAGTGTCAGCGGAGACTAAGGGCTATCCTGATCCTAATTGCAGGGGAGAAACAAAAAGGGCCTCTCCTGGCTGGAGAAGAGCTCCCACCAACACCTGAAAGCAGGAGAAAGAGGTTTTGTGATTCTGCTGCTGGAGCCTGCTGCAAGGTCCCCAAGGCTGTGGGATGAGGAAGCTCACTTAGGACAGCAGAGCAGCACTAATTGGAAGCACAAATCTCTTCTTCTGATGAGCTCAACACTGTCTCACTGATGTCCTGTCCTGCAGCCCTGGGTTTGGCTGCTGCTGGCCTGGGGCTTGGCTGAGGGCAGAAGAATAAGCTGAAGACTCATGTTCCTGCTATGCCCCCATGCCTGGGAGCTGAAGAATAGGCTCAAGACTCATGGTTCCTGCAGTGTCCCATCCCTGGGAGCTGAAGAATAGGCTGAGGACTCATGGTTCCTGCAGTGTCCCATCCCTGGGAGCTGAAGACTCATGGTTCCTGCAGTGTCCCATGCCTGGGAGCTGAAGAACAGGCTCAAGACTCATGGTTCCTGCTATGTCCTATCCCTGGGAGCTGAAGAATAAGCTGAAGACTCATGGTTCCTGCAGTGCTCCATCCCTGGGAGCTGAAGACTCATGGTTCCTGCAGTGTCCCATGCCTGGGAGCTGAAGAACAGGCTCAAGACTCATGGTTCCTGCTATGTCCTATCCCTGGGAGCTGAAGAATAGACTGAGGACTCATGGTTCCTGCAGTGCTCCATCCCTGGGAGCCGAAGACTCATGGTTCCTGCAGTGTCCCGTGCCTGGGAGATGAAGAATAGGCTGAGGACTCATGGTTCCTGCAGTGTCCCATCCCTGGGTGCTGCCAACCACCAGGACTGACCCTGGAAGCCACCAGGTGTCAGTTGGGAGAAATTTGGAACTGGTAATGAAACCTCTCAGATCTCCAGGGGTTTCCAGCAGCTTGTAGACAAGTCACTGGGTTGCTGCTGTTACCATCTAATCAAACATTAGCCCCTGGCTATGCTGCAGTCCTGGTGTGACCACAGTTAAACAAAACCAGGGTTTGAAACCCTGAAAGGAAACCTGGGAGCAAGCAGTTGGTGACTTAGACTTTCTCCCATCTCAATGTCTATGACACTCAATCTCAAGGAAATGTTTGCCTCCTCGTGTGTGGTTACCAGCACACCTCCAAAGTCAAGGGCATGCCTCTGACTTCCTCTAGCACTTAAGACATTAAATCTCATCTTTATGTTATGTTTCTCATGCTTCCTGCCCTTTCCTCATGCTGCTTGGGTTTTGCAAAGTGGGAGTAGAAAAATGGACACATTCCCTGCCCTAGAAATGGGTGAAACCAGCTGGCAGCTGCCTGTGGAGGATGAGGCTTGGTATCTGGGTGTTGCTCTGAGGCAACTCCTAGTCATGTGGGGTGAGTGCGTGCTTGGCTCCGAGGTGCTGCAGGGAGAAGGTAGGTAAGAGCAGGAGATGCATGGCTGGAGCTGCCTTTGAGCAGTGAGCACAGTTTGTGTCACCTGAAAGAATAACATTGCTCATTTTGAACTCTGCTGCCCCAGCCTTTCCTGCTTGAGGTGGTGCCTCCCTGCTCCTTGGAACACAGGAAGTTCCACCTCAATGTGAGGAGAACCTTCATTGCTGTGAAGGTGCTGGAGCCAGCTGCCCAGAGAGATTGTGGAGTCTCAGTTTCGGAAGGGCTCCTCAGTTTAGGAAGGAGGTTGACTTGCTGGAGCATGTCCAGAGAAGGGCAACAAAGTTGGTGAGGGGTTTGGAACACAAGCCCTGTGAGGAGAGACCGAGGGAGCTGGGGTTGCTTAGCCTGGAGAAGAGGAGGCTCAGGAGTGACCTCATTGCTCTCTGCAACTACCTTAAGGGAGGTTGTAGACAGGCAGAGATTGGTCTCTTCTCCCAGGCAACCAGTGCCAGAACAAGAGGACAGTCTCAGGCTGCGCCAGGGGAGGTTTAGGCTGGAGGTTAGGAAGAAGTTCTACACAGAGTGATTGCCCATTGGAATGGGCTGCCCAAGGAGGTGGTGGAGTCACCATCACTGGAGGTGTTCAGGAGGAGACTTGATAGGGTGCCTGGTGTCATGGTTTAGTTGGTTAGGTGGTGTTCTATTCTACTCTACTCTACTCTACTCTGCTCTGCTCTACTCTACTCTATTCTTCTCCTCTGGAGACTTCCAAGACCCACCTGGATGTGTTCCTGGGTGACCCTGCTCTGGCAGGGGGGGTTGGACTCAATGATCTTCAGCTGTCCCTTCCAACCCCTACCACTCTGTGATTGCTGGGTGGGGGTCTGGGAGCTTATCTTGACTTTGTGTGCTGCAAACCCAGCGGCTTTGGTCAAGTCACTTGGCAAGCTGTGCATGGGACGAGTGTAGCTCACGGCAAAGCCAGGCCAGGCTCTCCCTCGGGGAAGCTGCTAGACCTTTTGTGGAGCTCTGCCTTGGGACCTGCCAGCCCTCCCCAGCTCCCACACCTCCCAGCTCATCTGCCTAATGACCTGGTAGCTTCACCCAGCCAGACAGTGGGCACGTTAAAAATAGGTCTGCTGCAGCTGAGGAGTCTGTGTGGTCCTGCCTGTCTGCTCTGGAACAGGCTCCTGGCTCTGGAGCTCACCTGCCTCCACAGATCTTGTCAGCTGCTGGCGTGTGTGAAACCATCCTTTACGGTCTGATTCCTGGCAAGGACGCTGCACCCTCTGGAGCACTGCATCGGGGTGCTGCAGGGCTGGGAGATGAGCTGAGGGTGTGCTCAGTGACCCCTGTGTCCACGTTATCGGCCCAAGGAGCCGCTGCCAGCCGTGGCAGCCATGTGGGCACGCTGTTAATAACATCATTAAGTCATTATCCCTGATGACACGCTGCAATCTCATCTGTAAAGAAAATATTATGTTTGCACTTCAAAAGCTCATGTTGAGCTCTTGGTAATGAGCATTCCCCCCTCCCCTCCTCCCCCCCCCCTTGATTCTTCCACGATTATAGCTGATAAAAGCCTATTATTGTAGATTTAGAGAGGACCAATGCCTGCTCTTGTGCAGTTTAAATTCAGACAATCAGGACACAGTCAGCACCTTTCACTTCCAGCAGCCAGAGCAATAGGGATGGTGTGTTATTAGCCTGTCCATGTGTTATTAGCCTGGCCAGGGTCAAATACACTCCCATTTCACTGCGCTGTTGATGTGTTCCCGAGCTGATTTCTGCTCTGTGATTCCATCAGCCAGGAATCCAAGCTCATTATGTGATCACAAAGTCTTTCTGGATTTCATTAAAGAGCAAATGGGCACTAGGTAGATATTTACAGCAGCTGAACTTGGGATTATTTATCCAACTGGACAAGGAATAATAATAATAATAATAATTAAAGAGAAAAAAAAAAGTCCTGAGGGGTTAGGCTTTGCTTTCATTTATCTGCAGAGATCTCAGTACAACCACTGCAATTGGGCTGCAGAAGCAGGCATGGAACTGCCATCATGGTGCTGGGGACAGCAGTGCTCATGTTGTCCCTGCTGCCACGCACACACACAAATGCTGGTGTAATCTAACAATGTCCATGGATTTCATAGAATCACAAAATGGATTAGGTTGGAAGGCACCTCAGAGATCATCCACGCCAACCTCCCTGCCATGGGCAGGGACACCTCCCAACCAGACTCAGCTGCTAAAGGCCTTATCCAACCTGGCCTTCAACATCCCCAGGAAGAAGGCATCCACAGCCTCCCTGGGCAGCCTATTCCAGAGTCTCACCACCCTCATAGTGAAGAACTTCTTCCTAAGTTCCAGTCTAACCCTGCTCTCCCTCAGCTTCAACTCATTCCCCCTTGTCCTGTCTCTAGACACCCTCATGAAAAGCTCCTCTGCAGCCTTCCTGCAGCCTTCAGCTATTGGAAGGCAGCTCTAAGGTCCCCCAGAGTCTTCTCTCCAGGCTGCACAACCCCAGCTCCCTCAGCCTATCCTCATAGCAGAGCTGCTGCAGCCCTTGGCTCATCCTTGTGGCTCTCCTCTGGACTCTCTCCAACAGCTCTGTGTCCTTCTTGTGGTGGGGGACATCAGAACTAATTGCATTATTCGAGGTGGGGTCTTACCAGAGCAGAGTAAAAAGGGCAGAATCTAACTGGAGTTTAGAAACAGAAGGGTTGTGAGGTACAACATTGCTTACAGAACTGCAGTGTTAGAGGCTGGGGGACATCCTAGGCTGTGCCCAGGACATCCAGGTGGTTTGTGCTGTGTGTGACTCAATTCTCTCTGCTTTACAACCTTGGGATGTTGCTGAGGTGGTGTGGAGTAGTAATCCTCAGCTTTTACCCACTCCAAGCAGGGGTAGGTGGCGGTGGCAGAGACACTGTGGATGTCCCTGAAGTCACAGAGGGTGGTGTGAATTGGAAGGGGCACTGAGGGAGAGACAAGGTGTAGACACAGGGTTTAACACCCTGCTGACAGAGTGGATTTGCCGACGAGCAGTCCCCAGTTGCACAAGAGATAAGGTGCAGCAGCACAGCGGTGAGACAGGCTCCGGGCTGGCCGTGGGGCCACATCCCTCTGGCTAAGGGAGAACTGCAGCATGAGGGGGTGGGAGAAACCAAGATCCAGGTTTCAGTAGAGAAAAAAATTAAAAGCCCTCTGATTGCACCTGGCCCTTGGCCCCCTTTCTCCTTCTGATCATTTCATTAGCAGGTTCACGTTCATCCAGATCCAATTTCATGTCCTTGCAAAGCCTGACTCAGCAAGAAACGTTATCAGCTTCCATTCCAGCCTGCAGAAACCCCAACAGGTCCACCCTCCCAGAACAGACACCACAGAGGTGCTTTGTCTTGCTGAGTCAGGCCCTGAGCATGCCCAGACCCTCATTGTTTTGAAACTTCAGAAGGTGGCCCACAGCCCCTGGAGCAGATAAGTGGATTCACTGGATGCTCTGAGGTTCTTCACTCAGTCATGCTGGGCAGGAGAAGCTGCAGATGCATTGATACCAGGGCCACAGTTTATTGCTTTTGAAGGGAAACATTGAACACTCTGCAAGGCTTTACCCATGAATCTTCATGTCTGCAGAGTCTCTTAGTGGCCACGAGTCTCTTTGTGCAGTGTCTGTCCCCAGGAATGATTTTCTTTACTAACTTCACAGCTTTTAAACCAGAATCATAGAACTGGTTTGGTTGGAAATGACCTCCAAGATCAAGTCCAACACCACCAAGGCCATTAAATCATGTCCCCAAGTGCCATGGCCACACGTTTCTTGAACACCTCCAGGGATGGGGACTCCACCATCTCCTTGGTACTGTTGAAGTTCTGTCTCTGCATGGTTTCAAGGTACAGCCTGATGTTTTTAACACAGAGCTGGTGACTTCCTGAGCTCACAGATATCATGATAACGTTTGTATTTGGAGGAAATAAGTTGCTCAGCCACCAGGGCTAAGCATCCTTGAAGGCAGATGATGCTACCACATCAGCTGCCCCACTATGAAGAGTGACTGAGCCCTGATGCTGAATCCCCTGGAGGAAGAAAAGGTGGAAAAGCCTCTGCTGAGATTATCTTGCCTCTAGCTACCTGAATTAAGACACAGCAATTCACCTGCTCGCTCCCAGCATGGTGGTCCTTGGGGAAGGAGATAGCTCCTGAGGACTTGAGCCATAAAGAACAAGAATTCATAGATCAGTATCAGCAGCCATGAGTTGTACCTAGAAACAAAATTCTCTGCACTGTGTATTTCTAATTCAGGCACAAAGAGTGTGAAGGGAAGGAGCAGAGCACTAAGAATAGGGGGTGAGAGTGGGGGCTCGGAGCTGAATTCCTTTCCTGGCCACTGACATGCTAGGGATTTCAGACAAGGCAATCATTTAACCCCTTTGTCTTAGTTTCCTCATCTGTAAACTCAGGTGAGTAATATTTAGCCTTTTGGTTGGAGTTCTGGATGAAAAGCAGTGTGAATGCAAAAATATTCATGCTCTAGCCTCAGAATTCAACCAACTCTTCAGTTTTAGGAGTGGGGAGAGCACCCAGACCACCGTCTCTTGCACAGCCCTTCCTCTGCGTCCTTATCTTGAGCGTCCCCAGGGAGGGTGGCTGTGGTCCTCACCCAGTCGCTGGTTACGTTAAGGAGGAGACACTGTGTTGGAGAAGATGAGAGATGCCTCTGCCCCTTCAGTAATGCTCATGGAGAGCTGGGTGTTCAAACCGGGGGAGCAATCACAGCTCTTCATGGGGCACTTAAACATTTTTGACCAAAAATAAAAGAGCATTTCGCTGACATTGATTAGCTGTTGACATCAGCTCGAGTCTGTATTTTGCAGCTGAATTGTAGTTTATGTGAGCACAAAGGAAGCAATCGAACAGATGATGAGGGCCAGGGGTGAGCTTCTGCCCTGATCCTTTCTGCTCAGCTGCTGCTACTCACAAACATAAAACCAGCACCAGGCTGTTTTTTCTTTTCTCTGCATCTCTTTCTCCTTGATCACAGAAAGATTGTACTCCAGTGTTGTTACAGCTTTTCATGCTTTTTAAAATACAAAACAAAACAGAGCACTTTATTACTAAGTGTTTCGGGAAACACTTTTTGAGCTGCCACCCGAGTTCTGTAGCCCGTGGGGCATTCACCCCACCCCGCCAGCACCTTCCCCTCGATAAGGAACCGTTCCCGGCCCCATTATCTGCATGGCCGCTGCTCTGCTCGCTGTCAACCGCTGCCTCTCTTTGCCCCTTTCCATCGGCCCTTTGCCGGGGCGGGTGAGGAGCTCCTGCCCCGGGGAGGGTCCCCTCGGGGGGTGGGAGCCGAGGGGAGGCCGAGGCCCAGCTGCCGCCATGGCCGCAGTGGCAGCACCGGGAGTCCCCTCACGGTGACCTTCGCCCGGGGTGGGGGAAGGACGACAGGGAAGGGTCCCCGGGGGAGGAGGGCAGCGGTCCAGGCACCTGCCCGGCTCCGTGGGTGTCATCGCCCGAAACTTTCCACGGCCCTTCCGCGGTCACGGCCCCTCCCGCTGCTCCGGCTCCGCCGGCTCCGCGCCCCGGCCCGGCCCGACCCGCTCCGCTCCGCTGGCTCCTCCCCAGGCTGCGGCCGGTGAGGGCGGAGCGGACGCGGCGCTGCCGCCGCGCACAGCAGCCGAGCCCGGAGCCGAGCGGCGGCGGCAGGCGGCCCGGAAGGCGGCGGGTGAGCGGGGCCGGCAGCGGGGAAGGGAGCGGGCGCAGAGAGCGGCGGGGCCCCGCGAAGCGGCGGGCCGGCTCCGGTCCCACTTCAACCCCGTGTTGGGGCCTGGCCGTGGCGGGGCCGCGTCCGGGCACCGGCAGCGAACGGGTCAAGGGGACGGTCCGGGGGCGGCGGGGGTCCGGCGGCGGGGGTCCGGCGAGCGAGGCGGTGTCAGCGGGGACGGGCCGTGCGCTCCCTCCCCCGGGGCGCGGCGAAGCCCAGCCGGCAGCGAGGGGGAGGTGGCTGCTCCCCGGCGCTGGCCGCGGCGAGACGGCTGGCCGCGGCAGGCTGGGCCCCGGCCCGGGCGGTGCGGGGCTGCCCGCTGCCGGAGCGCCGGTCCCGCGGCGCAGCCGGGGCTTGCCTCGCTCTCGGCTGGACATCATCCATCTTGTTGCGGCTCTGCCGGGGCTGCCGGAGAGGGCGGCCGGGCTCCGGGCGAGGGAAGGCGGCCAGGGCCGAGGCGGGGGCGGCTGGCCCTCGGCGCAGCGAAGGGTGTCACCGTGCCTCGGGAAATAACCCAAATTCTTTTGGTGTTTCGTATAGTCAGGTGTGCGCCGGGCGGCCCGGGCTCGAGGGGAGCTGCGCCCCGAGATGTAACGGGGCGCACAAAGCTGCCGTCCTCGAAGACCACCCGAGGTAAATGGAGAGCGAGCCCGGGGGGCGCGGGAGGGCGCGTTGGGACCGTGGAGCAGGAACCAGCCCTCACCAGCCACCCCACTGCCCTGCCCCGCGTGGAGGGCAGAAGTTTGGGCAGGAGGGAGGAAGCAGGCCAAGGGGACAATTTGGTGTTCCAAGCAGGTGCTGAGCAGCCCCTCACCATCCATGGGGAGCAATGCTCTGGTCCTCTGGGCCCAGGGTTCAGTTGTCTCAGAGCAGTTTGGCTTCCAAATGGTTTCTTGTACTTCCTTCAGTCGCTTTAAAGAAGCAGCATGAAGAGAAAGTGTTCTCTGCGTGGGGAAACTTTTGTGTATAGATGCTTCGTGTCAGTTAGTGTCTTTGCTTATGATAGTTGAGCCAGAACACTGCAGTACAGGTGGTTTTGGTGCAAGGACTTCTGCAAAGCTTTCTGAGCTTTCTGCAGAGCTCTCTCAGCAGCTGCGTTGGGGTTTGGACACGCCGGGTTGATACCAACCAGTGCAGAACTGGGATTAGCTCTTGGGTTTTGCTTTGCTCACAGCTTGGAAAGAGCTGCAAACAGGAAGGGCAAACCATGAAAAACTCTGTTGTTTGGGTTTTTTTTTTCCCTTTCAGTAGCTTAACAAGGGAGATAATATTTCTTAAAATAGTCATTGGAGTTGAAAGCATTCATCTGCCTGCGGAGTATTGGCTCAGCACTAATTGCTGTCGCTCTGTAATTCCCTCTGAGCAGTCCTAGTGCTGCACGTGAGAAGAGACACCAAATGATGTGGAGAGTTCTGAGGAACCTGCTCTTGAGCTGAGCGTGGCTCTCAGCCCCGAGATGTTTCATTCTGTGGTTTAGATTCTTGCCTTACTGGGATGGTGTGTCATGAACTCCCGGTGGTGCTGGCAGATCCCTCAGCTTCTGAAAGGGATTTAATGTGGGACTTCGGGAGGCTTTTAGGCAGTAATGGATGAAGCTGCGGAGAAACAGAAAGTAGCGTGGTGGCAGTCAAAGGCTTTGCCTTTAATGAGAAGTTAAGTGAGGCAGCTTAAAGGGAAGTTTTAGACGGAGCTGCTTTGCCTTTGTGCTGTCTGCAAGTTTTGCACTTGGAGAAGCGGCGTAGTTCACCGCGTCCCAAGAGCAAAACGCCGTCTGATTATTCTGACATCATTATCACGTTGCTATAGTGACTTCATTAGGCTGGGAATGCCATGTCCACATCCTGTTGCTATGGGAAAGATCAGTGCAGTAAATAAAACCATTTAATTTTCTGCTGATCATCGTGGGGCAGAAGTGGTGCCCTCGATTTGTCGACGCGGTGGCCCCGCAGGGCTGCCGAGCGGTGCGCCCAGCCAAAAGCTTCTAACCCGGGAGGCTGCCGCTGGCAGCTCCCTCGGCAGGCTGTCCCCTCCCTTCTCTCCGGTGACTGGGCAGCGGGAGTTGTGAAACCCTCGTTTTGGAAATGGAGTACAAACGTCGCTCTTCAAGGTGGAGCACAGGAAGTGCTGCGCTCGCACACACTGCTGCTAAAAATAAGCTGTTTTTCGTGCGCGGCGTTTTCTAGGCGCCGGCGGGAGAGGAGTGTTTGTGTTCTCTGGGGCGAGGAGCAGCCACCCGCGAGTGGAGTTGTGCTTCTTCAAAGCAGACCCCTCTCTCTGACTCGCTCCTGGCCTTTGGGAAGGCGGCGGGAGGGCGTCGTGGGGCTGGTGAAGGCGGCGGGAGGGCGTCGTGGGGCTGGTGAAGGCGGCGGGAGGGCGTCGTGGGGCTGGTGAAGGCAGCACGTGCGGGGCAGAGCTCGCTGGCATCGAGCAGGCGCCGCCGGGCGCTGGCAGAGCCGAGAGCTGTGTCGGTGAGGGCGAGGAGGAAGCCGAGCGCCGTGCCTGCCGTCACGTGGCCTGGCTCCGGGGTGGCTCTCTTGAGGGTAAGTAGCTTTGCTGGAGGTTTTGAGAGGACTGCGTGCCAAATGGACTCAATGACTGGCAGAGGGTCACTGCAGTGACAGGCTAATGCTTTTATTTGGAGACCAGTGTTTACGCAGTTTATCAGAGTGCTTTATGCGTGAAACCCTCAGCTGCAGACAGCCAGGCACAGGCTGCTTGTGGTGTGTTTCGTGGCTCTTCAGCCTCTCTTCTTACCAACACCTGAATGGAATTAAACAGCAGTAGCCCAGCACGTGGATACAGTCTGACATAAAAGCTTTAATTGTATATTGAATCACAGTCTGGGGCATAAACAACTCTAACCATTCGTTGGTAGTCTCTAGTGCAGTGGTTTTTCTTCTTGTGCTGTGCTTGGTGGCACTTTGAACTTCTGCTTGGGGTTTACAGAGCAGATTGCTTCTGTGCAGCTTTTAAAAGTCATCTTCCAGAGGAATCCTAGCATTCTGAGAACAGGAACATGTTAGCTGTTTACACTGGAGCAAAGGAAGTGAGCCTTTTGAACTTCCATGACGTTCAGCTCTTTATATCTCAAATGGTTTGTTGGTTGTTTTTTTTTTTTTCAGATGTAGCTGTCTGACACTCAGAATTCCTTGGGTCCAGTGTTACATCCTCTTAGCAGAGTGCTGCTGGGTTCCCTCAGCTGGGTCTGGCCCAGGGTCCTGGTCAAAACTTCCTTTCTTTTTAGGATAATGTGGGGGACTTCCAATGCCTGAAGGGATTCTGCATGAAGACTAGAGAGGGACTTTCCATGAGGATGTCTAGCAGCAGGACAAGGGGGAATGGTTTGAAGCTGAGGGAGAGTAGGTTTAGACTGGATCTTAGGAAGTAGTTCTTCAGTACAAAGGTGGTAGGACTCTGGAGTAGGCTCAGGGAGGTTGTGGATGCCTCCTCCCTGCAAGGCCAGGCTGGATGAGGCCTCGAGCAGCTGAGTCTAGTTGAGAGGTGTCCCTGCCCATGGGGGTGGGGAGGTTGGAGTAGATGATCTCTGAGGTCCCTTCCATCCTAAGCAATTCTGTGATTCTACTTTATTGCTTAATTTGACTTTCTGATGAGCCAGATTAATGTTAAACATCAAGCTCTTCTGGTAGCTTTGTGTGTTTAATTCTGTAGAAGCAGATTCAAGAGAGACCTAGCTTCTAAAGCTCAGTCAGGTCCTGGGGCAATGTTTGGATTAAGTTTGTTTTGGCCTTGCTTTGAGGTGGGTTTTGGTGTTTGTTTGTTTGGGGTTGTTTTTCAGGAGGATATAGTGGGGAGGGTGGTTGGAGCACAGCTCTGATTCATTTTATGCTGAGCTCTGAAGTAGTTATTGATTTGCTTTTACTCATTCAATAGGTAACAGGCAATTAAAGAGGATTTTAATGAAAGCATCTTCTTAGAGGGGTGCTCATAAATCCCAGGCTCATGTTCTTAGTTTTGTGTTCACACTTTGCACAGTCTGGTCCTGGAAACGTGACACCTAATGGCTGAAAGAACTCAGAATGTTAGAAAGTTGGGAAGTTGGAAAAGTTCACCTTGATCCAGTCTGGCTTGCTCAGATGCCTAAAAGCTTGGGTGAGGTGATTCTTTTTATTTGCTGCAGTACTGAAATCTGCTGGCAGCCAGGATTTAGGATGATTTGAGTTCCTAGATTGCTCTCTGGTTACAAATCAATGTCCTAAAGAGCTCAGCCCCCAGACAGGTTTTTCCTTGGATTATATCCTGGCATCAGAAGTGCAGAGGATAAAGGAGGACCTGGCTTTTTGTTCCTGAAGCACAGGTTGGGAGGAGACTGCAGCTGTGTTGTTGGCTCATGGCTGTTACTCAGCAGGCTGAAAATACAACCTGCTTGCCACTGCTGCTGTTGCAGATGTAATCAAGTTCAGTTTATTCCAGTTTATGGTTCAATATGGTTGTGGTTTGATGACCAGCTCTGCTCTGAAGTGTCTCTCACTCTGTTGTTTTCCTCCTGTATTTGTGCCTCTGCCTATGGGCTTCTACAGAGGTCAGGGGATGGAGTCCCTTTGTAGGGACTCAGCATCTTTAGGGCTGGATCATTTGGGGACCAGGAAACAGATGAAGGGTTTGAGCTCCTTAGTGTGATGTTAGATGAGCAGGGGGAAGTTAGCCAGATGTTCCAGATTCTCTGGAACACAATTCTGTGCCATAAGTAATACAGATTCCTTGGATCCATCTAGTTGATTCCTTTCAGAGTAGAATGTTTCAGCTGAGTGTGCTTTGAGTGGGTTTGGTTTTGCTCAGGGTGTCAAAGCAGCCCATGAAAACCCATCCTCCGGGGTCAGAGTGGGTTTGCTATGGGTGACAGCTCCAGGAGGGCAGAGCAGGGAACTTGGGTTTCTGTGGATAGTGCCTTCCACGTGCAAAATTAAAGAGCTGTCAGGTTCTGTTAGATTCCAAGTCAAAGGTATCTCTGCGAGTTGGTTTTGTGTGTCTGCCAGCTGACTGAAACCATTCAGAGCTAAATGGCTCATTAGTAGAAGCTTCCTTTTCTTTCCTGTGATAGTGATCATTTTGGTGATTAATGCCTGTTTGCTGAGCTGCCTGCCGAAGACAGAGGGAAGCTCTCTAGACCCTCGTGGCAGTGGAGCATCAGCCAGGACACAGCATGTACCTGCTCAGCTGCTGGTACTTGGTGTTTCCACTGGACCCCCTTTGTTCTGCTCCTAGACCTGCTGATGCCATTTCACTTCCAGGTTTGGTATGAAACAAGCTTTGATCTCCAGAGCTCTGAACGGGACAGAAAGTGGTTACTGAGAGATCACTTCTCCCCTTGCAGTAGTGCAAGAGCTGAGGTTGTCTGAAGTAGTCCATTTAATGATATTGAAATGAAGAGGCTGTGGGAAGCAGATGGGTGGTGCTCAAGGAAGAAGCACTGAGCCCTACATTCCTAATCAGAAATGGTGTGTTTAAACACAAAGGGCATTCAGCTGCTGTGGGAAGAGCCTTTGAGGTGTGTGTGTGGGAAGAAATGGGACACCAGAAACCTCCCCTGCTTTCAATCACCAGTCATTTGGGGGTTTATCACTGGCACCTCTGGTTAAAGGGGGGTTTGCAGCAGGGTTGGTGCTGTTTGTCCCTGGGCTGGCAGCACTCAGGGCATCACAAAGGGCTCATTTCTCACCCTGGCAGCTGGCTGAGGCAGGTCTGGCAGCTCTGCCTGAATCTGAATGTGGCCACATGAAGATGATGTTTTGATGTGTGCTGCTGTGAGTGGTCCAGCAGGAACTGGCTGCTGGCTGTTGGGAAATACCTGCTCTACCTGAACAGGCGCTGCCTTGGTGCAGCTGTCGTGGCTTGACCTGAACCTGGGTGAAAGCAGAGGTTTAAGTTGTTGGGCTGCTTTCCTTTTCATTGAGAAACCCAGATCCTGACAAAAGCAGGCCTGAGTTTGTTAGGAAAAGTGCTGTTAATGCCTTTTGCTGGGCAAGATCCTGTATCTGAGAGAGGGGGAAGTCTGACCCTCCACAGTACTTGTATTATGGGGAAGAAGCAGGTAAGAGGGCAAACAGCAAAAGGGGAAGCTGGGGGCTGCTTCCAGGCCAGGGCTGCAGCTGGTTGCCTTGGCTTTGCTCAGGCTTTTCACTTTGTTTGCCTGAAAGTGCAGAGAGCCAGGCAGTAGCAGTCCTGTTGAGCAGGTGGCCTGAGTCTTTCTGGTTTGTTCTTTATTTTGAATATTGATAAGATGGAAAGGATTTAAACCCATCTGGGGCACTGCAACGAGGGCTGGATGTAGCCACAGCAGTGGCTGTGTTATGGCTGAAACAGATCTTTATTAATCACTTAAATGAAGCCATCAGGAAAGAAATGCTGCCCTGGTGCTTCCTACACATGTAAGAGAGTTGGGGCTGCTCAGCATGGAGAAGCAAAGGCTCCAGGGAGACCTTGGGGCAGCCTTCAAGTACCTGAAGGGGGCTGCTGGAGAGTTGGGGAGGGACTTTTTATAAGGGCTTGGAGTGACAGAATGAGAGGGAATGGATTGAAGCTGGAGGAGGGGAGATTTAGACTGGAGATTGGGACCAAATTCTTGACAGTGAGGGTGGTGAGAGACACTGGAGCAGGTTGCCCAGGGAGGTCATGGATGTCCCTTCCCTGGGAGGTGTTCAAGGCCAGGTTGGATGAGGCCTTGAGCAACCTGGGCTGGTGGGAGGTGTCCCTGCCCATGGTAAGGGGTTTGGAACTGGATGAGCTTTAAGGTCCTTTCCAACCCAAACCATTCTCTGAGTCTATGACTATTGAAAACCGTTATTCACACTCCGGTGCTGGAGCCTGAGGGGCATCACAGTAAGAGCTGTGCCATGGTCTAGGCATGAGGTCTGTGGTGACAGGTTGGACTCGATGATCTTTGAGGTCTCTTCCAACCTTGGTGATACTGTGATACTGTGAACTTGCAGGCCAGGAGGGCTGGGAGCTGCAGGCAGGGTCTCTGATGATTTTAAATCCTCCTGAGGCTGCTGGACTTAAAAGGACAAACCCACTTGGACAACTCATCCTGGAATTTCCTTCATGGAAAACAAAAGGTGCCACTGTGATTCTAGGGGGTGAAACAAGGATTTCTGCAGTGGGTAATTGTTGGCCTGTGAGAAGTTACTGGGGTAAAACCCCTGCTTTTGGGAAATGCACTGCAGCTGCTAGCAGGCCGTGGCTGTCACTTGCTGCGTTGCATAACTGCTGCTTACTGGAGCATTGCACAGCAGCAGACAGTTGCATTTCACTTGCCAGGGGCCAGAGCTGCAAGTTTAATGCTAACTGGGAATGTTTGGGGCTTTTTGTTGAAATATTCCTTGGATCCAACAGTGTTGTGCTCTGGAGCGTTCTAACACTGCAAGCATTTGGATTGGTCCTATTTAAATCAGGGTGTTGTGTGTGAACACATAGCTATGTGAGCTGCAGTTGTGGTGTTTCGTGCTTCTAGGAGTACAACTGCTGTCAGTTGTTGCCCCAGTGGATAATATGTATGGAATTGGGCTGGAGTGTGTCCAGAGAAGGGCAACTAAGCTGGTGAAGGGCCTGGAGAACAGGGCTGGTGAGGAGCAGCTGAGGGAGCTGGGGTTGTTGTGTGGGAGAAGAGGAAGCTGGAGGGAAACTCGCTGCTCTCTACAGCTCCCTGAAAGGAGGTTGCAGTGAGGTGGGGGTTGGTCTCTTTTCTGAGGTAACAAGTACTAGGACAAGAGGAAATGGCCTCAAGTTGCACCAGGAGAGGTTTAGGTTGGATATTAGGAGCAATTTCTCCCCTGCAAGAGTTGTCAGGGGTTGGAACAGGCTGCCCAGGGAGTCCCCATCCCTGGAGGCGTTCAAGAAACCTGTGGCCATGGCAGCTGGGGACATGGTTTAGAGGCCATGGTGGTGCTGGGTCTGTGGCTGGACTTGAGGATCTTAGAGGTCTTTTCCAAATGAAACCATTGTAGGATTTTATGACATCCCACATTTTAAAGACACCAGTTGGAAGCAAAGCTGTGGGAGGAGCAGTTCAGCTGGCTGCGTTGGTTTGCAGCGCCCTTTCATGTTGCCTTTTTTTCTGTAATACCCTTTTTCTCTAATGCAAATAAAACTTGGAGTCGTAGGGAGGGGCTGCTGAGAAGAGGAAAACTCTCATTACAGACAGCTGACATGCAGAATGAGATCTTTTTATGTGCCACCTACCACGTGATAGTTTGAAGTAAATCAGAGTTCACTGGGTAAGGTTATTTCTGGCACGAGCCTCCTGTTTTGCCTCAGTAGTCTCATGCCAGCACATCTCTGTCTTTACCCTGAGGTTTGATGTGTTGATACTGGGCTGGATCACTCTTACTGGGCATGAGGCACACAAAGCTTGATGGGTTGATGAAATAAATACAGGTGAAAGAGAGAAGGAATCCAGCCAGTTGGTGCTTTCTGCTGCGGATTAGAAGGCTAATTGTAGTTGAAAATAACGTTAAGATTGAAGATGCAGACTGCAACGTTTCCAGGCAGCCCTCTCATGAAATATTCATGCATTTAGGGCTTTCAGCTCATCAGATCACTTATGAAGTTGTAAGGATTACAATATTCTTAGGCTCTGTTGCCTTTCATGAATACACTCCGTTGCCATATTGATCACCAGAATGCACTCAAAGTGAGAGTAAAGCTTTGTCAGGAATCTCCTTTAAAGTGATCAAACAGACGTTTTAACACTCCAGGGCACTTTTCTCAGTGCTGTGGTTCTGAGAAAATGAGGCTTTGCCTTTCTTCTGGGACTTCAGTACTTTGTAGCCTGTGTTAGAGGAGCTGTTTGCTCTGAAGCCTCATCACAGACACAGCGTCAAGTACAAGTCAATTTAGCTCTGAAGCAAGCTTGGGTAGCTGAGGCTTAGGCTGCATGTTAGGAAGAAGTTCTTCATAGAAAGGGAGATTGGCCATTGGAATGTGCTGCCCAGGGAGGTGGTGGAGTCAGCATCACTGGAGGTATTTAAGAGGAGACTGGATGAGGCACTTGGTGCCATGGTTTAGTCGATTAGATGGTGCTGGGTGAGAGGTTGGACTTGATGATCTCAAAGGTATTTTCCAACCCTGTCCTATTCTATTCTATTCTATTCTATTCTATTCTATTCTATTCTATTCTATTCTATTCTATTCTAACAGGTGTCAAAACCCCCAAATCACATAGGGCTGAGAGGCTGAAAGTTCCTGAGCCACGTTCATATGAGCTGCATCTGGATGGGCAGAAGCTTAACGAAGTCCCTCAATGTCTTTGAAACCCAGTGGTGGTAGAGCCCTGGGGTTTGTGTAGCTGGTGGTGTGTCTGTGGAGTTGCAGGAGAGCAAACAGTGGAAGGGGAGCTTTGACTTCCACGGGAGGATGTCCTAACCAAAATGGAAAGCACAGAAATTGTGGATCATGGCAGTTCCCATTCAAATGAGGCGTGGAGTGTTCTAAGGCCTTGCTCAGAGCACAGGACTGGCTGTCTCCAGGCCACATGTTTAACAAATTTGCATCCTAATATGGGAGAGCTTTTTCTTCCTATTGCCTTGCAGACTTATTTCAGAGGCACACAAAACCCACCACCTGTTTTTTGTTGCCGTTTGAATGCTGTCAGTGAGGTGGAGGGGGAAGAGCTGACTGATGCTCATCTTGTTAGCTGCTGCAGGATGTCTCCTCCCTTCCTCATGAGTTCCACCTAATATTTCTTCTTCTGGGAGCAGGAATCCATCTGCCCCTGGGTGTTTTTGTTGTTTATAGACAGCTGTACAAGAATATATTTTGATTGTAATCAGACTTGACCTAGTAAATACTGAAATGCCTCGCATGAAACTGACCTACACCATCAGAGCTGTTTCCTGTAGGGCTTAGTGGCACCTTTTGTTTTGCATAAAGGAAATTCCAGGATGAGTTGTCAAAGTGGTTTTGGCCTCTTAAGCCCAGCAGATTCAGGAGGATTTAAAACCTTCAGAGACCCTCCCTGCAGTTCCCAGCCCTCCTGGTCTGCAAGTTCTTGCTGTGATGCCCCACAGGCTCCAGCACTGGAGTGTGAATGACATTTTTCTATATTCATAGACTCAGAGAATGGTTTGGGTTGGAAAGGACCTTAAAGCTCATCCAGTTCCAAACCCCTTACCATGGGCAGGGACATCTCCCACTAGCTCAGGCTGTTCAAGGCCTCATCCAGCCTGGCCTTGAACACCTCCCAAGGAAGGGACATCCACAGCCTCCCTGGGCAACCTGCTCCAGTGTCTCTCCCCACCCTCACTGCAAAGAATTTCTTCCTAATCTCTCCTTTTGCACCTCAAAGCCATTGCCCCTCGTCCTGTCACAAGAAGCCCTTGTGGAAAGTCCCTTCCTGGCTTTCCTGTAGGCCCCTTTCAGGTACTGGAAGGCTGCTCTAAGGTCTGAAAGGAGCCTTATTCCTTCAGTTAAAATCTTCACATAGGAGAAAATGTTCTTTTTGTTGTAAAAGAAAATTCAGTTTCCACTTCCCTTTGCCCCCAGGTTCCTGGAAGCAGCATTAAAGGACTGAGCTAAGTACTGAAGGATTAAGCAGCATATTAAATAACCTCATTTCTTTATGAGCCAGAATGAACCTGTTACTTTTTTCTTTATTTGGAGTTAATTCTCTACATCAGCTCACAGAATGTTAGGGGTTGAAAGGGACCTCCAGAGATCATTGAGTCCAACCCCCCTGCCAAAGCAGCATCACCCAGGGCAGGGCACACAGGAACTCATCCATGTGGATTTTGAGTGTCACCAGAGAAGGAGACTCCACAGCCTCTCTGGGCAGCCTGTTCCAGGGCTCCAGCACCCTCACCATGAAGAAGTTTCTCCTCATGTTGAGGTGGAACCTCCTGTGTCCTAGCTTGTACCTGTTGTTCCTTGCCCTGTCACAGGGAGCCGCATTTAAGAGCTTAGTGTGTTCATCTTGGCACCACCCCTCAGGTATTTATAGACACTGACCAGATCCCCTCTCAGCCTTCTCTTCTCCACACTAAACAGCCCCAGGGCTCTCAGTCTCTCTTCATAGCAGTGATGTTCAAGTGCCTTCATCACCTTTGTGGCTCTCTGTTGGACTCTCTCCAGCAGATCCCTGCCTCTCTTGAATTGGGGAGCCCAAAACTGGACACAGCATTCCAGGTGTGGTCTCACCAGGGCAGAGCAGAGTGGGAGAAGAACCTCCCTAGACCTGCTGGCTGCACTCCCTGCTGTTCCTTCCCTCTCAAGCCTTAGGATGTGCCAGGAGAACGGTTCCAGAGGTGCGGTTAACGTCGTGCTGCTCGAATCCACCCATCATTAGCTGTACTTAGGTGCTGGTTCCATGGCTGCTGTTGGGGGTCATTGAAGCTGATAAGCAATGTAGTATTAATGAGTGGCCAGATGGTAAGTGGTGCTTTTCATTCACAAAGTGGATGTTCAAAGAGGTGTTTAATTAGCGGCAGTTGCGTGGGAACGCTCGAGGTTGGGGTTGCTGGTGGCTGACGCACGCTGCACGGTGTAAAGCGCTTTAAAGGCAGGGAAACAAATCTCTGGCCTGCATATGCAAACCTGACCTTTAGATCGGTCTGCATGGTCACATCCCATCCAGGCTGCACCCAAAGTGATTGCTGCAGCTTTGCCAGGGAGCTTTGGAGAGTCTTCGTGTTTATAAGTTAGCCTGGTTAGCTCCTGAGGATCACAGAATGCTGTAGGTTGGGATCTTAGAGGTCATCTACTTCAACCCCTTGCCATGGAGAGGGATGCCTCCCAACTAGACTTGGTTGCTCCAGGCTTCATCCAACCCAGCCTTCAACACCCCCAGGGAGGAGGCATCCACAACCTTCCTGGGTAACTGTTTCTGAGTCCCACCACCTTCAAACTGAAGAACTTCTTCCTAAGATCCAGTCTAACCCTACTCTCTCTCAGCTTTAAACCATTCCTTCTTGTCCTGTCTCTAGACACCCTTATGAAAAGTCTCTCTCCAGCCTTCCTGTAGGATCCTTTCATGTATGGAAAGGCAGCTCTAAGGTCCCCCTAGAGTCATCTATTTTCCAGGCAAAGCTGGCAGTGGTCCGTGCTGAAAGACAACATCTTAGAGGCCTAATATTGGTCTTAGGATGGCTAGAAATAATCTGAAGAGCAGTTTAAACTTCTACATTCAAGAAGTTCCAAAGAAACCTTCATCAGGAGGAAGCTGATTTGATCTCTCCATCAAATATTCAGTGCTGGGGACCAGATACAGAGCAATGCAGTGACAGGGCGAAAGGGAATGGATTTAAGCTGCCAGAGGGCTTCTTGTGACAGGACGAGGAGCAATGGCTTTGAGTTGCAAAAGAAGAGATTCAGACTGGAGATGAGGAAGAAATTCTTTAGAGTGAGGCTGGGGAGACACTGGAACAGGTTGCCCAGGGAGGTTGTGGATGCTTCCTCCCTGGAGTTGTTCAAGGCCAGGCTGGATGAGGCCTTGAGCAACCTGGGCTGGTGGGAGGTGTCCCTGCCCATGGCAGGGGGGGCTGGAACTAGAAGCTCTTGAAGGTCTCTTCCGACCCAAACCATTCTGTGAATCTCTAACTGGGTTCCAGCCCCCAGCACAGGCTTTGTGGCTGCTATCTGGGCACCAGTCCTGCAGAAATAAAAGAATTGAAGTGCAAGCTGAACTGGCAGTGCCAATCTACCTGCCTCATGTCACTTATTTACCCTCATTATATAAACCAGGAAGAACACTGCTAAGGACGTTGCCAAGCTACTATCAGCACACAAATTACTCTTACCAAACATAATGTAGTTGGTGTTGTGCTATGATTGAGCCTTCTAGAGCCTGTCTGGAATTTAATCTGTATTAAAAAAAGGTCAGGCTGCTGTTTGGTTTGGATTTTTGTACCCACTGAAGCAAATGGGGGGGAAAAAAACAGTCTTTATAGGACTTGAAAATCAGTGGCAAGAGGGAGACAGCAGATGGAGGAAGTGCCATGAGCAGCTTCCCCCCTAATGTTTGTGCCCTCAAACATTTACATGTTCTGCTGGTGAGGAAGGATGAAAAGAAGTAGTTCTCTTCTTCCCAAAGAGCTGTTGACATCTCTCTGAACCTCTGCTGAACAGACTCAGGTAGCTCTAGATGAGAAGAGCTCAGTGTGCCGGTGGTGCTGCTCAGAAAGGTCCAGGACTTCTGTTTGCCTTCCATACAGGTGTTCATTGCTGTTCTGCTTCCATCATGTGGCCACACAGTGCTTCCTAATAAGCTGGTTTAGACATCTGAGTGAGAAAAGGCTTTTTTGCCCTAGCTCTAACCTCTTGAGGTGGACCTTTTCCCTCCTGTCTCTAGATCAGAGGTGTTAGGATTCAGTTTTTTCTCCTGCAAATGGTTACAGTTTGGGGCTGTTCGGCCTGGAGAAGAGAAGGCTCCAGGGAGACCTTAGAGCAGCCTTCCAGTACCTGAAGGGGACTACAAGAAAGCCAGGAAGAGAATTTTTACAAGGCTTGTAGCGCTAGGAGGAGGGGAATGGATGGAAGCTTGAGGAGGGGAGATTTGGACTGGAGAGTGGGAAGAAATTCTTGACAGTAAGGGTGGGGAGACACTGGGACAGGTTGCCCAGGGAGGTTGTCAGTGTCCCTTCCCTGGAGGTGTTCAGGGCCAGGTTGGATGAGGCCTTGAACAACCTGGGCTGGTGGGAGGTGTCCCTGCCCGTGGCAGGGGGGGTGGGAGCTGGATGATCTTTAAGGTCCCTTCCAACCGCAAACATTCCACGGGTCTCTGAAGTTTGCAGCAGTGCTGCAGTCGGTTGGGAGGGAGGCTGCCAAGTCCAGGCAGTGACGTGTAGCTGCTGTTCTAATTTGGGGCTGCAGTGTGTGCTGGGCTTTGAGTTTTGCTTCTGGCTTCCTTTCCCCTTTCTTTGTCGGCCTGGCACACATCCCTAGCAACTTTCTGAAACGCAGACCAGCAGGACAAAAACTAAATTAGCCGTTGGAGCCTGGCAGGCTCGAGCTGCCCAAAGGACTACTGCCTTGCTCCTCTAGCTCCTGTATCATAGAATCAGTCAGGGTTGGAAGGGACCACAAGGATCAGCTAGTTCCAACCCCCCTGCCATGGGCAGGGACACCCCACACTAGATCAGCCTGGCCAGAGCCTCATCCAGCCTGGCCTTAAACACCTCCAGGGATGGGGCCTCAATCACCTCCCTGGACAACCCATTCCAGGGCTTCACCACTCTCATGGGGAAGAACTTCCTCTTCACCTCCATCCTGAATCTCCCCACCTCCAGCTTCATTCCCTTCCCCCTAGTCCTATCACTCCCTGAGATCCTGAGCAGTCCCTCCCCAGCCTTCTTGTAGCCCCCTTCAGATACTGGAAGGCCACAATGAGGTCACCTCAGAGCCTTCTCTTCTCCAGGCTGAACAGCCCCAACTCCTTCAGTCTGAAGGCAGAGAGAATTTCTCTGTTGTTAGAGGACTTCTCTTAGCCCAGGCTTTTATGGCCCTGGCCCTGCATAAGCAACCTTCACTGGACACCCTGGAAGAGGTGAAATTGTGCAGGAGCTGGGGATTTGGATGTGGCTCAGAGGAGCACATGGCTGGGACCTGGGTTGTGGAGAACTTCTTGAGTTTTTGGAGAAGTTTGAGTTTTGGGAGTTGGGGCTGCTCAGCCTGGAGGAGAGAAGGCTCCAGGGAGACCTTAGAGCTGTCTTGCAGTGCCTGAAGGGCTACAGGAGAGCTGGGGAGGGACTTTTGAGAAGGGCTTGGAGCAACAGGATGAGGGCAATGGTTTGAGCTGGAAAAGGAAAGATTTAGTCTGGAGAGTAGGAAGAAATTCTTTGTAGTGAGAATAGTGAGACACAGGAACAGGTTGCCCAGGGAGGTTGTGGATGCTCCCTCCCTGGAGGTGTTCAAGGCCAGGTTGGATGGGACCTTGAGTGACCTTTTTTAGTAGGAGGTGTCCCTGCCCACAGCAGTGGGGTTGGAACTAGATGCTCTTGAAGTTCCCTTCCAACCCCAACCTATCCATGAATCTATGACTTCCTGCCTTAATGTCTGCAAGATGTCGATGGCCTCGGGAAGGGTGGAGGAGGCTTTCTGTGTACCCTACAGACAGGGACTGCCCTGGGGAAGGGCCTTGGCGAGGGAGCCCCTGGCAGTGCTGTTGGTTATGTAAGTAAATTGGGTGCTAAGTGCCAGGGTAGGTCTGTGGCAGCGTTTGTGTCGCTAATTTGGAGGGGAGGTGTCTGTTAATTAGTGGTGCAGCTTGCAGACAAGCAGCCTTTGATTGGTGCTCCAGCAGCCCTCTGCCCTGCGCTTTGCTGGGGCTCTCCTCTAACAATTGCGTCATTGTTGACAGCTTTGGTTAATATTAGGGAAGCATTTAATGTGCTTTCGACTCCCATAGAGTAATTTAATACCTTGGAACACGGTGGATAACAAATAACTAATTAGGGAGCAGATGGGGAGAGGAGTTGGTGTTTGGCAGGGCCGGGCTGGGTGGCCGGACCCGCGCGGTGCCGCTGGTGGTTTGCAGCCCACAGCCCTTGGTGAAGCCGAGGGTAGAGCCCTGGGTCTGGTGATTTCAGCCTTTGAAAAGCAGCACAGCCAGCAGGCCAAGGGAGAGCATTTTACCCTCTGCTCTGCTGAGACCTCACCTGCTGTGTTGGGTCCAGCTCTGGAGCCCCCAGCACAAGGAGGACATGGAAGTGTTGGAGTGTGTCTAGAGGAGGCCTTGAAGATCAAAGAGGTGGAGAACCTCTGCTAGGAGGACAGGCTGAGAGAGGTAGGGCTGTTCAGCCTGGAGAAGAGAAGGCTCCAGGGAGACCTTAGAGCAGCCTTCCAGAACCTGAAGGGGCTACAGGAGAGCTGGGGAGGGACTTTGGACAAGGGCTTGGAGTGACAGGATGAGTGACAGCTGAAAGAAGAGAGCTTGAGACTGAAGTTGAGGAAGAAATTCTTTAGAGTGAGGGTGAGGAAACACAGGAACAGGTTGCCCAGAGAAGTTGTGAAGGCTCCAAGCCAAGAGGTGTTCAAGGCCAAGCTGGATGAGACTTTGAGCAATGTAATCTAGTAGGAGGTGCCCCTGCCCATGGCAGTGGGGCTGGAACTAGAAGGTCCTTGAGGTGCCTCCCAAGCCGACCCGCTCTGTGAGTCCACGACCGTTTCTCCTGCCAGTTTTGGTGTGATTCTGATCGTCATAAATCTTCTCTTTGCAGAAGTGCTGGGTTTGAGATTGTTTTGCAAACATGGCTGTGAGTAATGAAGAGATTCTGGTGGAGTATTGGGCAATGTTTAGTAGACACTTAAAAACCCCCCCCCCCCCCCCTTCCATGGCCTAGTTTACAGTAACTTAAAAACCTGGCACGGAGAACATCTACAAGTTCAACATTAAACAGGTTTGTTTATAGTAGCCATGATTCAGTGTTTCACTGCCAGGGTAAAAATAACCCAGACCTGTGGCTGTAATGTCCCAGGAGTCTGCTCCTCTCTCAGGGAGATGGGAGGGCAGTGGTGGCACAGCCCCGGAGGGGAGGTGCTGGAGTTCACGCGGACAGCGGCACGTTCTCTCCCAGAGCTCTGAAATGCTGACTGCACTTTCCCTTGGAAATGGGAAAGGTTTTGACATCCTCTAAAAAACAGGAAGTGTGGGGATGACAAGCCAGCACCCAGGAGGAGGCTATACTTTTTATTTCCTTAAAGCCAGATGAGTGAGGAGACTCAGGGGAGACCTTTTCACTCTCTACAACTCTGAAAGGAGGTTGGAGTTGGGTGGGTGTTGATCTCTTCTCCCTAGTACCAAGTGTTAGGTCGAGCAGAAATGGCCTCAAGTTCCACCAGGGGAGGTTTAGGTTGGATATCAGAAGAAACTTCTTCACTGAAAGGGTCCTCAAAGACTGGAACAGGATCCCCAGGGAAGTGGTTGAATCCCCATCCCTGGGGGTGTTTCAGAGAGGCAGAGATGTGGTGCTGAGGGCCATGGTTTAGCCCCAGCCATGGCAGAGTTAGAGAAGGTGGGACTTTGTGATCTTAAAGGGCTTTTTCCAACCAAAGCCATTCTGTGGTTCCAGTGGTGGTTACTCCCTGCCTCTCTCTCTGCTATCCCAGGGACATCTTTCCCTGTCTTTCTCTATCCCAGTGCATCTTCCTGGGGAGCAGAACACGTGGCAGGGTAGCAGTGCATGTGGCTGTGGAAGCTGCACCTTGAGAGAGGCCACCTCTAGGAACTGCTGCCTGTGGTTTGCTGTGTGCTTGGTTGCTGCCTTGCCTTCTTTCTGTTCCTTTTCTCTAACCCTTTTTGAAACTAGGGCTGTCCCTTGTGCTTTTGGATGGGAAGGCAGCCTGCATTGCTGAGCTGTCATCTGTCCCCAGCCCTGCTGTTGGTACTGTGTCAGCACTTGCACTAAAAATCCCTCTTTTCAGGTGTGTGCAGATTGGATCCAGGCACATGCTTGCAGCTAGAGCTGCCTGAATGAACTCTGCTGTGCTGGAGACTCACTCCTGTCACTATAGGAAGCTGTCATAATCCTTTTCCCAGTCTAGATGGTCCTCAAGGTCCTTTCCAACCCAAACCATTCCATGAATCTATTCCTAAAACCTTCTGGTTTCTGTGGCTCCAGGGTGGCACCTGCCCATGGCTCTGGAGTGTTAATTGCAGAGATGCTAAAAAGGAATATTTTGAAGGAAAAAACCCAACCAACCCACCCACCAAACATCAAATGACTTAGTTTTTCATTTAAACTTCCTGTGGTTCAAGTAGTAAAAGGGGAACAGTTTATCCTTTGGAAGCTTTCAGAAGCACTCGTGGGAACAGAAAGTAACCACAGAAAGCTGGTTCCCATCTGGCAGGCTGAGGGATTTGGCACCAGGGTGGGCAAGGAAAGCAAAATCTGAGGCTTCCTGAAACACAGCACTTGCTTGGCAGCCTTAGGGATGTTGGATCTGCTGCTTCAAATCCAGAGGGAACACAGAGCTGTAGATCTTTGAGTCATGAACAGAGAGACTTTGGTGTCTTTGACACTGGATCCATGAAAGGGCTGTAGGCAGAGGAGCCTTTGCTGGTCCTTGCAGCCACGGCTGCACCCTGCTGCTGTTGCTGTTTGAAGTGTCACTGCTGCTGCAGGCCAGTCTTGCTGACCAAGGCTTGGGATACCACAGGTATTGCAGCCTTAAACACGTGGACAAGAGCCAGCAGGTTACTGGGGCAGGGGATTGGGGGCCTGGAACTGGTTCTGCTCTCAGGGTCTGGTGGTGAGACGCTGTCCCCCCTTGTCTGGGTGCAGCTGTGTGCGTTGTTTTCTCCATCCTTTTTTCATGGCTAGTAGGTTCTCTTCCAGTATGTCACAGTGTGATGTCTGTGCTGCCAGTACAGCCTGTTCCTCTCCATCCCAGGTGGCTGGAGGAGGAAGCTGTGTCCAGGGCATGGCAGGGCTGTGTGGCTGGAGAGGTACAGGACAGGATGCCGGCCGCGTTTCAGAGGGACCCTGATAGCATCAGTGCCTGG
>JAAWVA010000041.1:5300931-5365177 GCA_015227895.2 Colaptes auratus | reverse complement strand
GACAGGCTCTAGAAGGCTCAATCATAGCACAACACCAACTACATTATGTTTGGTAGAGTAATTTTGTGCTGATAGTGCTTGGCAACGTCCTTAGCAGTGTTCTTCCTGGTTATATATGAGGGTAAATAAGTGACATGAGGCAGGTAGATTGGCACTGCCAGTTTCAGCTTGCACTTCAATCTTTTATTTCTGCAGGACTGGTGCCCAGATAGCAGCCACAAAGCCTTGCTGGGGGCTGGAACCCAGTTAGAGATTCACAGAATGGTTTGGTCGGAAGAGACCCTCAGAGCTTCTAGTTCCAGCCCCCTGCATGGGCAGGACAACCTCCCACCCCCAGGTGCTCAAGGCCTCATCCAGCCTGGCCTGAACAACTCCAGGGAGGAAGCATCCAAACCTCCCTGGGCAACCTTGCCAGTGTCTCCCCAGCCCACTCTCTAGAAATTTTTCTTCCTCATCTCCAGTCTGAATCTCTTCTTTTGCAACTCAAAGCCATTGCTCCTCGTCCTGTCACAAGAAGCCCTCTGGCAGCTTAAATCCATTCCTTTTCGCCCTGTCACTGCATTGCTCTGTATCTGTCCCCAGCACTGAATATTTGATGGAGAGATCAAATCAGCTTCCTCCTGATGAAGTTTTCTTTGGAACTTCTTGAATGTAGAAGTTTTAAACTGCTCTTCAGATTATTCTAGCCATCCTAAGACCAATATTGGCCTCTAAGATGTTGTCTTTCAGCACGACCACTGCCAGCTTGCCTGTAAAATAGATGACTCTAGGGGACCTTAGAGCTGCCTTTCCATACATGAAGGATCCTACAGGAAGGCTGGAGAGACTTTTCATAGGGGTCTAGAGACAGGACAAGAAGGAATGGTTTAAAGCTGAGAGAGAGTAGGGTTAGACTGGATCTTAGGAAGAAGTTCTTCAGTTTGAGGTGGTGGACTCAGAAAACAGTTACCCCAGAAGGTTTTGGATGCCCCTCCCTGGGGGTGTTGAAGGCTGGGTGGATGAAGCCTGGAGCAACCAAGTCTAGTTGGAGGCATCCCTCTCCATGGCAAGGGGTTGAAGTAGATGACTCTAAGATCCCAACCTACAGCATTCTGTGATCCTCAGGAGCTAACCAGGCTAACTTATAAACACGAAGACTCTCCAAAGCTCCCTGGCAAAGCTGCAGCAATCACTTTGGTGCAGCCTGGATGGGATGTGACCATGCAGACCGATTAAAGGTCAGGTTTGCATATGCAGGCCAGAGATTTGTTTCCCTGCCTTTAAAGCTCTTAACACCGTGCAGCGTGCGTCAGCCACCAGCAACCCCAACCTCGAGCGTTCCCACGCAACTGCCGCTAATTAACACCTCTTTGAACATCCACTTTGTGATGAAAAGCACCACTACCATCTGGCCACTCATTAATACTACATTGCTTATCAGCTTCAATGACCCCCAACAGCAGCCATGGAACCAGCACCTAAGTCACAGCTAATGATGGTGGATTCGAGCAGCACGTTAACCGCACCTCTGGAACCGTTCTCCTGGCCCATCCTAAGGCTTGAGAGGGAAGGAACAGCAGGGAGTGCAGCCAGCATGTCTAGGAGGTTTCTTCTCCCACTCTGCTCTGCCCTGGTGAGACCCACCTGGAATGCTGTGTCCAGTTTTGGGCTCCCAATTCAGAGAGGCAGGGATCTGCTGGAGATCCAACAGAGAGCCACAAGGTGATGAAGGCACTTGAACATCACTGCTATGGAATAGAGACTGAGAGCCCTGGGGCTGTTTAGTGTGGAGAAGAGAAGGCTGAAGGGGATCTGGTCAGTGTCTATAAATACCTGAGGGGTGTGCCAAGATGAACACACTAACTAGCTCTTAATGCGGCTCCCTGTGACAGGGCAAGGAACCAAAGGTACAAGCTAGACACAGGAGTTCCACCTCAACATGAGGAGAAACTTCTTCATGGTGAGGGTGGCTGGAGCCCTGGAACAGGCTGCCCAGAAGGCTGTGGAGTCTCCTTCTCTGGTGACACTCAAAATCCACATGGATGAGTTCCTGTGTGCCCTGCCCTGGGTGATGCTGCTTTGGCAGGGGGGTTTGGACTCAATGATCTCTGGAGGTCCCTTTCAACCCCTAACATTCTGTGAGCTGATGTAGAGAATTAACTCCAAATAAAGAAAAAAGTAACAGGTTCATTTTCTGGCTCATAAGAAATGAGGTTATTTATATGCTGCTTAATCCTTCAGTACTTAGCTCAGTCCTTTAATGCTGCTTCCAGGAACCTGGGGGCAAAGGGAAGTGGAATGAATTTTCTTTTACAACAAAAAGAACATTTTCTCCTATGTGAAATTTAACTGAAGGAATAAGGCTCCTTTCAGACCTTAAGCAGCCTTCCAGTACCTGAAAGGGGCCTACAGGAAAGCCAGGAAGGGACTTTCCACAAGGGCTTCTTGTGACAGGACGAGGGGCAATGGCTTTGAGGTGCAAAAGAGAGATTAGGAAGAAATTCTTTGCAGTGAGGGTGGGGAGAGACACTGGAGCAGTTGCCCAGGGAGGCTGTGGATGTCCCTTCCTGGAGGTGTTCAAGGCCAGCTGGATGAGGCCTTGAACAGCCTGAGCTAGTGGGAGATGTCCCTGCCCATGGTAAGGGGTTTGGAACTGGATGAGCTTTAAGGTCCTTTCCAACCCAAACCATTCTCTGAGTCTATGAATATAGAAAATGTCATCACACTCCAGTGCTGGAGCCTGTGGGGCATCACAGCAATAACTTGCAGACCAGGAGGGCTGGGAACTGCAGGGAGGGTCTCTGAAGGTTTTAAATCCTCCTGAATCTGCTGGGCTTAAAAGGCCAAAACCACTTGACAACTCTCCTGGAATTTCCTTTATGGAAAACAAAAGGTGCCACTAAGCCCTACAGGAAACAGCTCTGATGGTGTAGGTCAGTTTCATGCGAGGCATTTCAGTATTTACTAGGTCAAGTCTGATTACAATCAAAATATTCTTGTACAGCTGTCTATAAACAACAAAAACACCCAGGGCAGATGGATTCCTGCTCCCAGAAGAAGAATATTAGTGGAACTCATGAGGAAGGGAGGAACATCCTGCAGCAGCTAACAAGATGAGCATCAGTCAGCTCTTCCCCCGCCACCTCACTGACACAGCATTCAACGGCAACAAAAACCGGTGGTGGGTTTTGTGTGCCTCTGAAATAAGTCTGCAAGGCAATAGGAAAAAAAGCTCTCCCATATTAGGATGCAAATTTGTTAAACATGTGGCCTGGAGACAGCCAGTCCTGTGCTCTGAGCAAGGCCTTAGAACACTCCACGCCTCATTTGAATGGGAACTGCCATGATCCACAATTTCTGTGCTTTCCATTTTTGGTTAGGAACATCCTCCCGTGGAAGTCAAAGCTCCCCTTCCACTGTTTTGCTCTCCTGCAACCCCACAGCACACCACCAGCTACACAAACCCAGGGCTCTACCACCACGGGTTTCAAAGACATTGAGGGACTTCGTTAAGCTTCTGCCCATCCAGATGCAGCTCATATGAACGTGCTCAGGAACTTTCAGCCTCTCAGCCCTATGTGATTGGGGGTTTTGACACCTGTTAGAATAGAATAGAATAGAATAGAATAGAATAGAATAGAATAGAATAGAATAGAATAGAATAGGACGGGTTGGAAAATACCTTTGAGATCATCAAGTCCAACCTCTCACCCAGCACCATCTAATCGACTAAAACCATGGCACCAAGTGCCTCATCCAGTCTCCTCTTAAATACCTCCAGTGATGCTGACTCCACCACCTCCCTGGGCAGCACATTCCAATGGCCAATCTCCCTTTCTATGAAGAACTTCTTCCTAACATGCAGCCCTAAGCCTCAGCTACCCAAGCTTGCTTCAGAGCTAAATTGACTTGTACTTGACGCTGTGTCTGTGATGAGCTTCAGAGCAAACAGCTCCTCTAACACAGGCTACAAAGTACTGAAGTCCCAGAAGAAAGGCAAAGCCTCATTTTCTCAGAACCACAGCACTGAGAAAAGTGCCCTGGAGTGTTAAAACGTCTGTTTGATCACTTTAAAGGAGATTCCTGACAAAGCTTTACTCTCACTTTGAGTGCATTCTGGTGATCAATATGGCAACGGAGTGTATTCATGAAAGGCAACAGAGCCTAAGAATATTGTAATCCTTACACTTCATAAGTGATCTGATGAGCTGAAGCCCTAAATGCATGAATAGTTCATGAGAGGGCTGCCTGGAACGTTGCAGTCTGCATCTTCAATCTTAACGTTATTTTCAACTACAATTAGCCTTCTAATCCGCAGCAGAAAGCACCACTGGCTGGATTCCTTCTCTCTTTCACCTGTATTTATTTCATCAACCCATCAAAGCTTTGTGTGCCTCATGCCCAGTAAGAGTGATCCAGCCCAGTATCACCACACATCAACCTCAGGGTAAAGACAGAGATGTGCTGGCATGAGACTACTGAGGCAAAACAGGAGGCTCGTGCCAGAAATAACTTACCCAGTGAACTCTGATTTACTTCAAACTATCACGTGGTAGGTGGCACATAAAAAGATCTCATTCTGCATGTCAGCTGTCTGTAATGAGAGTTTTCCTCTTCTCAGCAGCCCCTCCCTACGACTCCAAGTTTATTTTGCATTAGAGAAAAGGGTATTACAGAAAAAAGGCAACATGAAAGGGCGCTGCAAACCAACGCAGCCAGCTGAACTGCTCCTCCCACAGCTTTGCTTCCAACTGGTGTCTTTAAAATGTGGGATGTCATAAAATCCTACAATGGTTTCATTTGGAAAGACCTCTAAGATCCTCAAGTCCAGCCACAGACCCAGCACCACCATGGCCTCTAAAACCATGTCCCCAGCTGCCATGGCCACAGGTTTCTTGAACGCCTCCAGGGATGGGGACTCCTGGGCAGCCTGTTCCAACCCCTGACAACTCTTGCAGGGAGAATTGCTCCTAATATCCAACCTAAACCTCTCCTGGTGCAACTTGAGGCCATTTCCTCTTGTCCTAGTACTTGTTACCTCCTCAGAAAAGACCAACCCCACCTCACTGCAACCTCCTTTCAGGGAGCTGTAGAGAGCAGCGAGTTTCCCTCCAGCTTCCTCTTCTCCACCACAACAACCCCAGCTCCCTCAGCTGCTCCTCACCCCCTGTTCTCCAGGCCCTTCACCAGCTTAGTTGCCCTTCTCTGGACACACTCCCAGCCCAATTCCATACATATTATCCACTGGGGCAACAACTGACAGCACTTTGTACTCCTAGAAGCACGAAACACCACACTGCAGCTCACATAGCTATGTGTTCACACACCACACCCTGATTTAAATAGGACCAATCCAAATGCTTGCAGTGTTAGAACGCTCCAGAGCACAACACTGCTGGATCCAAGAATATTTCAACAAAAGCCCAAATATTCCAGCTAGCATTGAACTTGCAGCTCTGGCCACTGGCAAGTGAAATGCAACTGTCTGCTGCTGTGCAATGCTCCAGTAAGCAGCAGTTATGCAAACGCAGCAAGTGACAGCCACGGCCTGCTAGCAGCTGCAGTGCATTTCCCAAAAGCAGGGGTTTTACCCCAGTAACTTCTCACAGCCAACAATTACCCACTGCAGAAATCCTTGTTTCACCCCCTAGAATCACAGTGGCACCTTTGTTTTCCATGAAGGAAATTCCAGGATGAGTTTGTCCAAGTGGGTTTGTCCTTTAAGTCCAGCGAGCTCAGGAGGATTTAAAACCATCAGAGACCCTGCCTGCAGCTCCCAGCCCTCCTGGCCTGCAAGTTCACAGTATCACAGTATCACCAAGGTTGGAAGAGACCTCAAGATCATCGAGTCCAACCTGTCACCACAGACCTCATGCCTAGACCATGGCACAGCTCTTACTGTGATGCCCCTCAGGCTCCACAGCACCGAGTGTGAATAACGGTTTTCAATAGTCATAGACTCAGAGAATGGTTTGGGTTGGAAAGGACCTTAAAGCTCATCCAGTTCCAACCCCCTTACCATGGGCATGCACCTCCCACCAGCCCAGGTTGCTCAAGGCCTCATCCAACCTGGCCTTGAACACCTCCCAGGAAGACATCCATGACCTCCCTGGGCAACCTGCTCCAGTGTTTCTCACCACCCTCACTGTCAAGAATTTGGTCCCAATCTCCAGTCTAAATCTCCCCTCCTCCAGCTTCATCCATTCCCTCTCATTCTGTCACTCCAAGCCCTTATAAAAAGTCCTCCCCAACTCTCCAGCAGCCCCCTTCAGGTACTTGAAGGCTGCCCCAGGTCTCCCTGGAGCCTTTGCTTCTCCATGCTGAGCAGCCCCAACTCTCTTACATGTGTAGGAGCACCAGGGCAGCATTTCTTTCCTGATGGCTTCATTTAAGTGATTAAAAAGATCTGTTTTCAGCCATAACACAGCCATGCTGTGGCTACATCCCGCCCTCGTTGCAGTGCCCCAGATGGGTTTAAATCCTTTCCATCTTATCAATATTCAAAATAAAGAAAAAACCAGAAAGACTCAGGCCACCTGCTCAACAGGACTGCTACTGGCCTGCTCTCTGCATTTTCAGGCAACAAAGTGAAAAGCCTGAGCAAAGCCAAGGCAACCACTGCAGCCCTGGCCTGGAAGCAGCCCCCAGCTTCCCCTTTTGCTGTTTGCCCTCTTACCTGCTTCTTCCCCATAATACAAGTACTGTGGAGGGTCAGACTTCCCCCTCTCTCAGATACAGGATCTTGCCCAGCAAAAGGCATTAACAGCACTTTTCCTAACAACTCAGGCCTGCTTTTGTCAGGATCTGGGTTTCTCAATGAAAAGGAAAGCAGCCCAACAACTTAAACTCTGCTTTCACCCAGGTTCGGTCAAGCCACGACAGCTGCACCAAGGCAGCGCCTGTTCAGGTAGAGCAGGTATTTCCCACAGCCAGCAGCCAGTTCCTGCTGGACCACTCACAGCAGCACACATCAAAACATCATCTTCATGTGGCCACATTCAGATTCAGGCAGAGCTGCCAGACCTGCCTCAGCCAGCTGCCAGGGTGAGAAATGAGCCCTTTGTGATGCCCTGAGTGCTGCCAGCCCAGGGACAAACAGCACCACCCCTGCTGCAAACCCCCTTTACCAGAGGTGCCAGTGATAACCCCCAATGACTGGTGATTGAAAGCAGGGAGGTTTCTGGTGTCCCATTTCTTCCCACACCACACCTCAAAGGCTCTTCCCACAGCACTGAATGCCCTTTGTGTTTAAACACACCATTTCTGATTAGAATGTAGGGCTCAGTGCTTCTTCCTTGAGCACCACCCATCTGCTTCCCACAGCCTCTTCATTTCAATCATTAAATGGACTACTTCAGACAACCTCAGCTCTTGCACTACTGCAAGGGGAGAAGTGATCTCTCAGTAACCACTTTCTGTCCCGTTCAGAGCTCTGGAGATCAAAGCTTGTTTCATACCAAACCTGGAAGTGAAATGGCATCAGCAGGTCTAGGAGCAGAACAAAGGGGTCAGTGGAAACACCAAGTACCAGCAGCTGAGCAGGTACATGCTGTGTCCTGGCTGATGCTCCACTGCCACGAGGGTCTAGAGACTTCCCTCTGTCTTCGCAGGCAGCTCAGCAACAGGCATTAATCACCAAATGATCACTATCACAGGAAAGAAAAGGAAGCTTCTACTAATGAGCCATTTAGCTCTGAATGGTTTCAGTCAGCTGGCAGACACACAAAACCAACTCGCAGAGATACCTTTGACTTGGAATCTAACAGAACCTGACAGCTCTTTAATTTTGCACGTGGAAGGCACCTCCACAGAAACCCAAGTTCCCTGCTCTGCCCTCCTGGAGCTGTCACCCATAGCAAACCCACTCTGACCCCGGAGGATGGTTTTTCATGGGCTGCTTTGACACCCTGAGCAAAACCAAACCCACTCAAAGCACACTCAGCTGAAACATTCTACTCTGAAAGGAATCAACTAGATGGATCCAAGGAATCTGTACTACTTATGGCACAGAATTGTGTTCCAGAGAATCTGGAACATCTGGCTAACTTCCCCCTGCTCATCTAACATCACACTAAGGAGCTCAAACCCTTCATCTGTTTCCTGGTCCCCAAATGATCCAGCCCTAAAGATGCTGAGTCCCTACAAGGGACTCCATCCCCTGACCTCTGTAGAAGCCCATAGGCAGAGGCACAAATACAGGAGGAAAACAACAGAGTGAGAGACACTTCAGAGCAGAGCTGGTCATCAAACCACAACCATATTGAACCATAAACTGGAATAAACTGAACTTGATTACATCTGCAACAGCAGCAGTGGCAAGCAGGTTGTATTTTCAGCCTGCTGAGTAACAGCCATGAGCCAACAACACAGCTGCAGTCTCCTCCCAACCTGTGCTTCAGGAACAAAAAGCCAGGTCCTCCTTTATCCTCTGCACTTCTGATGCCAGGATATAATCCAAGGAAAAACCTGTCTGGGGGCTGAGCTCTTTAGGACATTGATTTGTAACCAGAGAGCAATCTAGGAACTCAAATCATCCTAAATCCTGGCTGCCAGCAGATTTCAGTACTGCAGCAAATAAAAAGAATCACCTCACCCAAGCTTTTAGGCATCTGAGCAAGCCAGACTGGATCAAGGTGAACTTTTCCAACTTCCCAACTTTCTAACATTCTGAGTTCTTTCAGCCATTAGGTGTCACGTTTCCAGGACCAGACTGTGCAAAGTGTGAACACAAAACTAAGAACATGAGCCTGGGATTTATGAGCACCCCTCTAAGAAGATGCTTTCATTAAAATCCTCTTTAATTGCCTGTTACCTATTGAATGAGTAAAAGCAAATCAATAACTACTTCAGAGCTCAGCATAAAATGAATCAGAGCTGTGCTCCAACCACCCTCCCCACTATATCCTCCTGAAAAACAACCCCAAACAAACAAACACCAAAACCCACCTCAAAGCAAGGCCAAAACAAACTTAATCCAAACATTGCCCCAGGACCTGACTGAGCTTTAGAAGCTAGGTCTCTCTTGAATCTGCTTCTACAGAATTAAACACACAAAGCTACCAGAAGAGCTTGATGTTTAACATTAATCTGGCTCATCAGAAAGTCAAATTAAGCAATAAAGTAGAATCACAGAATTGCTTAGGATGGAAGGGACCTCAGAGATCATCTACTCCAACCTCCCCACCCCCATGGGCAGGGACACCTCTCAACTAGACTCAGCTGCTCGAGTCCTCATCCCCTGGCCTTGCAGGGAGGAGGCATCCACAACCTCCCTGAGCCTACTCCAGAGTCCTACCACCTTTGTACTGAAGAACTACTTCCTAAGATCCAGTCTAAACCTACTCTCCCTCAGCTTCAAACCATTCCCCCTTGTCCTGCTGCTAGACATCCTCATGGAAAGTCCCTCTCTAGTCTTCATGCAGAATCCCTTCAGGCATTGGAAGTCCCCCACATTATCCTAAAAAGAAAGGAAGTTTTGACCAGGACCCTGGGCCAGACCCAGCTGAGGGAACCCAGCAGCACTCTGCTAAGAGGATGTAACACTGGACCCAAGGAATTCTGAGTGTCAGACAGCTACATCTGAAAAAAAAAAAAACAACCAACAAACCATTTGATATAAAGAGCTGAACGTCATGGAAGTTCAAAAGGCTCACTTCCTTTGCTCCAGTGTAAACAGCTAACATGTTCCTGTTCTCAGAATGCTAGGATTCCTCTGGAAGATGACTTTTAAAAGCTGCACAGAAGCAATCTGCTCTGTAAACCCCAAGCAGAAGTTCAATGGCCACCAAGCACAGCACAAGAAGAAAAACCACTGCACTAGAGACTACCAACGAATGGTTAGAGTTGTTTATGCCCCAGACTGTGATTCAATATACAATTAAAGCTTTTATGTCAGACTGTATCCACGTGCTGGGCTACTGCTGTTTAATTCCATTCAGGTGTTGGTAAGAGAGAGGCTGAAGAGCCACGAAACACACCACAAGCAGCCTGTGCCTGGCGTCTGCAGCTGAGGGTTCACGCATAAAGCACTCTGATAACTGCGTAAACACCGGTCTCCAATAAAAGCATTAGCCTGTCACTGCAGTGACCCTCTGCCAGTCATTGAGTCCATTTGGCACGCAGTCCTCTCAAAACCTCCAGCAAAGCTACTTACCCTCAAGAGAGCCACCCCGGAGCCAGGCCACGTGACGGCAGGCACGGCGCTCGGCTTCCTCCTCGCCCTCCACCGACACAGCTCTCGGCTCTGCCAGCGCCCGGCGGCGCCTGCTCGATGCCAGCGAGCTCTGCCCCGCACGTGCTGCCTTCACCAGCCCCACGACGCCCTCCCGCCCCCTCCCGCCGCCCCTTCACCAGCCCCACGACGCCCTCCCGCCGCCTTCACCAGCCCCACGACGCCCTCCCGCCGCCTTCCCAAAGGCCAGGAGCGAGTCAGAGAGAGGGGTCTGCTTTGAAGAAGCACAACTCCACTCGCGGGTGGCTGCTCCTCGCCCCAGAGAACACAAACACTCCTCCCCGCCGGCGCCTAGAAAACGCCGCGCACGAAAAACAGCTTATTTTTAGCAGCAGTGTGTGCGAGCGCAGCACTCCTGTGCTCCCCTTGAAGAGCGACGTTTGTACTCCCATTTCCAAAACGAGGGTTTCACAACTCCCGCTGCCCAGTCACCGGAGAGAAGGGAGGGGACAGCCTGCCGAGGGAGCTGCCAGCGGCAGCCTCCCGGGTTAGAAGCTTTTGGCTGGGCGCACCGCTCGGCAGCCCTGCGGGCCACGCGTCGACAAATCGAGGGCACCACTTCTGCCCCACGATGATCAGCAGAAAATTAAATGGTTTTTATTTACTGCACTGATCTTTCCCATAGCAACAGGATGTGGACATGCATTCCCAGCCTAATGAAGTCACTATAGCAACGTGATAATGATGTCAGAATAATCAGACGGCGTTTGCTCTTGGACGCGGTGAACTACGCCGCTTCTCCAAGTGCAAAACTGCAGACAGCACAAAGGCAAAGCAGCTCCGTCTAAAACTTCCCTTTAAGCTGCCTCACTTAACTTCTCATTAAAGGCAAAGCCTTTGACTGCCACCACGCTACTTTCTGTTCTCCGCAGCTTCATCCATTACTGCCTAAAAGCCTCCCGAGTCCCACATTAAATCCCTTCAGAAGCTGAGGGATCTGCCAGCACCACCGGGAGTTCATGACACACCATCCCAGTAAGGCAAGAATCTAAACCACAGAATGAAACATCTCGGGGCTGAGAGCCACGCTCAGCTCAAGAGCAGGTTCCTCAGAACTCTCCACATCATTTGGTGTCTCTTCTCACGTGCAGCACTAGGACTGCTCAGAGGGAATTACAGAGCGACAGCAATTAGTGCTGAGCCAATACTCCGCAGGCAGATGATGCTTTCAACTCCAATGACTATTTAAGAAATATTATCTCCCTTGTTAAGCTACTGAAAGGGGAAAAAAAAACCCAAACAACAGAGTTTTTCATGGTTTGCCCTTCCTGTTTGCAGCTCTTTCCAAGCTGTGAGCAAAGCAAAACCCAAGAGCTAATCCCAGTTCTGCACTGGTTGGTATCAACCCGGCGTGTCCAAACCCCAACGCAGCTGCTGAGAGAGCTCTGCAGAAAGCTCAGAAAGCTTTGCAGAAGTCCTTGCACCAAAACCACCTGTACTGCAGTGTTCTGGTTCTGGCTCAACTATCATAAGCAAAGACACTAACTGACACGAAGCATCTATACACAAAAGTTTCCCCACAGAGAACACTTTCTCTTCATGCTGCTTCTTTAAAGCGACTGAAGGAAGTACAAGAAACCATTTGGAAGCCAACTGCTCTGAGACAACTGAACCCTGGGCCCAGAGGACCAGAGCATTGCTCCCCATGGATGGTGAGGGGCTGCTCAGCACCTGCTTGGAACACCAAATTGTCCCTTGGCCTGCTTCCTCCCTCCTGCCCAAACTTCTGCCCTCCACGCGTGGCAGGGCAGTGGGGTGGCTGGTGAGGGCTGGTTCCTGCTCCACGGTCCCACGCGCCCTCCCGCGCCCCCCGGGCTCGCTCTCCATTTACCTCGGTGGTCTTCGAGGACGGCAGCTTTGTGCGCCCCGTTACATCTCGGGGCGCAGCTCCCCTCGAGCCCGGGCCGCCCGGCGCACACCTGACTATACGAAACACCAAAGAATTTGGGTTATTTCCCGAGGCACGGTGACACCCTTCGCTGCGCCGAGGGCCAGCCGCCCCGCCTCGGCCCTGGCCGCCTTCCCTCGCCCGGAGCCCGGCCGCCCTCTCCGGCAGCCCCGGCAGAGCCGCAACAAGATGGATGATGTCCAGCCGAGAGCGAGGCAAGCCCCGGCTGCGCCGCGGGACCGGCGCTCCGGCAGCGGGCAGCGCCGCACCGCCCGGGCCGGGGCCCAGCCTGCCGCGGCCAGCCGTCTCGCCGCGGCCAGCGCCGGGGAGCAGCCACCTCCCCCTCGCTGCCGGCTGGGCTTCGCCGCGCCCCGGGGGAGGGAGCGCACGGCCCGTCCCCGCTGACACCGCCTCGCTCGCCGGACCCCCGCCGCCGGACCCCCGCCGCCCCCGGACCGTCCCCTTGACCCGTTCGCTGCCGGTGCCCGGACGCGGCCCCGCCACGGCCAGGCCCCAACACGGGTTTGAAGTGGGACCGGAGCCGGCCCGCCGCTTCGCGGGCCCCGCCGCTCTCTGCGCCCGCTCCCTTCCCCGCTGCCGGCCCCGCTCACCCGCCGCCTTCCGGGCCGCCTGCCGCCGCCGCTCGGCTCCGGCTCGGCTGCTGTGCGCGGCGGCAGCGCCGCGTCCGCTCCGCCCTCACCGGCCGCAGCCTGGGGAGGAGCCAGCGGAGCGGAGCGGGTCGGGCCGGGCCGGGGCGCGGAGCCGGCGGAGCCGGAGCAGCGGGAGGGGCCGTGACCGCGGAAGGGCCGTGGAAAGTTTCGGGCGATGACACCCACGGAGCCGGGCAGGTGCCTGGACCGCTGCCCTCCTCCCCCGGGGACCCTTCCCTGTCGTCCTTCCCCCACCCCGGGCGAAGGTCACCGTGAGGGGACTCCCGGTGCTGCCACTGCGGCCATGGCGGCAGCTGGCCTCGGCCCTCCCCTCGGCTCCCACCCCCCGAGGGGACCCTCCCCGGCAGGAGCTCCTCACCCGCCCCGGCAAAGGGCCGATGGAAAGGGGCAAAGAGAGGCAGCGTTGACAGCGAGCAGAGCAGCGGCCATGCAGATAATGGGGCCGGGAACGGTTCCTTATCGAGGGGAAGGTGCTGGCGGGGTGGGTGAATGCCCCACGGGCTACAGAACTCGGGTGGCAGCTCAAAAAGTGTTTCCCGAAACACTTAGTAATAAAGTGCTCTGTTTTGTTTTGTATTTTAAAAGCATGAAAGCTGTAACAACACTGGAGTACAATCTTTCTGTGATCAAGGAGAAAGAGATGCAGAGAAAAGAAAAAACAGCCTGGTGCTGGTTTTATGTTTGTGAGTAGCAGCAGCTGAGCAGAAGGATCAGGCAGAAGCTCACCCCTGGCCCTCATCATCTGTTCGATTGCTTCCTTTGTGCTCACATAAACTACAATTCAGCTGCAAAATACAGACTCGAGCTGATGTCAACAGCTAATCAATGTCAGCGAAATGCTCTTTTATTTTTGGTCAAAAATGTTTAAGTGCCCCATGAAGAGCTGTGATTGCTCCCCCGGTTTGAACACCCAGCTCTCCATGAGCATTACTGAAGGGCAGAGGCATCTCTCATCTTCTCCAACACAGTGTCTCCTCCTTAACGTAACCAGCGACTGGGTGAGGACCACAGCCACCCTCCCTGGGGACGCTCAAGATAAGGACGCAGAGGAAGGGCTGTGCAAGAGACGGTGGTCTGGGTGCTCTCCCCACTCCTAAAACTGAAGAGTTGGTTGAATTCTGAGGCTAGAGCATGAATATTTTTGCATTCACACTGCTTTTCATCCAGAACTCCAACCAAAAGGCTAAATATTACTCACCTGAGTTTACAGATGAGGAAACTAAGACAAAGGGGTTAAATGATTGCCTTGTCTGAAATCCCTAGCATGTCAGTGCCAGGAAAGGAATTCAGCTCCGAGCCCCCACTCTCACCCCCTATTCTTAGTGCTCTGCTCCTTCCCTTCACACTCTTTGTGCCTGAATTAGAAATACACAGTGCAGAGAATTTTGTTTCTAGGTACAACTCATGGCTGCTGATACTGATCTATGAATTCTTGTTCTTTATGGCTCAAGTCCTCAGGAGCTATCTCCTTCCCCAAGGACCACCATGCTGGAGCGAGCAGGTGAATTGCTGTGTCTTAATTCAGGTAGCTAGAGGCAAGATAATCTCAGCAGAGGCTTTTCCACCTTTTCTTCCTCCAGGGGATTCAGCATCAGGGCTCAGTCACTCTTCATAGTGGGGCAGCTGATGTGGTAGCATCATCTGCCTTCAAGGATGCTTAGCCCTGGTGGCTGAGCAACTTATTTCCTCCAAATACAAACGTTATCATGATATCTGTGAGCTCAGGAAGTCACCAGCTCTGTGTTAAAAACATCAGGCTGTACCTTGAAACCATGCAGAGACAGAACTTCAACAGTACCAAGGAGATGGTGGAGTCCCCATCCCTGGAGGTGTTCAAGAAACGTGTGGCCATGGCACTTGGGGACATGATTTAATGGCCTTGGTGGTGTTGGACTTGATCTTGGAGGTCATTTCCAACCAAACCAGTTCTATGATTCTGGTTTAAAAGCTGTGAAGTTAGTAAGAAAATCATTCCTGGGGACAGACACTGCACAAAGAGACTCGTGCCACTAAGAGACTCTGCAGACATGAAGATCATGGGTAAAGCCTTGCAGAGTGTTCAATGTTTCCCTCCAAAGCAATAAACTGTGGCCCTGGTATCAATGCATCTGCAGCTTCTCCTGCCAGCATGACTGAGTGAAGAACCTCAGAGCATCCAGTGAATCCACTTATCTGCTCCAGGGGCTGTGGGCCACCTTCTGAAGTTTCAAAACAATGAGGGTCTGGGCATGCTCAGGGCCTGACTCAGCAAGACAAAGCACCTCTGTGGTGTCTGTTCTGGAGGGGGACCTGTTGGGGTTTCTGCAGGCTGGAATGGAAGCTGATAACGTTTCTTGCTGAGTCAGGCTTTGCAAGGACATGAATTGGATCTGGATGAACGTGAACCTGCTAATGAAATGATCAGAAGGAGAAAGGGGGCCAAGGGCCAGGTGCAATCAGAGGGCTTTTAATTTTTTTCTCTACTGAAACCTGGATCTTGGTTTCTCCCACCCCCTCATGCTGCAGTTCTCCCTTAGCCAGAGGGATGTGGCCCCACGGCCAGCCCGGAGCCTGTCTCACCGCTGTGCTGCTGCACCTTATCTCTTGTGCACTGGGGACTGCTCGTCGGCAAATCCACTCTGTCAGCAGGGTGTTAAACCCTGTGTCTACACCTTGTCTCTCCCTCAGTGCCCCTTCCAATTCACACCACCCTCTGTGACTTCAGGGACATCCACAGTGTCTCTGCCACCGCCACCTACCCCTGCTTGGAGTGGGTAAAAGCTGAGGATTACTACTCCACACCACCTCAGCAACATCCCAAGGTTGTAAAGCAGAGAGAATTGAGTCACACACAGCACAAACCACCTGGATGTCCTGGGCACAGCCTAGGATGTCCCCCAGCCTCTAACACTGCAGTTCTGTAAGCAATGTTGTACCTCACAACCCTTCTGTTTCTAAACTCCAGTTAGATTCTGCCCTTTTTACTCTGCTCTGGTAAGACCCCACCTCGAATAATGCAATTAGTTCTGATGTCCCCACCACAAGAGGACACAGAGCTGTTGGAGAGAGTCCAGAGGAGAGCCACAAGGATGAGCCAAGGCTGCAGCAGCTCTGCTATGAGGATAGGCTGAGGGAGCTGGGGTTGTGCAGCCTGGAGAGAAACTCTGGGGACCTTAGAGCTGCCTTCCATAGCTGAAGGCTGCAGGAAGGCTGCAGAGGAGCTTTTCATGAGGGTGTCTAGAGACAGGACAAGGGGAATGAGTTGAAGCTGAGGGAGAGCAGGGTTAGACTGGAACTTAGGAAGAAGTTCTTCACTATGAGGGTGGTGAGACTCTGGAATAGGCTGCCCAGGGAGGCTGTGGATGCCTTCTTCCTGGGGATGTTGAAGGCCAGGTTGGATAAGGCCTTTAGCAGCTGAGTCTGGTTGGGAGGTGTCCCTGCCCATGGCAGGGAGGTTGGCGTGGATGATCTCTGAGGTGCCTTCCACCTAATCCATTTTGTGATTCTATGAAATCCATGGACATTGTTAGATTACACCAGCATTTGTGTGTGTGTGTCGTGGCAGCAGGGACAACATGAGCACTGCTGTCCCCAGCACCATGATGGCAGTTCCACGCCTGCTTCTACAGCCCAATTGCAGTGGTTGTACTGAGATCTCTGCAGATAAATGAAAGCAAAGCCCTAACCCCTCAGGACTTTTTTTTTTTCTCTTTAATTATTATTATTATTATTCCTTGTCCAGTTGGATAAATAATCCCAAGTTCAGCTGCTGTAAATATCTACCTAGTGCCCATTTGCTCTTTAATGAAATCCAGAACGACTTTGTGATCACATAATGAGCTTGGATTCCTGGCTGATGGAATCACAGAGCAGAAATCAGCTCGGGAACACATCAACAGCGCAGTGAATGGGAGTGTATTTGACCCTGGCCAGGCTAATAACACATGGACAGGCTAATAACACACCATCCCTATTGCTCTGGCTGCTGGAAGTGAAAGGTGCTGACTGTGTCCTGATTGTCTGAATTTAAACTGCACAAGAGCAGGCATTGGTCCTCTCTAAATCTACAATAATAGGCTTTTATCAGCTATAATCGTGGAAGAATCAAGGGGGGGGGGGAGGAGGGGAGGGGGGAATGCTCATTACCAAGAGCTCAACATGAGCTTTTGAAGTGCAAACATAATATTTTCTTTACAGATGAGATTGCAGCGTGTCATCAGGATAATGACTTAATGATGTTATTAACAGCGTGCCCACATGGCTGCCACGGCTGGCAGCGGCTCCTTGGGCCGATAACGTGGACACAGGGGTCACTGAGCACACCCTCAGCTCATCTCCCAGCCCTGCAGCACCCCGATGCAGTGCTCCAGAGGGTGCAGCGTCCTTGCCAGGAATCAGACCGTAAAGGATGGTTTCACACACGCCAGCAGCTGACAATCTGTGGAGGCAGGTGAGCTCCAGAGCCAGGAGCCTGTTCCAGAGCAGACAGGCAGGACCACACAGACTCCTCAGCTGCAGCAGACCTATTTTTAACGTGCCCACTGTCTGGCTGGGTGAAGCTACCAGGTCATTAGGCAGATGAGCTGGGAGGTGTGGGAGCTGGGGAGGGCTGGCAGGTCCCAAGGCAGAGCTCCACAAAAGGTCTAGCGGCTTCCCCGAGGGAGAGCCTGGCCTGGCTTTGCCGTGAGCTACACTCGTCCCATGCACAGCTTGCCAAGTGACTTGACCAAGCCGCTGGGTTTGCAGCACACAAAGTCAAGATAAGCTCCCAGACCCCCACCCAGCAATCACAGAGTGGTAGGGGTTGGAAGGGACAGCTGAAGATCATTGAGTCCAACCCCCCCTGCCAGAGCAGGGTCACCCAGGAACACATCCAGGTGGGTCTTGGAAGTCTCCAGAGGAGGAGAATAGAGTAGAGTAGAGAGAGCAGAGCAGAGTAGAGTAGAGTAGAGTAGATATAGAACACCACCTAACCACTAAACCATGACACCAGCACCCTATCAGTCTCCTCCTGAACACCTCCAGTGATGGTGACTCCACCACCTCCTTGGGCAGCCCATTCCAATGGGCAATCACTCTGTGTAGAACTTCTTCCTAACCTCCAGCCTAAACCTCCCCTGGCGCAGCCTGAGACTGTCCTCTTGTTCTGGCACTGGTTGCCTGGGAGAAGAGACCAATCTCTGCCTGTCTACAACCTCCCTTAAGGTAGTTGCAGAGAGCAATGAGGTCACTCCTGAGCCTCCTCTTCTCCAGGCTAAGCAACCCCAGCTCCCTCGGTCTCTCCTCACAGGGCTTGTGTTCCAAACCCCTCACCAACTTTGTTGCCCTTCTCTGGACATGCTCCAGCAAGTCAACCTCCTTCCTAAACTGAGGAGCCCTTCCGAAACTGAGACTCCACATCTCTCTGGGCAGCTGGCTCCAGCACCTTCACAGCAATGAAGGTTCTCCTCACATTGAGGTGGAACTTCCTGTGTTCCAAGGAGCAGGGAGGCACCACCTCAAGCAGGAAAGGCTGGGGCAGCAGAGTTCAAAATGAGCAATGTTATTCTTTCAGGTGACACAAACTGTGCTCACTGCTCAAAGGCAGCTCCAGCCATGCATCTCCTGCTCTTACCTACCTTCTCCCTGCAGCACCTCGGAGCCAAGCACGCACTCACCCCACATGACTAGGAGTTGCCTCAGAGCAACACCCAGATACCAAGCCTCATCCTCCACAGGCAGCTGCCAGCTGGTTTCACCCATTTCTAGGGCAGGGAATGTGTCCATTTTTCTACTCCCACTTTGCAAAACCCAAGCAGCATGAGGAAAGGGCAGGAAGCATGAGAAACATAACATAAAGATGAGATGTTAATGTCTTAAGTGCTAGAGGAAGTCAGAGGCATGCCCTTGACTTTGGAGGTGTGCTGGTAACCACACACGAGGAGGCAAACATTTCCTTGAGATTGAGTGTCATAGACATTGAGATGGGAGAAAGTCTAAGTCACCAACTGCTTGCTCCCAGGTTTCCTTTCAGGGGTTTCAAACCCTGGTTTTGTTTAACTGTGGTCACACCAGGACTGCAGCATAGCCAGGGGCTAATGTTTGATTAGATGGTAACAGCAGCAACCCAGTGACTTGTCTACAAGCTGCTGGAAACCCCTGGAGATCTGAGAGGTTTCATTACCAGTTCCAAATTTCTCCCAACTGACACCTGGTGGCTTCCAGGGTCAGTCCTGGTGGTTGGCAGCACCCAGGGATGGGACACTGCAGGAACCATGAGTCCTCAGCCTATTCTTCATCTCCCAGGCACGGGACACTGCAGGAACCATGAGTCTTCGGCTCCCAGGGATGGAGCACTGCAGGAACCATGAGTCCTCAGTCTATTCTTCAGCTCCCAGGGATAGGACATAGCAGGAACCATGAGTCTTGAGCCTGTTCTTCAGCTCCCAGGCATGGGACACTGCAGGAACCATGAGTCTTCAGCTCCCAGGGATGGAGCACTGCAGGAACCATGAGTCTTCAGCTTATTCTTCAGCTCCCAGGGATAGGACATAGCAGGAACCATGAGTCTTGAGCCTGTTCTTCAGCTCCCAGGCATGGGACACTGCAGGAACCATGAGTCTTCAGCTCCCAGGGATGGGACACTGCAGGAACCATGAGTCCTCAGCCTATTCTTCAGCTCCCAGGGATGGGACACTGCAGGAACCATGAGTCTTGAGCCTATTCTTCAGCTCCCAGGCATGGGGCATAGCAGGAACATGAGTCTTCAGCTTATTCTTCTGCCCTCAGCCAAGCCCCAGGCCAGCAGCAGCCAAACCCAGGGCTGCAGGACAGGACATCAGTGAGACAGTGTTGAGCTCATCAGAAGAAGAGATTGTGCTTCCAATTAGTGCTGCTCTGCTGTCCTAAGTGAGCTTCCTCATCCCACAGCCTTGGGGACCTTGCAGCAGGCTCCAGCAGCAGAATCACAAAACCTCTTTCTCCTGTTTTCAGGTGTTGGTGGGAGCTCTTCTCCAGCCAGGAGAGGCCCTTTTTGTTTTCTCCCCTGCAATTAGGATCAGGATAGCCCTTAGTCTCCGCTGACACTGTGGTGTTCAGATTGCTTCCTGAGCACAAGGCGATGCTGGCTTTGTGCTCTGTGCTCCTGGAAGGGAAGGTATTTTCCTACAGAAAGGCTGGTACTGTGCATTAATGGTGAAGCAAACACTGAGAAAGAGGGAGCAGGAGGCACTTGTATCTCCTCACAGCCTGTCCTGAGGAGAAGATGTCTCCCTCCCAAGCACAGTAGTCCCAGGTCCTTTTGGGTATCCCAGCCACCGTCCAACCGGCAACACGACCATGAATTCATCTCTGGGATCTGGTTCCTCACCAGATCATGAGTCATTTCCACTCCTGTCATGACTCAGTTGACTGGAAACTTTGCCTGAGTAAGGGCTGGCTGTCTTGTCCATGTTTCTCCAGCCCTCAGAGCCATGGGCAGGAGAACCAGGGCTGGGCAGAGTCATCCCATGGGACCTGGACACCTGCAGCAGCAGAGCCTGCTCTGCCTTTCTGCAGCTAAGCAGGGTGGAAGGTGGTGAACTCTTCAAAAGCCGGGTAACCAAGGATGTAACTGGCTTGGTTGGATGCTGGTGATGCAGCCACGTGTGGCACAAACCCAGCCCAGCTCCATCTCAGAACCGTTTGGTGGGGGGAGGGGGTTCTTTGGTTTTCATCGCTTTTCCTCTGTTGCCCTTCGGAAAGCAGAGTGTTTGTATAAATAAGAGCAGATGGGTTTCCAAGAGCTCAGCTCCCAGGCAGTGTTTAGCCAGAGAAATGAGCAAAGAGGAAACACTTGCATCTGATGTGAGAAGCAGAGCAGATGGGTTTGCAGAAGCAGGGCAGCCGGCACAGACTGCAGCACCGGAGCTGCAGCAGCTCCCTCCCAGGACTCGGCACCAGCAGCAAAAGAGCTCTTGGTACTGCAGGGATTTCAGTTTGTGATTACTTTTTGTTGCTGCTTGTTTCAGCATTGATGGACCTGTCTGTGCCCGAGGGCTGGCTCCCCGCAGCAAGCTGGTGCTGCAGACACGCTCAGAGTCCAGCAGATGCATCTGGGGTCTCTTTGCTGTGCCTCTGGGGTGGTGGTTGTTATGTCCTCTTCACCCCACAGTGTCCTCCTCATCCTGAGCCCTCCTTCTCATTGGTGTGGCTCTGGAGCAGTGGCTGCTGGGTCTTCTTCATCCCACAGCGTCCTCCTCATCCTGAGTCCTCCTTCTCTTTACTGTAGCTCTGGGGCAGTGGCTATTGGGTCCTCTTCACCCCACAGTGTCCTCCTCATCCTGAGCCCTCCTTCTCATTGGTGTGTCTGGAGCAGTCTGCTGGGTCTTCTTCATCCCAGTGTCCTCATCCTGAGTCCTCCTTCTGTAGCTCTGGGGCAGTGGCTATTGGGTCCTCTTCACCCCACAGTGTCCTCCTCATCCTGAGCCCTCCCTCTCATTGTTGTGGCTCTGGGGCAGTGGCTATTGGGTCCTCTTCATCCCACTGTGTCGCGTGTGTCCTCCCCCCATCCTGTGTCCTCTTCACAAGGGGTGCAGCCACACCATCCCCATTCTCTTCACCAGTCACCTGTGCTTGGATTTGCAAAGCCACTAAGTGAGCCCAGAAGGTGGGAATGGAGTGTTTCCTAAAAGCAGCCCTTGGTGGCAGCTCCATACTTCAAGGAGATGTGCGGTGACTCTGAACTCCACTGAAGCAGCAGTGTTTGAAGAGAGAAGAGAGAGGCTTTACCTCAGGACATCTTTATGGCTGGCACCACTTGGTGGCCAGCTGCACCAAACAGCAGCTCCTCTCCCCATGGGAACATGCAACAGCTTTGAGATCTTTTCCTTCCACTCCCAAGCCTTCAAAATCAAACACAGCCACATAAGGCTTTAGGTTCTTCATCTTTGCCACCCAAACCTCTTCTGTTTGCCACCCAAACTCCTCTGTTTGCCACCCAATCCTCTTGCTTTCCAAAGGCATGCCCACTTGGGTGTGACAAGCTCTTGAATGTGAAGTGAACATGGTGGTAGAGATGTAGGACTGGCAGTGATGAAGGTGAAGGGCTCAGGGACTGGAGTTCTGTGCCAAGCAGCTGAACCCAGTGACCCCACACCAATAACCAGGGCAGCCTGGGGGCAAACAGCTGGGTTTTGGGGTACCAACATGCTTGGCTTCCTACAAAAAGCAGGTGGGTGGGCACTGGAGTGAGCCCTGCTTGGGCCATCCAGCAGGAGCAAGTCACTGCTGTGGTGTCTTCCTTGGGGAGGGCTGGAATGAAGCTGCTCCCAGGGCTGTTTTCTCCAGCACGCTGGAGATGAGAAGCTTTATCTGCCAGGAGATCTCTCAGCTCCTCAAAACAGTGAGAGATTCTCCCCAGAACTGCCAGCTCCTCTGAGACACCAGAGTGTGCACCAAGCTCCTGGTGCCAGTTACCTTAATAACACAGAACTCCACTTGTATTTGCAGAGCTGCAGAAACCACAGAGATATCAGCCCATGCAATCTCTGCTCTCACTGCCTGCGCCGTGTGCTGTGGTGAGGTGCCACATACCACACTGACAGGCTCCCACTGATGGCTCCTGTCACCACCTGGAGGGTGCCAGGGCTCCCCAGCCCTGCCAGCAGCTCCTTTGCTCTGCTCTGTGCCCTCCATCCCTTGGCAGCAAACAAAGGGGCAGCTCAGAGCAGGCTCCAGCCCCTCCACACCGATCCTGAGCTTGGAGCCTGCCTTTCAGGCTGGCCAGGAGCCATGGACGTCCCCTCTGTGGCCTCCCTGTTGCTCCAGCTGGGATCTTCCAGGCATGCAACAGCTTCAACCCCAGTGGGATGGCAGCAGATCATCAACACTGGCTCTGCTGGGGCTTGGTCTATTCTGCTGCCCCACCAGGTGTCCTGCCAGTACCCACAGGGGGGTTCCATTGGGGTTTGATGCAAAGTGAGCGTGAGGAATACCTTGCAGTTCCTAAGACATGTCCTTGGGGTGGTTCTTCCAGTGTCCCCACACCTCTCACTGCGGTGACCTGTGCTGTGACCTCAAATCCTTGCAGAGCAAGCCTCCTGCTGCTGCCCACTGCCACCACCCCATCAAATCTGCCATGCTTTTAGCTGGCCAAAGACCTCAGTCACAAAGGACAGCAGGCAGGTTTGGACCTGGAGCCTCTGATTTGGAGCTGGGTCTTGGTCCACACTTCAAACTGGGTGTGAAAACGTGGGAGAGAAAGACCAGCAGACTTCCATCTGCCCTGAAAATCTCCTCCTGAGTGGAGGCTTGTAAAGGCTGGAGCTGCTTTAGGAGGTGTGAGAGATGAACAAATTGCAGCTTTGAAATGCAAGGCAGTTGTGGGTGGCAGAACATCACCCAGTGCATGGAGCTGGAGCCAGAAGCGAGATGCAGCCCTTGGACTAGGTGAGCCAGCAGCTCTGGGTGCTGCTGGTTAGAGCCATGGCTTCTCCACCCCTCCAGACACAAAGAGTGACCCACTCCCTCCAAGATGCGTCACAGCATGGCCAGGCTCGACCCAGAGGGCAGGGCAAGCGAGCTCCTCGGCTTTGCAAAGCTGGGTCTGGCGCAGGCATATCTCCAGCAAAGACCCTTCTGAGGCCAAGAGCCTGCCAGGCTGCAGCTCAAGGTGGCCACAAATTGCCCATTTGTCAGTGGCTTTGCTATTTTAAGAGCTGATTACAACCTTTGCCTTGGGTAACCAAGGAACCTGAAAGGCTGCGATCTGTCCCCGTGCGGCGTTATCTGCCCCGGGCCCTTGGCCACGTGCTCGGCAGGCTGGTGCTAACAGGGCTGCTCTGGAGATCCTTCCTGCCTTAATGGCTGTGGAGCATGGCAGGAGGCCAGGCCAGGGCCAGGCAGGCAAAGGGGAGGACAGGATTTCCTCCACAGATTGAACTTCTACAAGGGAAGGCAATCAAACGCTGGCTGGGGCGCAGCAGAAAGGGGCAACGCCGGGCGATGGCTCTGGCTCTTTCTGCTCCTGCTGCAGATCTTCTCCCTGCTCTGCCCCCACAGCAGGTTTAACTAAATCAGAGAATTGTTTGGGTTAGAAAAGACCTCCAGCCAAAAAAATGTCATGCTTGTGCCATCCAACCTTCCATCAGCCCAGCCATCAGGCTCTGGGCAGCCTGATCTAGTGTGAGGTGTCCCTGCCCATGGCAGGGGGGTTGGAACTAGATGATGCTTGTGGTCCCTTCCAACCCTGCCTGATTCTATGGCTCTATGATTCCAGCTCCTTCTGGGGCCCTGAGCTGCACAGAACAGGTACTAAATGGGGCACAAAAGTTGTGCTGGTATGATACACTCAGGTTTAATTCCCTCCCAGCGTGGGGTGAGTGTGTGCTGATTCCTCCAGCACCAACTAGGCCAGAGGCATCCTTAGGAGATTCCAAAGCTGTGAATTGGAGCAAGTGGTTCAGAACCACCTCTGGTCCCCCAGATCAGGGCAGCAATCTTGGCAGTGAGTGGCATTAGTACACCCAAGTGCTCTGCTCCAGTGGGAGAGCCATGAGTGTTTCACTGCAATCAGACAGTAAAGAAGGAGAAATCCTTTCTTTTAATCCTTTCCCCCCCCGCCCCAAGGAACCAAATAACCTCTCTGAGGTAGCTGCAGAACAAAAGAAGCCTCCCTTCTTAGCAGCCCTCCTGGAAACAGCTGGGCCCAAATACACAGGGATTAAAAATAAAAAGGTACAAATGGTGCTTCCTTCCTGAAGAGCCTCCTGGTGAACCTGCACCCTGGCAGCCTCCCCAGCCTGGCTGCCTCCAGCTCATCTTCCTGTTTGTGGAGCCAGGGCCAGCATGGAGCTGAAATCCTGGGGAGGCTCCAGGCGCTTTGTACCCTCTCAGGACCACTTCCTTCACAACAGTTTGCTCTCAGTACCACCTCTGAGCAGATAAAGACCAAAATGTTTCCCTTCCTGCTCTTCATTCGTGACTCTCCTTTGTCTTCTGTCCTGGGAAGCTGTGGTTGTAGGGCTGGGAGAAAGGCACTGACCCTCATGGTGTCTTCTCCTCTCTGAGCTGCACCACATGGTGGTGGACTCGATGGTCTTAGAGGTCTTTTCCAACCTTAATGACTCTGTGATGTGTTGTATTGCAAGTGAGGACAGAATTGCCCAGCAGAGCCCAGGCTGGAGGGACCAGCACGGGAGTGCAGCTGCTGTGGGAGCCTGCATGGGGACACCGCTGGGGGCTGGGGGACACTAGAGGGGCTTGGAGACTCCTTGGGGGCTTGGGGACACCACAGAGGTTTGAAGAGCTCCTCTGGGGCTGGGGGACACCAGAGGGGCTTGGAGACTCCTTGGAGGCTTGGGGACACCACAGAGGTTTGAAGAGCTCCACTGGGGCTGGGGGACACTAGAGGGGCTTGGAGACTCCTTGGAGGCTTGGGGACACCAAAGAGGTTTGAAGAGCTCCACTGGGGCTGGGGGACTCTAGAGGGGCTTGGAGACTCCTTGGGGGCTTGGGGACATTTAGGGGAATGCTGGGGACATTTCCTGTGCCAGGGAAGGTTTAGGCTGGAGGTGAGGAGAAAGTTCTTCCCAGAGAGAGTTGTTAGCCATTGGAATGTGCTGCCCAGGGAGGTGGTGGAGTCCCCATCCCTGGAGGTGTTCAAGAGGGGACTGGATGTGGCACTTGGAGCCATGGTTTAGTAGTCATGAGGTGTTGGGTGCCAGGTTGGACTTGCTGATCTTTGAGGTCTCTTCCAACCTCCTTGATTCTATTCTATGACACTATTCTATTCTATGACACCACATAAGTTGGAAGAGCTCCACTGGAGCTGGGGCGCACCAAAGGGGCTTAGGGACACCACAGGTGCCCGTGGACACCATGGGGGTTTGGGGACAAAGTGGGGGCTTGGGAACACTTGCAGTTGCCTTGGGGACATGGGGAGCACTGATCCTGTGGACACCTCAGCAGATGCATTCTGTGCCTCTATGGTTTTGGAGCTCCCTGTCCCCTCCAAAGGGCCCTGTGGGGTTTTGTTTGTTCCTTTCCACGCGACTCCCCACGCCTTGGGGAAAGCCTCTGCTTCCACCTCGGGGAGGATTAGTGCAGCCAGCACCAAATCCCCCTGTTCATTACACCCCTGTAAAGCTGGAGCAAATCCCTTTAAGCCATTGGGGCCACTCTGGGCTTACCCAGACATAAATGGCCATGCTATAAAATAAGGTCTTGGTTCGATCAGAGAAGGAAAGGCAGGGGGGAACAAAACCCCAAAGAGCACACTTCAAAGAGATCCAGGGGAAATAAAAGCTCCCCCCCACTACAAGTGGTTCTGTTGACAATGATGAATTAGTCTGTGGATGCCAGGCAGGGGATGGGTCATGTCTCAGAAACAAGTGGCACTGAGGCATTCCCCATCCTGCAGGGCTTGCCCCCCAGCAGATTTCCACAGACCACGACAGGGGAGAAGCCAGACCCAGGGGAAAAGGAAGGACGGAGCAAGGAAAAGCCTGGAGCCCACAGGCATCCCCTGAGGATCCCCAGATCCTCAGGTGGGTGACACCCCACCAGGCTCCCTGCAGCTGCAGGGCAGGAGGGGACTTGGGATAAGGGAATGAGCAGGGATATGGAAGGGATGGAGAGAGCCAAGAGAGGGGTGATGAGACTTGATTAAACCCCCCCAGACACTCATCACTGCCCTTTGAGATGTCAGCAGCATCCAGACCCACATTCCATGCTGCTTGGAGGGGGCACAGTGTGGCATGAGGTGCCCAGGAGCCTGGAGAGAGCCCAAGCTCTGCACACCTCTGACGCTGCTGCTCCTGTGCCCACGGTGCTCTAGCTGGGGCTTTCCTGGGGCACAAACCAGGCTTTCTTGGCTTTATTACTGCTAATGATGAAATGAACTTTCTGCAGAGGATGAGCATCTCCCCTCTCCACCAGCTGCAGCAGGATCCCTTCAATTATGCAGGCAGCCAGGGGGAAGGTGAAGGTGGCTGTCCCCATCCAGCCCAGGGCACCTCTGGGGTGGGTGAGCTCAGGTCAAGTGCAGGGCTGACAATAATTGTCTCATTTTAAAGGTAGCCAGGGCAAAGGTGCCAGCAATGCTCCTCAGAACATGCTGATGGCCTTTTAAATGACAACACAGGGCCCTGGTGCCTTCAGTCCAGGGCTGGATCCCAGAGGCTGCACCTCCAGCCATCTGGCAGATGCACTCTGATTTTCACTCAGGAGGAGGTGGTTGTGGGAGAGTGAGGAGCTGCCTTGCAGCCCCCTGTTTAAGCCCCATAACCACTGCTCCTGGCTCTCAGAGCTCAGCCACAGCCTCTGTGTACACCTCAGGGACATTTATAGGTTGAGGTGCAGCTAAACACTCCAAACCCAGACTGATTCTGCTCCCAAAAGGCAACGTTGCAAACCCTCCAATTATAATGCAATTAGTTCTGAAAGGCACAGAAGGGCAGAATCATGCAATGGCTTGGGTTGGGAAAGCCCTTCAAGATCATCAAGTCCCTGCTTAAAGCTGGAGTTCCAGGGCCTGACAACCAGGATCCACTTAAGAGGTGCAGCAGCCTCGTCCCAGCTGTCTGATGGGCAAACCCACTGGGCCATACTGGTTTGACAGCCCCAGCTGCCTCCTACACAGGCTCTGCTCTCCTCGAGGAGCTGAGCAGCCAGACTCACTCACTCCCAGGGTTCAGGAGGTTTGAAATCCAGACCTACATCAACCAGCTGAGCAAAACCACCTCGGGAGCAGCAGCAGCAGCACCCCACCCCCACCCCCAGTTCTTGCTGGTTTTCCCAGGACAGGTTTCAGTTCTGGAGCAGCCTCTCCCCTTGCCCAGGCACAGGGTGGTGAGCATGGCCAGCTGTGCCCACAGAGCAACAGCTGTGGTCAGCAGCCTCCCAGGGCAGGGACGATGCCATCCCCATACATGGAGCTGGCTGCTGCTGCAGAGCTTCCCCAGCCCCTTGGACTTAAAAGGAGTGAAGATTTTCCTGCAGCAGCTGTGGGGCAGGAGCTGGCAGCCTGCTGGAGGGGGCTGGGGGGAAAACAGCTCCTGGCAGTGTCTCTGCTCAACCCAGGGAGGGGCTGTGGGGTCTGGGGCCACGTTTCCTGCGCTCAGCAGGTTGGCAGCCTGTGCTCTCCCCACCGCAGTGCCCTCTGCAGCCCTGGCAGTGGGGGTGGTTGCTCCAATCCTGTTGGCAGGGTCAAGCAGCAGGGAGGAGGGATGGGCTGGCCCTGCAGGAGGTGCCCAGGTCACCATCAGTGTTCCTTGAGAAATCAGGCAGAGAGCCACCAACTGCTGCCTTCCTGGCAATATAGCAGGCAGAGAACCCCAGGGATGCAGCTTGTCCCTGTGCTGCCATGGTCCTCAGGGCATTAATGCCCTTTGTCACCACCCTGCTCTCTCCTGCTGCCAGACCCTGGGCTAATGCCCATGCCTTGGAGTGGTCACCCCTACCCTGGGCTCCCCAGGGGTGCAGAGAAGTGATGCAGAGGTCTGGGCACCAGCAGGGGCAGAGGGTGGGGGCTTCCACATGGCCACCTATGGCCAGCCCCTGGCTGCTGTGGGCACTGGCACATCTCACAGCACCATCTGCCAGCTCCAGCCACTGCTGGGCTCACCAAGATCAGCGTTTTACACCCCCTCTAGCTCTGCTGCTCTGCTCAGGAGCAGCCCAGACTGAGGCCCTGCTGTGGACTGGGGAGCTCCCAGCAGCACAGACACGTTGGCACCACCTCTGGCTGTTGAGTCACTGGAAGGAACTCCCCCTGAACCACTCCAGCGTGGTTCAGTCTGAGGGAATGGGATGTGGAAGGGAGGAAAAGCTTCCCAGATCTGATTCTTCAGTGACAATTTGCTTTTGACAGGGGTTGAAACCATCTTTGGAACAAGAACTGGATTCTAAGGACAGTGAACTCTGTCTTCCAGCAAAGCTGAACACACACTGGGGGAGCTTGCTTTGGGCTCTCCCAGCCACAAGAAGCCCTGAGAGCCTCTTCTGACATCCCTGTGCCCCCACACTGAATGGGCAGGTGGCCAGATGGGAGGTTTCAGAAGGAAACCAAAAGGATTCTGCTCCTGCCTGGCTTTCCTCAGCTGCCAGCACTCTGTCAAGACCAGATGGACCTTCCTCTTTCCATGGATGGGGAGACTGAGGCACGGAGCAGCGGCACGGCAGTGCTCAGCGTTGCCACTCGTTCTGCCGCGTTAATCAGCAGCCTGTGGCCAGTCCCCGTGAAGGCAGCTCTGACCCTGCTCCTCCTTCACATCCTCTCTGCTTTGCTTTCATTTCCTCTTCCTCCCAAGGCAGGGGCAGGCAGGAGAGCTCTGCCCACTCCCCGCCCCTTGCTTTAGGAGCTGCTGCTTGGCTTTCCCCCCCTCCCTTCAAGTTAAATAAGTCCCTGAAACAAACAACCCCACTCCTCCACACCTCCTGGCACAAGAGCAGGAGTAAGGAGAGAGGAAGGATTGCTCACCACATCCATGCCTCAAAGTGACAAGGCTCAGCTGGGGCACATGGGCACCGTGAGGGCACCAGCTCCGGGCGGGGGGACTGGCAGCCCTGAGCAGGGTGTTCAGGCAGAGCTGTTGCTGCCTTCTCCCTGCCCCACCACAGCAAAGCTGCTGTGGCTGCCTTTGACTCACAGCAGATCACTGTTGTGGGGTTTCTCTCCCTACTGCTCTGTCACTTAGAACTCCAAACCGAACCTGTCCGAACCGAACCTCCCCTCCTCTCCTCACCGCCCCGCCCTCCCCTTCCCTCTTTTCCTCCTCTTCCCAGATGATCTGTTCTCCTGGCCTCCACCCCCGATGTGAAAAGGGAATCTGTGCTCCAAGCTGCAGCTGAGATTGCAGATAGACCTTCCCTTCCTGATCCTTATCTCACCAGGATGTAGGAGGACCCTTGGGGAATAGCTGGAAGCCTTTCCCTGGAACCATCCAAGAACTGAGCAGGCTGAGTACAGCCTTGAAATGGCAAATCCATCAAGTGCTCAGGATCCCAGCGTTTAACCCCATCCAACGAGGACATCCCTGGGCTGTGCCACCTGGGAGCTGCCCCTGGCACGCAGCCCCACGTACCCCAGGCTCCTCCCGGAGCTGCCTTCTCCGCAGCGCTCTGTGGGCACCGCTGCTGACTAACACCAGCTAAAAATACTCCTCCAAAGCTTCATCTGAACCAAAGCCTTGCAGGGCTGGCTCACCAGCTGCCCCAGCTGCAGCCCACTCTCGGGTGGGTGCTTTTGTGCGGCACCAAGTCCTTGGCACCCTCCCGCTCGTCCCGAGCAGGCTGCTGAGGTGCCCCACGGCCTCCCTGCCTTTGCTCCGCGGCTGATGCCCACCTGATACCATGGGGGGGATGGAAAAATGCATCCTGGGCAGCTGAGCCTGATGCTTCTTGCTCACAGCTCCTCCTGCTGCCGGGTTTATTGGCCTGCCCGAGGCAGCCTGCCTCCAGTCGCGGCGTTTTGCATGACAAAATGCTCCTGTCCGGGGCAGGAAGGGCACCCGGGGAGTGCAGCCACAGGCAACAGAAGGACCAGGCACAGGGGCAGGGTGGCTGAACGTGATCCTCACATGCACACAGCCAGCAGCAGCCATGGGCTAGGGCTTGGCAGCACCCCACGGGCAGAGCTCTGCTGCCTGAGCCCCACCATATGTCCCCTAAGCCTCTCGGTGTGAGAACAGCCTGCAGCTACAGGAGAGCAGCCTGGTAGAGAAGGAAGGGCAGAAGCCCTGCAGTCAGGCTCTGGGGCTGGGTGCCTGTAAACAAGCAATGATTAGGGGAGGGCAGAGATGATTCCCACACCAAAACACTCCCTGATCCCACATTCCAGCCCTGTTTGGCTCCTGGCTGCAGGGAGTGTTTAATCACTTTGCAAGCTGCAAAAGCCTCCAGCCCAGGGTTTCCTGATGCTGGGGCTGAAGGAAAGCAGTGGGAGAAGAGCTGAGTGTCCCCGGAAAGAGGGTGCAGGGTTTGAAGAAGGATGCAGCGCTTTGGGGCACCCCTGGGCTGGGGACAAAGCATGGCAGGGACAGCAGAAGGGCACAGGCTGGTCCTCCCTGGGTGAGAGAGGAGGCACAGCAGCCTGGCAACCTGATTCTGCCATATTTAGTACAGGAAACAGATGCTGCCTGGCTGAGGAAACAGCTGAAGAGAGTAAGTGCACCTTGTACCTTCCCCAGCAGGAACCCGCCGGGGACAGGGGGTCTGGGCAGAAACACCCTGATTCGGCCCAAGCCTTTTGTTCATCACGTCTTTGATCTCTGCTTGACAGCAGCAGGAGCTGGGACAAGGACAGCCTGGATCAGTCCTGTACCTGCTGGGGGCACGCTGGTCCCCTCCTCTGGCAGCAGCAGCTGCAGCAGCCCCTTGTGCCCTCTGCCCTGAGGGGCATGACAGGAGCTCATGAAGTTCCCACCTGAGGGGCACTGGCTGCGACTTGGACCTGTGGGGAAGCTCTGCCACCTCCTGGGCTCTGCCCAACCCCACTGCTTGCCCTGCAGCACGGCAGTTAGTGCTTTTCAAAGCATGAGCCACACTCATCTCCCCCCAGCACCCCTCTGTCGCGCTACCACTGCTCCAAGCCTCTCACACGTTTTGCCCTGGAAGTGCAAAGGAGTCTGGGGAGCAAGCTGGGAACCTGATCGGCATCGCGTTGCCCAGAGCTTAAGTAGCTGAGCACAGAAAGATTCACACGAGTGTTGCTCCAGAAAACAAGATCCAAGACAGACAGCTCAGTGCCTGAGCCGTTTTCACCCCACTCCTGCTGCTCCCACTCTGTTTCAGTTGCTGTGGCCAGCCTGGACAGATTGAGGAGGGGGGCACAGCTCAGTGCTTGCTCCCAGCTCTGCTGTGTGCTCTGCGCTGGAAATGGCTGAGCCTGACTGCTGCAGCACGATGTGATCCTCAGAACTGGAGTGCACGTTCCCTTGGACTTCTGCATTGTGAAGGCACAGACAGGGCTCCTGGCTGGGAGGGCATCAGACCGCTGGCAGGCTGCCCAGGGACATCAGATGGCACGGGAGGGGCAGGACAGGCAGTTCAGAAGGAAGTGGGCTCCGCTGGAGCCCCAGCGTTGCAGCTTTGGAGTGGCTGTTTGTACAGGAGGTTTCTGGCTGCAGCCACAGGAGAAATAGAAAGTCAGGAGGTGTGAGAGGGTGCAGGAAGTGGGGAGTGCTCCTGCCCCGGTGTGGCCAGCAGCCAAGACAACCACCTCCCATTCTGCTCAACACTGCAAGGTGCTGGCTGCCTGCTCCTGCCCAGAGAAGGAACTCCAACAGCCTGCAGAAGCCTGGCATGCATCCCTGCTGTGGCTCCCCTGGGACTGGTCTCCTGCACCCACAGATATCCTGGGTCAGGTTTCATGGGAAACCTGCCGGCCAGGTTCAGCTGCAGGCTGGAGCTGTCTGCAGGCAGCTCAGCATTTCCCAGACACTGCCAAACCCCTCTCCAGCCAGGGAGCAAGAAGCACTTACACTGGTTTCGAGGAAGCAGAACTTGCCCAACTCTTTCACAGCAGGGAATACAGAAAATCTCATTTCTTTCTGGCTCCATCTCCTCCCAGGGCTGATTTCACCTCCCCTCCCTTGGCTCTGCCAAAAAGAGTTGGGTGGAAAAGATGGAGGACTCAGTGGCCAGGAAATCAAATACTGCCTGTGTTTGCTCAAGGCTCCATTGCACCACTTCAGCACCATCCACCTCATCATTCACTAGCTGTTTGCTCATTCCTGGAGAGCATGCACTTCCCTGGGCCCGAGGCCACCCTGTGACCCAGCCTGACACCAGCTCACAGCTTCGTTTCTCTTCTCAGTTTCATCTGAAATGGGAACAGCTCTCTCCCTGCAGACCCACAGCAAGGGGCAAGGCAGCGCTGCCAGGCTCCCTGCAGCAAGCCCATCACAGCTTCCACACCTTCACCCTGCTGCTTCCCAGCACTTCCCACAGCTTCCCTCAGTTTCCCTGACTTATCATAGCATCACTCAGGGTTGGAAGGGACCACAAGGATCATCTAGTTTCAACCCCCCTGCCATGGGCAGGGACACCCCACACTACATCAGCCTGGCCAGAGCCTCAGCCAGCCTGGGCTTAAACACCTCCAGGGATGGAGCCTCAACCACCTCCCTGCACAACCCAGTCCAGGGCTTCACCACTCTCATGGGGAAGAACTTCCTCCTCATGTCCAGCCTGAATCTCCCCAGCTCCAGCTTCATTCCATTCCCCCTAGTCCTATCACTATCTGATATCCTGAGCAGTCCCTCCCCAGCCTTCTTGTAGCCCCTTCAGATCCTGGAAGGCCACAATGAGGTCACCTGGGAGCCTTCTCTTCTCCAGACTGAACAGCCCCAACTCCTTCAGTCTGTCCTCACAGGAGAGGTGCTCCAGCCCTCTGCTCGTCCTCGTGGCCCTTCTCTGGACACCTTCCAGCACCTCCAGATCCCTCTTGTCATAGGGGCTCCAGACTTCCATAAGCAAAGCACAGGAAAGCACTCAGCTGCCTGAGCAGGGCTTGGTTGGGCATCGTATTGGTTTCTAGCAGAAATATGAAGCTTCTCACTGGAAAAATACTGCCCAGGTTGCCCGGGGATGTGGTTGAATCCTTGTCCCTGGAGACATCCAGGATCAGACTTGATGAAGCCCTGGGCAGCCTGATCTAGTTGGAGGTGTCCCTGCTGACTACAGAGGGCTTGGAGAGGATGATCTTTGAGGGTCCCTTCCAACCCAACACAATCTATGACTCAATAGATGTCACTTGCAAGTGTTCTTGCCAGACTGAGAAAGGTCCAAAGGCATTTTTTGGGCCATCTTAGCTGAATTCAATCAAGCATTGGAGTTTAACAAACCAACTTCTAAAGTGCCCTTGAACTGCTTCATTTCCTATGGTGGCTGCAGGGCGATTATCTACCCTGATAAGTAGCCACCACGCACAGCCAATTCTGGTTACTGTTCTCTCACTTCTAGAGCTGTGGCTTGGAAGAGGAAGCAGTTCTAATATTTAGATATTCATAGGCTGCTGATAAGCTGACTCCTGCCAGCTTTGCTACTTCTGTCCTTAAAAACAGCTTCCTGAAGTACTTCGCTGGTACCTGGCTGCCGAAAGGCTGCTGTGAGCTTCAGGAACCGTTTGCTGCATGCTGAGGTCCTTGCAGCTCTCTGGGAAGGCAGCAGCTCAGGTGCCAAGGGCATGAAATACCAAGGAGAGGTTTGCATGCTGGAGAGTCACTGGAACTTCTGAGCACCAGGCAGTGAGGGCAGATCCCACACACAGCCACTGACTCCCTTGGTCCTTCTGCAGCTCAAGCCGAGGTGAAAGCGGCCATGCCAAACGCCTCCCTGGTGCTGAGCACCCTGGACAGGGTTTACATTGGTGCTGAGTGCTTGGTTGCTTTGTTTGCCACTCTGGGCAACATCCTGGTCATCTGGGTGGTGAAGCTGAACGCGGGGTTCCAGAACCCAACCCTGCACTTCATCGTTTCCCTGGCGCTGGCTGACGTCGCCGTGGGGGTCGTCGTCATCCCCCTGGCCATCGTGGTGAGCCTGGGCATCAGTGTCCGCTTCCACACCTGCCTGTTCATGTGCTGCCTGATGGTGCTGTTCACCATAGCCTCTGTGCTCTCCCTGCTGGCCATCGCCATCGACAGGTACCTGCGAGTGAAGCTGACAACCAGGTGAGCACAGGGCCGCGGCCGGCCCCTCCGCCCCACTCCTGCCAGCTCTCCCCTGCCCAGGCGCTGCCCTACCAGTGCCACCTCCTCTCTCCTCCTTAACTCGACCCTTTGCACAGAATCATAGAATCAAGAAGGTTGCAAAAGACCTCAGAGATCATCAAGTCCAACCTATCACCCAACACCTCCTGACTAACTAACCCATGGCTCCAAGTGCCACATCCAATCCCCTCTTCAACACCTCCAGGGATGGGGACTCCACCACCTCCCTGGGCACCACATCCCAGTGGCCAATTCCTCTTTCTGGGAAGAACTTTCTCCTCACCTCCAGCCTAAACCTCCCCTGGCACAGCTTGAGATTGTGTCCTCTTGTTCTGCTGCTGGTTGCCTTTTCTAAGAAGTATTTAGATTAAGTGGAGAAGGTTCCTGTGCCTGGAAGCCCACCTGAGCTGAGCTTTCCAGAGCAGGAACCACTCCCTGCAGGCAAGAGTGCAGCCTGGGCAGACCTTGGGGGTGACTCTGCAGGGTCAGCATCTCAGTGCTCCTGCTGGTCAGAGTCTGGCCACTGGATGAGCCTGTAGTGAACCAGCTGAGTTCTGAAGCTCTTTGGGTGTCTGCAGGATGGATTCCTCTGGGTCTCTGAGGCTTTTAAACAAATCCCTTTTTAGTGTTCAGTGCTGGGAAGACAAAAGAGCCTCCAGGCTTAAGGGCTAGCTTAAGCCATTCCTCTTTGATATTTGAATGGTAGCAATGCAGAGCATAGCCTCAAGCATGCAAGAAGCCACATTTAGAATGGGGAAAGGATTGATAAGAACAGGTTGGTCCTACAAATGGCATAAACCCAGTGTGAAGAGCAAGGCACAGCCAAGGAAGCTGAGAGGTAAGGCAGGAGTGCTGATAGGTTATAAGCAACACCTAGGGAAGAGAAACACTAAGATGATAATGAAACAAGGGACAGACTGGAACCACAGTATTGTTTGGATTGGAAAAGCCCTCTAAGATCAGGCAGCCCAACCACCAACCCAACCACCATGGCCACTAAGCCAAAGCCCCAACTGCCATGGCTATGCATTACCATCCCTGGAGGGGTTCAGGAGACTCCACCACCTCCCTGGGCAGCCTGTTCCAATCCCTGACCACTCTTCCAGTCGAGAAATACTTCCTCATTGCCAACCTAAACCTCCCCTGACACAGCCTCAGGCCATTTCCTCTCATCTTATTGCTTGGGTAGCTGAAGGCACCTGATTATGAAGAGTGGAAGTTAGCTTAGTCCTGCTTATGAGTACAGATGGTTAGGGCTTGCCTCAAAACAAGGTTTGGTTCCCCTCCACACCACCCACCCCCCCCAGAAAAAAAGTGACTGCATCATTCTGTGGCAATGAACCTGCAGCATTTGAACATTAAACCAGCTTTCTTGAGACCATCTCTAACTGGTTTTGACACTTCTGTTTAACCCCCCTGGGTTTTCTCCCCCCTCCCCCCCGCAGATACAAAGCAGTCACTACAAGGAGAAGAATTCGGTGGGCGCTGGGTTCGTGCTGGTCTGCGTCCCTGCTGGTGGGATTCGTCCCCATGCTTGGATGGAACAAGGCAGAATCCAGAAGGGCTGGCTTCTTCAGGTGTGAGTTCACCTCTGTGATGAGGGGGGACTACATGGTCTTCTTTTGCTTCTTCACATGCATCGTGGTCCCTCTGCTCACCATGTGTGCCCTGTACGCCGGCATCTTCTACATCATCCGGACAGAGCTCAGCCACAGTACAAGCAAGGGGAGAGGGGCAGGAAGGTTTTATGGCCAGGAGTTCAAGATAGCCAAATCTCTAGCACTTATTCTCTTCCTATTTGCAGTATCCTGGTTGCCTCTCTGCATTCTAAACTGCATTTCCTATTTTAAGCCCAGGAGTCAGATCCCCCCCTACGTGGTGTACATGGCAATCCTGCTGTCCCATGCCAACTCTGCCATGAACCCCATTGTCTATGCTTGCAAGATCAAGAAGTTCAAAGCCACATACCTCCTCATTTTAAGGACCTATGTGCTGTGCAGAAAACCAGACCCAGTTCTCACAGAGCAATCAACAAACTAAGTTGTTGACAGGAAACAAGCTCTGACCTGCCAGGAGCTGCCAGCCCATTGATGAAGCTCTTTGCTTTGTTAGAAGCTCACAGGGAAGCGTCTGTTCTGCTGCAGTGACTCCCCCACTCTTGCACCAGCTCTTCTGTGACAAGGGCAGGACCCTCAAGTCCTTCTCTGCAGGGATGCCCTCAACCTCATCACCCCTCAGCTTGGATTGATAGCAAGGGTTGCCCCAACCTAGGGTGCAGGACCTTGCACTTTGCCTCATTCAGCCTCGTGAGATTCTCCTCAACCCACCTCTGCAGGTGCCTCTGGATGCCCTCCTGTCCTTCAGACATATCAACCACACCACTCAGCTTGGCATCACCTGCAGGCTTGCTGATGGTGCCTCAGTCTCTCTGTCAATATCATTGATAAAGGTATTGGCAGCACTGCTCCCAGGCCAGACCCTCGAGGGACACCACTTGGCGCCCATCTCCACCTGGACATATCATAATAAATACCAGATGGATTTCCTGTCAGCTCAGCCTGCTCATTTCCCACGTTACCCAAAACAAGCAGCCTGCATGAAGTCTCCATGCTGGGTTAGTTGGTGTCCTCACCAGGACAGCACAGAAAGCACAGGACACAGCTCACCCAGGTGGGCGTTGGGGAACGTGGGTCAAGCTCCAAAGAGGTCAAAAGAGGCCAGGCTCTTTTTTCCTCCATCTTTTAGTAACAGGAGTGGGCTAGGAAAAGCAGAAGAGGGAGTGCACCATTCTGGGAGTTATCTCAGAAAGCCTTGGCATCTGCTCCTCTAGCTGAGGTCAGGCATCTCAGTTTATTATCTGATGTAAGCTGTGCCACAAGCCAAAGTCCTGCCCTCTCGCATAGCTCAGCTCTATTAATGAGAGGCCAGCAAAGGAAGTCACTGCAGAAGGACAGCAGAATTTTGCTCCAGCATCTCTCACTATCAGTTGGTAGAGCCAATTGCTTGCAGACAATGAAAACCAAAACCAGATCCCACCTGAAGAGCAGGAAAATGTTTCTCTAGAGTGAGAGAATTCACCAAGGAGCTTCTGCCAGTGGTGGGGCTGGCTGGGAAAACTCCCTGCAGGTCTAGGTCCCTGGTTCTTGCTTCTAGCAGTTGCTCTGGAAATAGTGGTGGTGTTCAGTCCCAGGCAGGGAGCAAACGGGCTGCATAATGCTGGAACTAGAAGTGAGGATGGGGGAAGGCACATGCCAGCAGTCCACGTGTGTACAAACAGCCCTCGGGGAGAGCAAAGCATTTAGGTCTCTTGTGAGAGCTGACTCATTGCTGCCTGAGGGAGATGCAGCCTGACAGTCACGTCAACACCACGGCTGTAGCTCTGAACATCCATCCCTTTTAACACTGCAACCAGATGGCAGTCCCAAAATGCCAGGGAACATCTCAGGCCACCACTGCCCCTGCATCCTTCAGAGCACCATTTAACCCATGAGCCACCTCCACCCACCCTGCCAGGGGTGGGCAACTCGGGCTGGACTTTTCCACACCAGGGCAAACTCCTTGCAAGTTCCTGATGTGAAAGCTTGTCACAGAATCACAGAATCCTTTGGTTGGAAAAGCCCTCTAAGAGCATTGAGTTCAACCACCAGCCTACCACCACCATGGCCACTAAACCATGTCCTGGAGTGCCATGGCCACAGGTGTTCTGAGCACCTCCAGGGCTGGGGACTCCAGCCTGTTCCAATCCCTGGCCACTCTTTCTGTGGGGAGACCACAAGTGCAAACACCTCCAACAGAAACCTCCTGAGACAGTGAAAATGAGAGAGCCAGAACAGCCAAGGAGGCCACACAACCCCTTCTCTGCTCTGGTTAGCAGATCAAGTTGTCCCAAATTCCTCTGTCTGTCTGTGAAACAAAGAGTTGGCTGATGGCTACCACTGAAAGATTGTACAGAGCCCTTGGCATGGGGAAGGGAGAGACAGAGATGCTCTGGGATGAGTCTGGGACTTGCTAGCAGCCACACAACAAACAGAGGTTCCCTGTCACCACCCCATCTCCCAGGGCTGTGCCACACAGCTCTCCAGGCAGACACCACATCGCTGCCTGTGGCTAGCAGCGTTTCACAAGGCACCTGAAATGGCTCTGGCCTCACAGTGCAGCGTGAGGAAACATCTGCACAAGAACCCAGCTTCAGAGCTGGTCTTGGGGGGAAACCTGTGGGGAGTCATCTTCTCTTGCACTTCTAACCCAGAATCTAAGGCAGAAGGGAAGTTGTTGGTGTGGTGAAGTCACATTTGTGCAAGTCAGGACAATCTTCAGACCTCCTCAATTGCTGTCAGGCAGCAGAGTATCAGTGTGGTGGGGGAAAGGATGGAGAAAGAAAGGCAAAGGAGAAAAGGGAAGAAAGGCAAAGGAGAAAAGGGAAGAAAGGCAAAGGAGAAAAGGGAAGAAAGGCAAAGGAGAAAAGGGAAGAAAGGCAAAGGAGAAAAGGGGGGAGGCGAGGGAAAGGAGAAAGGATAAAGAAAAAGAAGAAAGGAAAAAGAAGGAAAAGGAAGAACAGGAAAGGGAGAAAGGAAAGGGAGGGCAGGACAGGCCGGGAGAGGTGGAGGCGCTGCTCAGCTGCTTTCCAGGACAGCACAGCGCCGCAGGTAAGCCGAGCGGGCTCTGGGTGCCCATCCGTGGCTGCGTGCTGCCACCCAGTGGCAGCTCCCTGCCCACTCCGCTGGCGTCTCCCATCCTGGACTCCCCGTCTGCAGCAGCGGCGCCCGGGAGCAGCCTGGTCCTGCCCCTGGCACTCCTCTGAGAGGTGTTTGCAGCGGCATCCAGGCAAACGTCTGCATTTTACAGATGCACAGAGTTGGGAGGGACCTTCAACCCCCCTGCAGGCAGCGGGGACACCTCCGACCGGAGCAGGCTGCCAGGCACACATCAAATCTGATCTTCATAGTATCAGTCAGGGTTGGAAGGGACCACAAGGATCAGCTAGTTCCAACCCCCCTGCCATGGGCAGGGACACCCCACACTAGAGCAGGCTGGCCAGAGCCTCATCCAGCCTGGGCTTAAACACCTCCAGGGACGGGGCCTCAACCACCTCCCTGCACAACCCAGTCCAGGGCTTCCCCACTCTCATGGTGAGGAACTTCCTCCTCACATCCAGCCTGAATCTCCCCACCTCCAGCTTCATTCCATTCCCCCTAGTCCTATCACTACCTGATAGCCTGAAAAGTCCCTCCCCAGCCTTCTTGGAGGCCCCTTCAGATACTGGAAGGCCACAATGAGGTCACTTCAGAGCCTTCTCTTCTCCAGACTGAACAGCCCCAACTCCTTCAGTCTGTCCTCACAGGAGAGGTGCTCCAGCCCTCTGCTCCTCCTCCTGGCCCTTCTCTGGACACCTTCCAGCACCTCCAGATCCCCCTTGTCATAGGGGCTCCAGAACTGGAGGCAGTACTGCAGGTGGGGTCTCAGCAGAGCTGAGCAGAGGGGGAGAATCCTCTCCCTTGCCCTGCTGGCCACACTTCTCCTGCTGCAGCCCAGGCTCTGATTGGCTTTCTGGGCTGCAAGTGCACCCTGAGAGCTCCTGGTGAGCTTCTCCTCCCCCAGCACCCCCAAGTCTCTCTCCTCATGGCTGCTCTCCAGCCAGTCCCTGCCCAGCCTGGATTTGTGCCTGGGATGGCCTCGACCCAGCTGCAGGACCCTGCCCTTAGTCTTGTTGAAGCTCCTGAGGTTGGCTTGTGCCCACCTCTCCAGCCTGCCCAGGTCCCTCTGGATGGATCCCTTCCCTCCAGCTGTCTGCTGCACCACACAGCTTGGTGTCTCCAATCTTGAATGTCTCCAGGGCCTCACCCACATCCCTGGGCAACCTGTTCCAGTGTTTCACCAACCTCACTGTGCAGAACTTCCTCCTGGTGTCCAACCTAAATCTGCCCTGCTCCAGTTTCAAACCGTTGCCTCTCATCCTGTCACCCCAAGCCCTTCTAAACAGCCCCTCCCCAGCCTTCCTGTAGGACCCCTTCAGATGTTGAAATGCAGCTCTAAAGTCTCCCTGCAGCCTTCTCTTCCCCAGGATGAGCAACCCAAACTCTCTCTACCTGGCACTCTCTGGTGACCAGACCCAAGGAGGGCTCTGAGCAGGCTGAAGCAGCAGGAAACTTGGCTCTGATTCAGCTTTGCAAGGAGAAGCATTGAACAACACATGGAGATCACAGTACTTGGACAACCAACCTCCCATCTGTGGGCACAGGAACATGCAGAGAGGCTTCTCTGTGGCCTCAGACTGAGTCCCTGGTGGTAACTGAGTCTTCAGTCCCCAGGGTATGACAAAGGGAAGGGTTTTTTTTCCCCCTTTTGTTTGGTGACAGTGCCACACAAAGGAACCCTTCCAGGAATTTGGACATGTCTTGTAGATGACCCAGCAAAGGGAGCAGGCTTCTGCATTCAGATATTTCATTCTCATAACATCAATAAGCAGGAAATTGCTAACCAGAGCAGTTGGCAATTCAAACCAAACCACCCCAATGCTGCAATGCCAGGAAAAGGGCAAGATGAGGCTGCAGGCATCAACAGATGCAGAGGGCTGGTTTTCAGTTCTCTTTGGGGGTGTGAAGCAAGAGCAGCCAGACAGCTGGAAAGCACAAGTGCCTTGGAAGGACTCATCCAGATTCCTACAGCTGAGGAAGAATTGGTATGAAAAGCAGTTTGTCCACCTCTGGTGGCAGCAGTTTGGAACAGGAGATGTGAGATTCCCTTAGGGAAAGGAGCTGATGTGACATATGGCAGCACTGGCATCTCTCAGGGCACTCCAGACCTTGACAGAAACGTCTGGTAGCTCATTTTGGTGTTCAGGAAGTGCAAACATCTGCATTTCACTGGCAGCTTCATCATCACACAGCCCCTGGAGTCTGCTTCTGGTGGAAGACCAAAGAGGAGTAGGTGACCTCCTTCTGAGGCTGTGAGAGAAACCACAAACATTAGCGAGGGGCTGGAGCAGCTCTGCTCTGAGGAGAGGCTGAGGGAGCTGGGGGTGCTCAGCCTGGAGAAGAAAAGGCTCTGGGGGGGACCTTAGAGCTGCCTTCCAGAAGGGATCCTAAAGGAAGGCTGCAGAGGGACTTTTCATAAGGGTGTGTAGGGACAGGCCAAGGGGGAATGGTTTGAAGCTGAGGCAGAGCAGGGTTAGACTGGAGCTGAGGAAGAAGTTCTTCAGTAAGAGGCTGGTGAGACTCTGGAATAGGCTGCTGCCCAGGGAGGCTGTGGATGCCTCCCCCCTGGGGGTGTTCAGGGCCAGGTTGGATGAGGCAGCTGAGTGTAATTGAGAGGTGTCCCTGCCCAGGTTGGGGAGTTTGGAGTGGATGACCTCTGAGGTCCCTTCCAACCTGAGCCATTCTGAGATTCCATGAGTGAGCAAGCATCACAGCTCAGAGTGAATCTCCTGCTTTTCACCTCTCCTCAACACTACACCCCAGAAGCAGTCACAGCCTGTCCTGCCATGGGGGAAGTCAGTGAACACTGTGCTGGATCAGACTGGATGTTAGTCTTAGCTCAGGATCCTGGGTCAGCTCTGCATTAAGGGCTTCCAAACAATCAATCTGATGAAGGAAAAGTGCAGAAATTCTTGCCCCTTAAAAAGATGTTCCCCTAACCTGCTCAATTAGTGGGATAGCTAAGGCCCAGAATCCCTCCCCAGAATCCTTGAGATGTGGGCAGTGTGCTGAGGCAGAAGGAGCATCTTTCCTCCCACTCTCAGGTACCTTCTTAGATACCTCCTGAGACCACTACAAACACAAGCTGAAGCCTTGGAGGCACTGCAGGAATCACTTTGCCTTAGTCAAATAAACCATCAGCTAATACTTGAGTCTTGCAAGAGCAAACCTCTTTGCTCCTCTCTAAAGCAAGCTTTACCCTTCTCAACAAGCTCTCTGGAAAGTATGAGAAGTGAAAACTGTGACCTTTACCTGGGTGTTCTTAGCAGATTCCTCAGTCACTGTCTGGGAGGGATTTTGCTCTTGTAAGTGCTGCTGGGACCTCTTACACTCTAGGAAGGAAGGAGAAGAGACACCAGGCTCAGCAGCCTGCACCTTGCTGGGAGACAGCAGTGCAAGAGGGGCTCAAGGGCAGGGTGATGGAGAAGCACCAGAGAGTGTGTGGCTTAGACATGGCTTCTAAAGCCTCTCACAGACCACCACTGCAAAGTGAGCAGCTGCAGCCTAAGCAGGAAGGGGGCCCAAGTCCATGCCCCACCGCTTAGAAGTGGCTAAGATGAGAGCAAGAGGGTGGATATGGGGAGAACTCTGTGTGGTTAGTGGTGGAAGGGGAAAAAACCCAAACCAAACAGGACCTGTCAGATGCAGAACACGGAGACTTGCACCCTCCATGCCAAGATGTGCAGCACCAGGTGCTAAGCTCTCCTGCCCCAGGTCTGAGAGGTCCTGCTGCTGTGTCACTTACTTTTTCTGAGGAGGCAGATGATGGCAAAAACCAGAACAGTCAACAGGATGCCAGAGATGAAGGCTAGGGAGATGTAGAATATTTCATGGCTGTCAATGCAGAGAGATGGTGTCAGAAGGCTCAGTTTTAGCAGAGGTGCTGAAGAACCAGCAGTGCTCCAACTTTATGAAATGCAAGAGCCCCAAGCCCCAGGAGGTGAAGGGTCAGGATCTGCAATAAGCATCACTGTGAATTCACAGGATCACAGAATGGGAGGGGTTGGAAGGGACCTCCACAGATCATCCAGTCCAGCCCCCCCCCTGCCAAAGCAGCATCGCCCAGAGCAGGTCACATAGGAACACATCCAGGTGGGGTTTGAAAGTCTCCAGAGAAGGAGACTCCACAGCCTCTCTGGACAGCCTGCTCCAGGGCTCCTGCACCCTCACAATAAAGAAGTTTCTCCTCATGCTGAGGTGGAACATCCTGGGTTCCAGCTTGTACCTCTTGTTCCTTGGCCTGTCACTGGGCACCACACAAAAGAGCCTGGCACCTTCACCTTGCCACCCACCCCTCAGGTAGTTATAGACAGATCCCCTCTCAGCCTTCTCTCCTCCAGACTAAACAGCCCCAGGGCTCTCAATGTCTCTGCAGAGCAGAGATGTTCAGGACCCTTCATCACCCCCCACAGCTTTCTGTTGGACTCTCTCCAGCCTATCCCTTCTCTCTTGAACTGGGGAGCCCCAGGCTGGACACAGCATTCCAGGTGTGGTCTCACCATCCAGCTCACACACTGGGAAATCCTGAACCACCTTTTGAACCCCCAACACATAAAAACCTTTTACACAGAACTCCTCCCTTCCAGGAGGGGTCTGCAGCCCGAGGAACTCGGTGGTTGAAGCCAGGAAGTAAAGGTGGAATATTTACTTATCGATCCAGCACTTGGCTTCTGAAGGTCTTAGGTCAACCACAGAGGTGTGTGCAGGGGTAGGTGCAGTGGCAGGTGCAGGGGTAGTGGTGGGCATGGGTCTTGGTGGGGCTGGAAGCAAATAGAAACAACAACAGCCACCAAAACATCAATCAGAACCTGGGTTTCAAACCTGCTGACTTTCTCCACAAGCAGGAGAGACGACACAGAGGCTGAGAGAGCACACACCAGGGGTGTCCCCTGGGTCACAGCTCTGCAGCTCTTCCCCAGCCCCACACACCTCGTGCTGAGCCACCCCCACAGCAGCCCTTTCTCAGGCAGCACAGCAGGAACTTGAAGTCAAGAAGCTAAGAAAGTCCTTTCAAGAAGCAAATACCTGCAGTTGCTCTTGTGAAAATATTTCCCATTCTCTCCCAACAGTAACAAGCAGCAAAAGAAGCTGGAGAGGAAGGGAATTAACAAAAAAAGAGTTGTGTTGATCTACACTGGATTTATGCAAAGCCATTCGTGTGCACCCCAGAGCAAAACCAGCCTGCTGCCCTCTTCTCACCCACAATCAATTTCTCAGGCATCTGACACAAGCTGGCACAAAGCCTCAGCAGGAAGCTGCCTTCCACAACTACAAAAGCACCCAGAGCCTCACACAGCCTGGTCTTGAACACCTCCAGGAAGGAAGCATCCATGGCCTCCCTGGGCAACCTGTGCCACCTGTGCCAGTGTCTCACCACCCTCACTGTGAAGAATTTCTTACTCATTTCCAGTCTCAATGTCCCCTCTCCCAGCCCAAAGCCATTGCCCCTCATCCTGTCACTCCCAGCCCTTGTCACAAGTCCCTCCCCAGCTCTCCTGGAGCCCCCTTCAGGCACTGGAAGGCTCTAAGGTCTCCCTGGAGGCTTCTCTTCTCCAGGCTGAACAACCCCAACTCTCTCTCCTGTCCCCATAGGGGAGGTGCTTCAGCCCTCTGATCATCTTTGTGGCCTCCTCTGGACCCTCTCCATCAGGTCCATGTCCTTCTTGTGCTGGGGGCTCCGGAGCTGGACGCTGCTCCAAGTGGGGCCCCACCAGAGCAGAGCAGAGTGGTAGAACCACTTCCCTCACCCCATTTCACACTCAGCACTTTGCAAACCACACCATGAACATCAAAGTATTGCTGACAACAGCATAAGAATTCAACAACCTGCCCTCTACTGCCACCAGCTTTTCCTGCTCCATGTCTACTCTGCAGAGCAATCGGTCACAGCCTCCCTGCAGAAAGAAGTCTAAAATGCAGCAGTAAGAGCCCCCAGGGACACAGCTCCACCTTACCTCTCCTGCCCTGGTGCTGGAGAGAGCTGCTGAGAGCTTGGCAGCAGCTTGCTTTCTGAGCCTTGTCACACCAGCTGAAGGCCAGCTCCCTCGGATGTGTGTCACAAATGTGGAAGTTGGACAGCTTGAGAGTTTCCTAATTACAACAACACAGGAAGCTGTGCCACACCTGCAAATCTCAGGAAGTGCTTATCTGGAGTCCACATCAGCTTCTTAGCTCCCTTTTAAGGTTTGTACCCCTGAAGAACACCTTTTTGTTTGGCTGCATTGGTACTAAGGGTAAACTGGTGGTTTACTAACTCCACTGGTAAGAAGCATTTCCCTCCTGCAGCAGCAAAACCTCCTAAAGGAGGCATCCAAGCAGAGCCTGCTCTGCTTACTGAGTTTGTTCACTGAGTGAATCACTTCCCAGCACAAAAAGGAGGTTACAGACAGGTGAGTGTAAGCTGAGCTGGAACATTTGAGATCTAATAAAATCCTTCAAGGAAAAAGTTCCCTATAAAAAGGGAAAGGTTTCTGCTGTGTGTTACCCTGATACACCTAGAACTATTTCCTCCTTACACACACACAGAGAAAGGCCCAGACCCTCTAGACTGAGCTTAAGACATTTCAGTTTTCAACTTTAGATTGATGAACTCCAGGTTTTCTGGTGGCTTTTGCTGTTTCCTGCACCTACATCCTCTTTCCCAGAGCAGGAAGATACTTTCATCACCATCTGAAGCCTTGTTATGAAAGGGGGTTTTTGGTCAAGTTAAGACAAGAACCTTCACGGAGTCACAGATTCAGAGATTCATAGAAGGGGCTGGGTTGGAAGGGAACTTAAAAGATACTCAGATCCACACACATGCCACCCCCACTATGGCCAGGGACACCTCCCACCAGCCCAGGTTGCTCAAGGCCTCATCCAAGCTGGCCTTGAACACCTCCAGGGAGGAGGCATTCACAACCTCCCTGGACAACCTGTTCCAGTGTCTCCCCACCCTGTCAAGAATTTCTTCCTGATCTCCAGTCTGAATCTTCCCTCCTCAGGCTTCAATCCATTCCCTCTCATCCTATCACTCCAAGCCCTTGGAAGAAGTCCCTTCAGGTACTCCACTCCTTTCACCCAAGCTCTGACCACAAGTTCTCACAGAGGGTTACAGCAGCAGGCCCCTCCCCATAGAGTCCACCCTGAGATGTTACCCTCACAGCACAAATGACCCTCTGGCTCCTCTCCCAGGCACTCATTTCGAGTAGCTCCCCATGCTGCAGGAGGCAGTACTGGCGTTCATTTAGCTTTTACAACAGGTTTATAATTAGTCACTCCCTAGAGGTCATTACCACACACAATTCGACACCAAAACCTCATCACTGCTGCCAACAGGAAGCTTCTCTGCAAGGTTTTGTGTTTCTGGAAGTGTCCATGGCCAAAGAAGGAACAGAGCCTCACATGCTGTGACTTCCACCAACCCCCCCCACTACAAACTGACTGCAGTGTCTTCCTGTGACCGATTCAGCTACTTCAGACACAAACAGCAAGTGATGCTGGTGCTGCTAGTGAAGAGAGCAGAGGGGTTGGTGAGTTTGTTTCTTTAATGATACTTCAGAACCATACAGCTTCCAACTGAGAGACAAGAGACAAGGGTCAGTGGCATCAGAGGTGGTCACACCGCCGCCTGCGCGCTCTTCGACAAGGCCTTCAGGTCCAGAATGCACTTGGCCACACTCTCCTTCTGCTGCAGGAGACAGGGAAAGGACAGGTCAGAGGAAAGATGTCAAGGAGGACCTCACCTGGAGTACTGTGTCCAGCTCTGGAGCACTCAACACAGGAAGGACATGGACCTGATGGAGCAGGACCACCAAAATCATCGGGGGCTGGAGCACCACTGCTATGAGGACAGGCTGAAGGAGGTAGGGGTGTTCAGCCTGGAGAAGGCTCCAGGGAGACCTTGGAGCAGCCTTCCAGTACCTGAAGGGGCTACAAGAAGGCTGTGGAGGGACTGTTTACAAAGGCCTGCAGTGATAGGATAAAGGCAAATGGTTTGCAATTAGAGGAGACTTAGACTGGATGTTAGGAAGAAGTTCTGCACCCTGAGGCTGCTGGAACACTGCAAGAGGTTGCTCAGGGAGGTAGCTGAGGCCCCATCCCTGGAGATATTCAAGGTCAGGCTCAACAAGGCTCTGAGCAACCTGATCTCGTGGAGGATGTCCCTGCTGACTGCAGGGGATTTGGACTAGATGACCTTTAGAGGTCCCTTCCAACCCAAACCATTCCATGATTCAAACAAGCAAAATATGCATCTGAAAACATTTCAGAGTCTCCTTTTTAGACCCAGCAATTATGTTACAGAATAAAAGGGATGGAACTACAGCTCTTCAATCCAGTGACCAGCATTAAAGCATCTGCACACAGTGCTTCTAGGAAGGTTTTCTTCCTCTCAGCTGCATTCCATGAAAGAAAGGGCATCTAAAGCCCACCTGCTGTTATTAACCTGCCACAGCCTCACCCAGACTTCTACAACTGACTTCACTGACCCCTTAGCTACACATCTTACCATAAGCTTAGCTCTATGCTGCACCACCACATGAAATTCCAGCTGAAATCACCAGCAACAAGAGCAACCTGGGCTGGGCTGGTTAGCTCTTAGTAGTTGCAGCCACGTTTGGGAGTCTCCTAGCGGTGATCTATCACCTTCTGTCTTAAACCACCATCACCCCAGAGGAGCTATTCACGGCAGATGCAACCCAACAAGTACCTGCTGAGGTGTGATGCTCTGAACAACACTTTTCTCCACCCACTGGATCATGTGCTCCTGCTCTTTCTGACGCCTCAGGGTCTGCACAGCCACCTGGTAGTCCAGCCTCTTCTTCACCTCGTTGTACACAGTCATTAACCGCTCGCGGTAATTGGTCTCCAGCAGCATCGCGACTTGGTTCTGGGCACAGCAGAGGAAGCCAAAGGGTTAATGCTTGGCAACAACACAACCAGCAGCAAAAGGCTTTTTAGAGCAGCATCACTGGTGAGCCACAGGGTTGTCACTCAGTGGTCATTTAAGCAGGAGCCAGAATTTAGGAGGGGCCCACAGAGCTGGAGCCGTACCCGCTTGGCGTCGAAGAGGTAACTGCGGCCTTCCACCCGCCACTGCTCCTTCTTCTCCTGCTCAATGGCAGTCTCCAGATCTTTGATGGCCTCATTCTTCACAGCCAAAGCATTAGCAACTTTCTCCTGAGTGAGGAAATCAACAGCAACAGCAAAGCTTTAGAATGGCAGCACGATGAAGGAAAACAAGGGATCTGTAATTCACCGCTGGCACGCTGCATTACCACTTGTCTGCACTAACTGGATCGTGCCAGGGCTGAGGTGAAAGGATGGCAGGAGAGGAGGACTGAAGCTCACAATCAATCACAGAATGGCTTAGGTTAGAAGGGACCTCAGAGGTCATCCTGCCCACCATGGGCAGGGACACCTCTCATCTACACTCAGCTGCTTAAGGCCTCATCCAACCTGGCCTAGAACGCTCCCGGGGAAGAGACATCCACAGCCTCCCTGGGCAGCCTATGCCAGAGTCTCACCATCCTCCTACTGAAGAACTCCTTCCTAAGCCCCAGTCTAACCCTGCTCTGCCTCAGCTTCAAACCATTCCCCCTTTTCCTGTCCCTCAGGAAAAGTCCCTCTGCAGCCTTCAGCTAGTGGAAGGCAGCTCTAAGGTCCCCCTGGAATCTTCTCCTCTGCAGGCTGCACACCTCCAGCTCCCTCAACCTACCCTCATAGCAGAGGTGCTCCAGCCCTTGGATCACCTTTGCTGCCCTCTCCTGGACTCGCTCCACCAGCTCTGTGTCCCTTTCACGCTGGGAACTTGTGCTGGTATGAGGTATTTCATGTTGGAAGACTCATGTCTTCAAGCCTTCTCTAAGCCACGTTCTGACCCTATTATCTTTATGACAACCTAGACACATCTGTCTTACAAACAGGTGATAGAAGAGTTAACAACTACTACAAAGCTGATAGTTTCTTTTATTACCTCATTAAGTTTGTCAGCAAAAGCTGCTACATCACCCCCAAACTTTTTCACACCATAGATGATGACTGTCAAGATGCAGGCAGCTGCCACTGTCTCATGGTTAATCACATAGATTTCTTTAGACAGCAGGTAGAGCAGGAGGCCTGTTCCCAGCATGTAAGGCCCTAAGGGAAAACCAAAGCAGAGTTACTTTTACAGAGCAGAAAGAGGCTCACCAAAGCACAAAAAGAGACTAGGGGTAGAAAGATGAGGATCAAGATCAGGAAGTGTTGCCTGCCACCATGATAAAAAGTAGAAACCCAGCAGCACCAAGGGGAAGGAGCCATGAGGCTGCTCACCAAAAGTGGATGCAACTTGCACCTTGCATGAGGCCTGCTGCCTCAGACAGAGACAGAAATCTCTGTTTAAAGGCTTTGAGGGTCAGCAGGCAAATAAATCTCCCTGCAAAATCAAGCTTGTGGCAATTTATTAGTCTTTTTTAAAGCACAGGGCTTTGACAGAAAGAGAGACTGCCCTGGCTCACTCTTCACAACCTCCTTCTGCCCATGCAAACCATCATTTTCTTCAGCATTTTACCTCCCCAGCAGCCAGAAGTGGTGGACAGAGCTAAATCTGCACCACAAAGCGTATTTTTTATTAAAAATAAATAAATAAAGGCACATATTAACCTGTAACTCCTGTTTTAGGGTAGAGAAACTGGAAGAACTCCTCTGGGATCAAACCATGACGGACTTCTCCTCCTTTCTCAGGCAGGGGAGGCAGAGGAGCTGAGCACTGCTGGCTGGTATGCAGTGGTCTTGTCGTGTGCAATACCCTAGGAAGAAGGGGAGAGCTTCCACTGAGGTGATCAGCTAAAAACCACCAACAAACCACCCGAGACGAGCTCAAACTCATCATTAATTAAAGCAGGGCAACGTTCACTAGACACGCCTCCCTGGAGGAGATGGGCGGGACTAGGTAACCTCCAAGGACTCCTCCCGGCCGTGACTATTTTATTCACCATAATTAGAACAGAATACATTAGGAAAATGAAGGGGAATGCCCAGAATAACGTTACTGAAACACAAGGCTTTGGCAGGATCCCGGGGCGCTCCCCGGCCTCCCCAGGCAGCCTGTCAGGCCTCCCCAGGCAGCCTGTCAGGCCTCCCAGCAGCGCCGCAAGAGGCGGCCAAAGCTCTGAGCGCTGCCAGACGAGGCCCCCGCGGTACTCACCCCACGGCGACGGGAGGCGGCAGGCTCCGCAGCGCGGCCGGGACTGCGGGAGGAAAGGGGCAGAGAGCCGTCAGGGCACAGCTCGGCCAGGACAAACCCTCCCCCCACCCCAGCGCCCCCGCGCTGCCCCCGGGGCTCACCGGCGCGGAGGACGAGGCGGGAGAGCATGGCGGGAGAGGGCAGGCAGCGACACGACCCCCGCGTCCCGGTGACCGCCGGCCGCCTCCGCACCAAGATGGCGGCAGGGACGCTCTCGCGAGAGCGCCAGCGGAGGGGCGGGGCGGCCGCTCTCGCGAGAGGCAGCGGCGCGCGCGGCGCGGGAGCACGTGGGGGGCGCCGCCGGCCCCGCTCCCGCCGCTGCCGCCGCCGCCGCCGCCATGGAGGAGCCGCCGCCCGAGCAGCCCCCGGCCGAGCAGCCCCCGCCGGACCCGGCGGACGGGGAGTCCTCGGCTGAGGCCGGCCCCGAGTGGAACATCCCGCCCAACGCGCCCGCCTGCATGGAGCGGCAGCTGGAGCGAGCACACTACCGCGCAGGTAGCGGGGCCGCGGGCGGGCCGCCGGCCCGGGGGACCGCAGGGGAGCGGGGCTGGGGCTTATCGGGGCTGCCCGGCCCCTCGGGGAACGGCGGCGGGTGCTCAGCGAGCCTTTTCCCTTCATCTCTCCCGCAGACGGGGCCTTGCTGCTGGGCGCCTCGGCGCTGAGCGGGCGCTGCTGGACCGGCTCCCTCTGGGTATTCGCCGACCCCCGCCGCGCTCCCAGCGAGGGCTTCTGCACCGCCGGCGTCCAGACCGAGGCGGGCGTCGCCGACCTGTGCTGGGTGGCTGACAGGGGCATCCTGGTCGCCTCTGACACCGGTAAGCAACAGGGATCCCCCCTCGGGCCCTCCCTCTACTGAGGTAGATTCTCCCTAGTTGAGGTGGGTGCCCCTCTCCTGAGGTGGGTGCCCCTCTCCTGAGGTGGGTGCTCCCCTGCTCGCCCCTAGGCGCCGTGGAGCTGTGGGAGCTGGACGAGAAGGAGACGCTGATCGTGAACAAGTTCTGTAAATACGAGCACGATGACATCACGATGGCCGTGGCCGTCCTGGCCGGCAGCACCCAGGCTATCAGCGGTGGCAGGGACTTCTGGTGAGTACCCCCAGCCTAGCTGCCCTGCCCAGGCTCGCTGCTGGGTGCTGACTCCTTGCTTTCCTCTGCAGTGTGAAAGTCTGGGACCTGCCACAGGAAACGGTGGTGCACTCCTACAGAGGTGAGTGCCACACCAGCCCTGTCACGGGGAGGAGGGCTGCAGCACTGCTTGTCCCCCAGCTGTCAAACCACACTGGGGGCTGTGATCTGTAGAGTTCCTGGCACAGCCTTGTTGCTTTGTCTGTTGTTTGTTTCTCCCCACAAAATGAATGCTCTAAGGCTTAGTTTGCCCTGTCTTCTCTAAGAATTTTTTAGAGTTTCTCTTCTCTGCTGAAATCTTTCTGCACCTGCATGTGATCATTGATCTCCTGAGCCATGCCTGTTCTGAGCAGCAGCTCATTTGAGAAGCTGCTTGCTGAAAATGAGGGAACTGTGATCTCCAGCCACACTAGAGGCCATGCTTTGTTTGATCCTCTCCCCACCAGCCCCTTTGTAACTGACCCCTTGTCTGGAGAGACTTCCCCAGGCTCATGCATGTCACAGGGACGTGGCTGCAGTGTCTCTGGGTGGATTTGGCAGCTCATCAGTTTGCTAGGAAGCAGTTGGCTCTTTCTGAGTAGAAGTTGCCCTGTGTGTGGGCATAAAGTATTCTTTGTTTCTATGCTGTGCCTTCAGAGGGCCTTGGGAGTAAGTGGGAAAGTTGGATACAGTCTTTGAGGCTCTGTCCTTCTGTGCTTTTGGTAGCTCATGCTGGTGCAGTGACATGTGTGGCTTCCTGTCCTGGTAAGGAGACCATGTTCCTGTCCTGTGCTGAGGTAAAGCTTGTTCTCTTGTCTAAACCTCCCTGACAAAATGTGATTTACCTCCAGTAATTTCCTGTTAAATGCACTTAGTGAGGCATCACCTCCTGTGTTCCCAGCTGCATGCCTGTGTCATTTTGGTGTTCCAGCTTGCCAAGCTGATCTCTGTGGGGTTGTACTGAGCTGTGGGAGCTCCTGGGTCCCTCCTGAGGCTGGCTGAAGGAGCAGCATCATTTTAACACAGAGCAGAAGGTGGCTGGGTCTGGGATGTGGGTCAGTAGCAGCTTGCAGTGAACCTGGGATTAGGCCTTCCCCCTGCCACAAAGAAAATGTTAAAACCTTCTTGTTCACTTTGGGTTTCTAGGACAGCAGAATTTTACTCTGGGACACCAGATGCCCAAACCAGCTACTCGAATTGGTAGGTCTCTGTGTGCAGCTGCTGTGTGTGTGTGGCTTGGTGGAAGGAGGAATTCCTTTCATGGCTGACTTGATGACGGGCTAGCTTCAGCTCTAGGGAGGAGACCCCTTGGGCAGAAAAGGCTGACAAAAGCTAGGCCTAACCCCATCACAGAAAGACAGTGAGCTTTAAATGCTTGTCTTGGTGCAGCAGCAGTGCTGAAGGAGGTGGTGCAGGAATCTCTCTGTGCTGACTCTGCTTTTTCACACTCCTCCCAATTTGCTCCCAGTTTGCAGTGCCTGTAACTACCTCCCTACCTCAGTCATGTGGCATCCACAGAAAAGTGACATCTTTGCTTGGGTAAGAAGTGATCCTGTTTGGCCTTTACCAGGCAAATCAAGGTTTTTCTTTCCTGGTGGCAGCTTGGCTGATTCCTTCCTTCTCCTTCCCTCTGCAGGGGATGAAAGCGGAACGGTTGCGCTGGTAGACACCAAGAATCCTGATGCTGCCCTCAGCTCCTCTGTGCACATCAGAAGTGTCACAGGGTTTGCATTTTCTGCACATAGGTAGGGGCTGGTGCTGGCAGGCAACCTCTGACTGCACTCACTGAAACCCTTACACCTTCTCAGAGTGGAAAAAAAACCCAACCTGTGAGAGTCCTGGGCTTGGTCTTTGGACAGGGAGGTATCAGAAGCATCGACCCAGTCCCTGTGGGACGTTTCTAATTCCAGGCACCTCTGCTTGGTGAGGGCTTCCTGGCCTCCTGACACTCATGTGGTCACTTAGTGTGCTGGCAACCTGCTAAACGGTGGTGGGAACCTTTCTGTAAGATCTGTTGCCTGTTCATTCTCTGTACCTGGGGCAGGCTCACTAGGAAATGTGCTTCTCACAAGAAGCTTTCAGCTGTGGGAGTGAGTCCAGAGGAGAGCCCCAGGGATGATCCAAGGGCTGGAGCAGCTCTGCTATGGGGACAGGCTGAGGGAGCTGGGGGTGTGCAACCTAGAGAAGACTCTGAGGGTACCTTAGAGCTGCCTTCCAGTTCCTGAAGGGATCCTACAGGAAGCCTGGGGAGGGACTTTTCCTGAGGGTGTCTAGAGACAGGCCAAGGGGGAATGGTTTGAAGCTGAGGGAGAGCAGGGTTAGACTGGAGCTTAGAAAGTTCTTCAGTAGGAGGCTAGAAGAGGTTGCCCAGGGAGGTTGTGGATGCCTCCTCCCTGGGGGTGTTCAAGGCCAGGCTGGATAAGGCTTTGAGCAGCTGAGTCTAGTTGAGAGGTGTCCCTGGTCATGGCAGGGACGATGGTCTCAGGTAGATGATCTCTGAGGTCTCTTCCAGCCTAAGCTGTTCTGTGACTCTCTGCTTCTGTGCCTTTGGGTGTTCTGACTGTGACCTCCTCTTTTCCCCAGCTCCCCCTTACTGGCTTCCATCAGTGAAGACTGTTCCGTAGCTGTGCTCGACTCAAACCTCACAGAGGTGTAAGTACCAGACAGGGGGTTTGCACTGCTGTGTTTATGGCTGCCTTCTCCTGAGGCTGATTATTTAACCATGTGCTGGGGGGAAGATGAAAATGCTGCTCTAACAGGGGAGCAGCAGCAGCTGGGATGTGCAGAAGCCCTCAGTGGCTAACAGAGTGTCCCTGTTTTGCAGGTTCAGGAGCCATTCCCACCAAGACTTTGTCAAAGGCTTGTCCTGGTCCCCTTCAGATGATGCCTTGCTCACCACAGTTGGATGGGATCATCAGGTTTTACATCACACTATTCCCATGCCAACAGGTGAAGCTTCTGGAGTCAACTGTGCAAAAGAATAGTTTTTATAAACTTGTGGTCCAGATTCCTTCCTGGCATAACTTTGATTCTGCTGAAGTCAGAGGTGTGTGGAGTGGAGCAGGTATGGTCTGCTGGCTGCCTGGAAGCTTGTGACTAAGGAGGTTCCTGTAGTAGTTTTGAGTTAGGCCTAAGTTAGTTACAAACCAAGCTTTGCCCTCAAGAGTTGGTGGCACCTGTGATAAGACTTCAGTATTCTACCCAGAAAAAAATTGACTTCAGGCACAGAGGAGACTTGGAGAGACAGGGAGTTGGGTATCAGTGTCAGAAAGACTCAGTTGCTCCCTCCATTAATAGAAACGTGGCAGGGGGGGAGGTTAAAAAACACCACCTCTTGTTAGCTGGATGTGAGAGGCTCACCCTTGCTGTGCAAATCAGCTCTTCTAAGAGAGCAGGAGGATGTGTTGGCATTTCAGGACTAGAAGGGTTCCACTGGTGTCCTTGGTTCAGCAGGTGGGTGAGAGGGTTGGTCTTCAACATCTGGTGTGTATCCTGTGGGGAGCACTGGCTACTCACTGGTAGAACAGCAGTGCTTGGTGTGGAGCTCTGTGTGCTGGATGATCAAGATCCCAGCTGTAGCCCTGTGATCAAAACACCTCCCTGACAGTGCAGGACCTGCTGAAACCTGGGAGCTGTGATGCCCAGCATGGACTTGGCAGCTGAGGCCAGCTCAGAGAGGCTGTTGCTGTGGCCTGCTGAAAGCCAGGAGCAGTCAGCAGCTGTGCCGTTGGACGTCGCGTTTCATCTCCTCTGTGCTGAAGACAAACAGAGCTAAAACCTGTGAACAAAAGCTTGTGTAAGGGAAAAACTGGACTGAGGACTTCAGTTTTCATGTGCTTGCTCCCATAAACAGACTCTGCTTAGTGATAAATGAGACTCCTTAAGCATTTGTGATGAGTGACTGTTTGTGCCAGTGACTGAGGGGGACCAAGCCTTCCCCCAAAGCAGGCTCCACATAATCCTTGGAGGTGGTTGTTTGTAGCCTCCCACATACTTTTCAAACTGAACTCTTTCTCTGAAACATACTTAACTGAAAAAAAGGGGGGGAAAAAAATGCTTGCATGCATTGCCACTGCTCTAGATACAGCTTGGTCTGCCCTAACTTTGCCTAGTCACAGTAAAGCAGGTCCTGAGTAGCCACACAAAAATGCCCTGGCCATGATTGCTCCTCCTGTCTTTAGCACCACGGCAACACTAAACTACCCCACTTCCACTGGGCTTACCCCTGCAGAAACATGGGGCTCAGCTGACCCAAGTTCTGTAGAGCCCACAAGTAATTTTAAGCCAGACTGAGCTTTCCCAGCTTTTATGCTTTTCCTCCTGCTCTCTGGAAGCCTGGTGTGCTGCTTTTGGAGTGCCTGTGAGAGAGCTGCTGCTCTGGAGCAGGCTCTGACAAGGAAAGGGTCCAAACCTGTCCAAAAAACCCCACCCAAACTGACAAGATTCCTCACAAGTACCCTTTGAAGAGCCAAAAATGCTACCTGTTGTGGCCCTCTGATGGTGTGCTGAGAGCTGAAGCAGGTCTTGTGCTGTCTGTGGCAAAGAGTTGTCTTGGGAGAGCATGAGGCAGCTCCTTAAATCAATCCATTTTTGACTTGTAACTGGGTGTAAGCTTCACCAGGCCTCCTCTGTGGTGTTTGAGGAGCCAGCTGAGGTCCTGCCCACAGCCCAGGTGAAGCTGTGGTTTCAGTCTCTGAAATGAAAACTGTTCTCCAATAAACATGCACTGTATGTATGCTCAGGTGCCAGGGTGCTGTGATTCCTCAGCCAGGCAGGCTGCAAGTGCTGCTGCTTCTGGGGGAAGCTTTGCCTTCCAAACCTTTGGAGCAGGGTTTCCCAGTGTGCAGAGCTGTACAAAACCAAACCACTTCAAATGTCAGGTATTGCTAACCACTGCTAAGTTCTCCACATTGACACTTGGGAGCAAAACACAACAGTCCATGGTGAAACCATGAGAGAAGGTGAAACCTGGAGTGACAGCAGGTCAGTGGTGAGGTATTGACCCTGGGTTTACAGCTGATGGAGGGCTTCTAGCCCTCAGCACAGGAAGGATGTGGACCTGATGGAGTGGGTCCAGAGGAGGGCCACCAAAATGATCAGGGGGCTGGAACACTTCTGCTCCAAGGACAGGCTGAGGGAGCTGGGGGTGTTCAGCCTGGAGAAGAGAAGGCTCCAGGTGAGACCTAGTAGCAGCCTTCTCATACCTGATGGGGGCTACAAAAAGGCTGCAGAAGGACTGTTTCCAAAGGCCTGCAGTGATAGGATGAAGGGCAATGGTTTGCAATGAGAGAAGCGATTTGGATCGGATGTTAGGAACAAGTTCTGCACCATGAGGGTGCTGGAACACTGCAACAGGTTGCCCAGGGAGATTATTGAGGCCCCATCGCCGGAGAGATTCAAGGTCAGGCTCAACACGGCTGTGAACAGCCTGATCTAGTGGAGGATGTCCCTGCTGCTGCCTGCAGAGGGCTTGGACCGGATGACCTTTGGAGGTCCCTTCTTTGAGTCTGTAATTCTCTTGTGGCAGCACCCAAAACCCCCTCACCAATCCCCCAGCGTCTGTTCAAGAAGCACTGGGTGAATGTCCTGCCAGAGGAGGGCAGCAGCTGCCAGCTGCAGGAGCAGCAAGGCACCGGCCCCCGAGCCTTGCGCGTCGCTTTGAAGTGTCTCCTTTTTCATTAGCTGCTTGCACTCGGTCGCTTTAACCATCCCACGAGAAGCACGGAGAGCTGCAGTTTGTGTAGGAGTCAGTGGCGTTAGCCCGGCTGAACCCTGGCTAGCACCCGGCCAGCCACACCAACGCTGCGCAGTGACACCGATGCCATTGAATAGAGAGACTTATCGCTGCTCCTTAATGCCCCAGCACGCAGGCAGCGTGGCACAAGTGCTGCCAGCACCACATCAAGGGCTTTGTAGCTGTCTGCAGAGGGAGTTGGGTGGGTTCTCTGGGCTTCGTGGCACTCTCACACCCTCTCTGCTCTGTGCTCTTCACCTTTGGGGACACTTCTATAAATACCTCGTGGCTGGAGTGAAAGCTTCAAGACACACACACACACACCACACACACACACTTCCCCTCACCAAGAACCTGGTTCTGAGGCTGGATTAAAGAGCTGAGAATGCAACCAGGTATAATTTGGAGGAGTGGGGAGAAGAAGCCACTGTGCAGGCCAGGCTGCCTTTTATGTTGCATTGCTCACTCTGCATTCCCAGTTTTCAGTGCAGGCTTCTAGTCTGGACTTGCAAATCAGCACATGGGAGTTTCGTTCCCCATGAAAAGCTCAAACCCAGCAACTATTTATAGAAGCAGCACAGGTTGGACTGCACCAGCTCCTCTACCAGCCTGCCCAGCCAGCTGGAGGCAAGGGGTGTTCCAGGAGTGACAGGGCAGTTAGGGCCAGCAGCCCCTTCCCTCCTTCAGCCAGCTTCCAAAAATCACTTCAGTTGCCACAGAGTGGATAGCAACAAGTGGTGGGCAGAAAACAGACCAACCCTAAAGCAGGCTGAGGCTGTTGCTGAGGCCAGTTTGAGCCATGTTTTCCTGGCTTTATAATCCTACCTTCATAGGTCATAGAATGGCTTAGGTTGGACCTCAGAGATCATCAACTCCCCTGCCATGGGCAGGGACACCTCTCAACTAGACTCAGTTGCCTCACCCAAGATGGCCTTGAACACCCCCAGGGAGGAGGCATCCACAACCTCCCTGGGCAACCTGTTCAAGAGTCTCAGCAGCCTCCTACTGAAGAACTTTCTCCTAAGCGCCAGTCTAACCCTGCTCTCCTCAGCTTCAAACCATTCCCCCTTGGCCTGTCTCTAGACACCCTCAGGAAAAGTCCCTCCCCAGGCTTCCTGTAGGATCCCTTCAGGAACTGGAAGGCAGCTCTAAGGTACCCTCAGAGTCTTCTCTAGGTTGCACACCCCCAGCTCCCTCAGCCTGTCCCCATAGCAGAGCTGCTCCAGCCCTTGGATCATCCCTGTGGCTCTCCTCTGGACTCACTCCCACAGCTGAAAGCTTCTTGTGAGAAGCACATTTCCTAGTGAGCCTGACCCAGGTACAGAGAATGAACAGGCAACAGATCTTACAGAAAGGTTCCCACCACCGTTTAGCAGGTTGCCAGCACACTAAGTGACCACATGAGTGTCAGGAGGCCAGGAAGCCCTCACCAAGCAGAGGTGCCTGGAATTAGAAACGTCCCACAGGGACTGGGTCGATGCTTCTGATACCTCCCTGTCCAAAGACCAAGCCCAGGACTCTCACAGGTTGGGGTTTTTTTTCCACTCTGAGAAGGTGTAAGGGTTTCAGTGAGTGCAGTCAGAGGTTGCCTGCCAGCACCAGCCCCTACCTATGTGCAGAAAATGCAAACCCTGTGACACTTCTGATGTGCACAGAGGAGCTGAGGGCAGCATCAGGATTCTTGGTGTCTACTCTCACAGGTCCCCCTGGAGTCTTTTCCAGGCTAAACACCCCCAGCTCCCTCAGCCTCTGCTCATAGCAGAGGTTCTCCAGCCCCTGGATCATCTTTGTGGCCTCCTCTGGGCTCACTCCAACAGCTCTGTGTCCTTATGCTGGGGATACCCGAACTGGAGGCAGTATTCAAGGTAGGGTCTCAGCAGAGCAAAGGGGCAGGATCCCCTCTCTTTCCCTGCTGGCCAGAGGGAGAGCCCAAGATGTCCATCTTGGAGCAGACAGCCCACTTCAGCAAGACTGAAATAAATCAGACCCCAGAGAAGACAGTAAGTTCAGTCATATTTAATGCAAGAAGGTTGGTGTTCAGTGGCACTCATAAATAACAGACTTTGTTCAACACTTTACAAGTAAAGCTCTGGCTTATTACATCCTACATTAGCAGGCACTTTGAGGAAGAGGCAGCTGCAGGGAATGATTTTAGGTTGTATCAAGACTTGAATGACCAAACTGCATCATAGAGGGTGAAAAGAACTCCATTGTCAGGCTTTGAGATCGCTTCCAGTGCTGCGACTGGGCTGGAAGGCAGGTTGGTTTGCTCCATTCTGCCCCTTAGTTGGTTTCTTTCCCGTTCCCAAATTCAGAGCTGTGGAGGAGCAGAAACAGGAATTGGAGCAGAGTTTATCTAGGGGCTTCCCTGGCCAAGGAACAGGGAGCTCTTGCCCGTCCCTGCAGCCACACTCCTGGCTCTTCATTATGGATTTAGCTTTCTCCACAAGTGCTCTGCCTGCCAGCAGCTCTGACAGTGGTTTCTTTGTCACACAGTTCCCAGTGGCCCCAGTGTAGCTGTCTAGTTGTTACTGAAATCCTAGGGTTTTGCTTAATGCATTCAAAAGAAGCAGAGAGAGAGAGAGAGAGAGAGAGAATCCAAAGTGTTTGAAAGAATAAAGTAGCTCCACTGCCTGAGCTGTCTATGCCAACCAGTTCTACAACTGTAGGCAGAGTCTTGCCTGGTTTAGTTAGAGCTGAGCCTGCTCTGCACTCCCAGAATGGGCAGTGGCTGTTTCATAAACCTGACTTACATGATCATGCTTCTGATACTTAAAATAAACAAATAGATGTATCCACACTGTACCACCACACCACAGCTCCACAGGAGTTCCATGTCTGGGTGAAACAGAAGATAGGAGATTCAAAGCAGGTGGCAGCCTTGGGAGTTTCCTGGTTTGCTCTGAAATAAACCAAGCAAACCTTGTTTGGATACACTCAAATTTGGGAGAAGTCTTGAGAGAGGGGGAGGGAAGGAAATCTCACCAACCCACCCCCATTTCAGGGCACAAATCAACCTTGAAAGGCTGAAGTCTCCCAAGGAGCCTTTACATTTGGAAGTGCTTTTGAGAGGTAATTTGCAGTTACTCTTTGGAAATAAATCAAAAACCCAACCCAACAATTAGGTTGGAATCGTATCAGAGAGGCTTCTGTTTCAAGTTAAATTGGTGAGACTTCATCCAAGACAAAAACATGACCCTAAAATCCCTCAAAGAGGATCACAGCTTTACCTCCAGAGAGAAAGAAGAATCCTCAATATGCTCTTGCACAGAGCAACTTCTGTTCACCATGGCACTGGCACACTGCAAGTGGACCAGACAGTTACTCCATAGTCACTTTGCTCCACAAATGCTTTAGAAGCCAACACCCAGAGGATTTCATTTGTGTTGATTCAATATTGGTTGGCACATCTGGAAGTCTTCCAACTCACTGCCAACTTGGCATAACAATGCCCTTGGACTCAGCTCTTAAGACAAGGGGATGGCATTTGTGTTGTCATCTTATTCCCAGCAAAGTCATGCTCAAGGTACTTAGAAGCTGCTGCTGAAACAGCTGTTCAATGAGGTGAGGTTCAGAAACAACACAGAACATCAACAACAAGACATCAGCATCCAGGCAGCTCCTTTGAAAATTCCATTGTGGAGGGGGGTGGGAAAAAGTCATCACCAAGCTTTTGAGCTGGGCTGGGGAGAGCAAAATCTGCTCCCATGCAGACAGAGATAACTGGAGTGGAACCAACAGTCCTGTAAAGGACTGAGAACAGAAAGTGCTTTGCCATCGAAGTAGACTCATGTCTCAAAGTGCTTTTAGTTTGTCAGTCAGCAGAAAAAATTCTCTACAGGTTTGGGTTTTTTACACTTATCTTACAGCAATTTGCAGCAAGGCAGCCTAGGAGGAAGAGAGCAGAGCTGTAATCTCAGGAGGTTGGCTCTTCAAACCTTTGGCCAGCCAGCGTGAGACTGTGCTGCTTGGCTCCAGAGTATAAATGCCCCCTGTAAGGCTACTCCTATCTCCCCACCCACCCCACAGCCAGCAGCAGCCCCTTCAGAGGCACTGCAGGAAGCAGGGGCAGGCTTGTTCAGCACCCAGACAGTTGGGGGAGCAGCGGGAGCCAGCTCCCTTGGCTGTCACCACAGACATTCCACACACCAGGAGGATCAAATGCTCTGCAGCCACACTGAAAATCAACTCCCTAGTCCCCCAGATTAGGCAAAGCAGAGCCAAGCCTCAGTGTAACAGTTCATAAGGACTCCATGACTTAGCTTCCAGAGGTGGGGTTAGATGGGTATGAAGTGGCACAGGACCCCTTGAGGAAAGCACCACAGGCACAGCACCCTGGTGAGCTGCTGACACCCACCAGCTGCTAAACAACAAAGATTGCTCAGTCTCTTAAGGCTCCAAAGTGCTTCACAGCCATCCATCCAGGCCTCAGCCTTCTGCCATGAGGAGTAATTACCAACAGAAACATCTACAGTGACCAAAAGGCACAGGAAAGAGAGGGTCCCTGCTCCCCAGGCTGCTGCCCCACAGAAGTGGGCTCTGACCTTGGGGGCAAAGTTGCCCCAGTTCAGCTTGGAAAGCCAGGAGCTGTTCTTAAGGCAGTGGCATCAATGGTTTGCTCAAGGCTGTTGGAGGAGGTAGGGACAGAAGAGGTTAGGAGCTCGACATCCTGAGCCTTGTTTCTATCCACTGGTCTCACATCCTCATTTCAATTCCCCTGCACTGAGCTATGCTCTGCCTCACCTCCATTACTGCAGCTCCAGCTGGTTTCTCCTTACTCCCAAGCAAGTTGGATTTAAATCAATTGAAAACCCAAGCTAAAAAACAACCTCTCCAGTGCAGGATACTCTTCAAAGAGAGCTCAAGATGCTCTTTGGCTTAGAAGCCCCTCTCAGGCTGCAGCTGTGACTATAATACAGGGAGGGAAATAGAAGGCTAAGCTTCATTTGCTCATGTAACAGGCAGCAGCCTGTCCTCTGCAGTAACTACTCTCCAGAAGAGTCTTTTGAGAAGAGGCCACGTCCCAGGTTCACTCCCCGCCTTCTCCATCAAGTGGTTTCAAGCAGTGCATTTGCTGGCTGGGTTGGAGCCACCCCTGATGCCCGCAGAGAAGGAGACAATCAGCCCAGGCGCCTTCTCAGCCCTTGCCAGCCAGGGGAAGGTGGTGGAGCAGGCCTGGGGACAAGCCTATCGGTGGCCACTCTGGTAGACATAGGAGATGGGCTGGCGTGCTCCAGGTCTGACTGTGAAGGTGTTGGTTGGTCCAGTGTATGGTGAGCTGCTGTGGACAGGTCTGGAGGGAACACAGAGGGAAAGTCACCAAAAGCTAAGAAAAGCCTTGGGTTTATTCCATGAAACCCTTAGGTTTGTTCCCTATTGCAATCATTTCTTTTGGGTTAGTTTTGGTTTGGGTTTTTTTCTCCCCAGGGGAGCAAGGTGACTTTTGTCACTTGGTGTCCCCACTCAGAGACAGGGAGAGAGAGAGCAACGAGTGCCAGGGTTATGGCTGGGACCAGGCAGGGGCTACACCACAGCCATGGCTCTGGCCTGAGGTGGCAGGAGGAGATCTTGGCCAGGAGTGGGCACAACCAGGTGTCTGACAGTACCCTAAGAACCAAGGGGAACAACTTCTCTCATCTGGGGCCAACCTGGGACTTCAAAGGGACACAGAGCACAGGGGGGGCTCAGGACACTCACCTGCTGGCTGCCACCACGCTGGGGGGAGAAAGTCCCCGTTCTGCCCTTGTACTTGGCATCGGCCCCGGCACTGCTGTACGGCGGGCTTTGCCAGCAGCATCCATGGACGTCCGCCTGCCCTGGGCACTCGCTGGGCCGTTCCTGTGGGCAGAGCCGAGGCGGCGGAGCCCGTCCCCAGCCGGGGAGCTGTACCCGCCGGGAGCGTAAGAGGAGAGGATGCCGGTGCCGCGGGGGGCTGCGGCCGCCCGGGGGTAGGAGCTGTCGGGCTCAGAGACGTACAAAAACGTTCTTGATCAGCGGGCGAGGGTTGAGGCCGCTGCTGCGGTACCCAGCGGAGCCGCCGTGCTCGGGTACGGGAAGGTGAAGTCGCCGTTCCTCCGGGTCTCCGAGGGCGGCGGGGCCGGCGGCTCACGGCCGGCCCGTAGCTGCGGCCGTAGCCAGGCCACCTGAAATACCGCGGAGCCTCCGAGCCCCGGCTGTAGTCGGGGAAGCTGGGGCACTTGCGGCTCTCCTCCCGGCTTAGGAGGGACCCTTCAGCCTCGTCCGCCTCGTTGCTGAATTCGGGGGGCGGGGGGATAATGCCGTAGTCCAGCACCGGCTCCCCGTTCTCCTCCTCCTTGTGCCGGGGCTGGGCCGGCTGCCCGGCTCCAGGAGTCCCCGCAGCAGGCTGGAGGCAGCAGCTCGCTGCTGGTTCCCAGGGGAGGTGGCGGCTGCGCTCGGGCAATGCCCGTGCGTCCCTGCCCTGCTCCGAGGAGCTGAGAAGGATGGAGGCTTGCTGCATCCTGACCCGCCGCAGCCGGCCGAGGCACCACGGTGAAGGAGTAGGGCTTGGACTCGTGGCGGTAGAAGGTGGTGGAGGTGGTGTCTGATGAAGCACTGCCGAATTTCAGGGCTGGCTTGGCCCGCGGCGTGGCTCCCCATCGCCCCCTTGCCGGCCTCTCTGGGCACGCTGCCGGGCTGCCAGGAGCAGTGCCATGGGGGAGCCGCGCTCCACCCGCTCGCCCGTCACCGGGTGGATCAGGACCTCCTCCTGCTCCGTGCCCGCTGGGCTCCTGGCCGAGCTGGTGGGCAGGCAGCTCGGCACAGGGCGCTTCGGCTGAGCTGGCCCCAGCTCGGTGCACTTTGTACTGGAAGATGGTGGTGGGGGGCTGTGGGGCTGGGCTTGGCGCCGGAGAACTGGGGGGAGAGGGGAGGTGGGGGGCAGGGGCTCCTCTAGTGGGGCTGGGGGGCTCACACTGCTGTCAAGGGACCCATTCAAGTTCTCTGTGCCTTCTTAGTGGCAACAGTGGGATGGTCCTCGTGCTCCACCTCATTCTTTGCTGCAGCTGCTGGGGCTGGCAGAAGGCTTGGGGGCTGGTTTTGGTTTTGGCACTGGTTTGGGGCTTGGGACTGGTTC